>CM061537.1:107512652-107541559 GCA_030545055.2 Neoaliturus tenellus
CTTTATTAAACATTTGAATTATATTTTACTAGAAATTGTAAGCTCAATTAATAACGGATAGATTTAATACAAAAATATCATAAAAATCTTTTAAATTTAAATTCTAAATTTAAATTTTCTATTTTAACGAGGCCTTTTGACAGCAACGCTGTACGTTCACTCCGTAACAAATAATGAGAAAGGTTGTTTAGACATTATTCCAAAGACACTTAAATTAAATATGATATTAAAATAAAGTAAATAAACTTAACAAATACAAATAGTAAATTTTCTTTTTCTTTGCATTACATACATTAAAATTTTATATACAGGAGATTAACCAAACTAATATTGAAACACATATAATGTATAATGTTTAACCATAAGGTACAGCGGTATAAGTTTTACGTTGTCAAATCCAAACTGCTTTAATTCTAAAGTCGTTGCCATAAAATTACGGACTTAAATGTATTTTTTAGTATTTTAAAAGTATTTTATTTTGAATGTTTAAATTGTAGTATTTTTATTATGATAAACATCATTTGAGATTTTATTTTGTGGTGGTTCGGTTAGATTCTGATCCTACATTTTGACAGTTGTTTGTGCTTTCATTTCATGGGTCTTTTGAAAATTGTACTAATTTGTTCCTTTTCCAAAAATTGTTTTTTTTAACTGCTTATAAGGTACTAGAGTAGCCACGATAATTTTAAATAGTTTTAGGGTCATTCTGTTATTTTATATTTATTTATTTATTTATTTTATCGAAATCTTTCGATCTTTCGGTCTTGTTATAAAATTACGCTATATGACTTATACCATAACTATCGTTATCACATCGCCTTTACTTAACAAAAGTAATTGTTAAGAAAGCATTTCTTCCAAATCATTTATCTAATAAAATCTAAAAGGCGTGTTATCTTTACAGTTCAGAAGATTACGACTACCAAAGGTAATATAGACTATCTATTACTTTAATGGGAGGCGGAATCCCTATCTCCGTAATTCTAATATAATGTACCTTTTCTAAAAACTATTAGGCGTATCATTTTGAAATTTTTGTCGGATGTTTGTATACCTTTGATACAAATGCTGGGGTTTCTATGTACTTTACAAAAAAAAAAATAAAAAATAAAAAAAAATAAAAAAAAAATAAATGGCTGAGATGGAACTTTTTTCTGAAATACAAAAAAAATTAAATTTTCTTTTGTTATAATATTTTTTGGCCAAGTTGGTGAAGATTAGATAAAAACTCAGTTTATGCAACACCACCACATATAAGTTGTGTGAAAATTTCAAGTCTCTCCTTATAGTAGTTTCCGAGAAAAGTTACATTTTGAAAGGAAAAACAACAATTTCGGGAAACGACGTTAAAAAATATGCAATTCTTGCTTCCTAATACATTCCACTAGAATATGATGGGATTTCTTCCATATCTTGTTCAAGTTTTCTAATCCTGTCCTGTCTCCTAGCAAGCCTTAAAAAGTCAAATATTGCTTGTCAAATTTTTTTAAATAAATTTTTATGGAATTTTTATATGAACTAGAAATTCCCCACTGGTCGAAATTCGACCAAAAATGCATTTGATCTTGAGCCAATTAGCTTTAAAATGTTTCATAACTGAAGCACCTGTTCTCCCTGATTTGCTAGCATTTTGTTATTACAAAAGCTGTCTCATGATTCAATTAATTATCCTTTTTCTATAAGATTAACAGTGAAACAATGAAAGCGTGTAGGGTGTAGCCCTGGGGGCGGATGGGAATTATAATGTGATTCTGGTCATCCACAGGACCTTTCTAACGCTATGCGCGGCTTTCCTTTACGAGTCACACAAGCTGAGAAAAAAGGAGGAAAAGAAACATGCTTGCCTAAGTCTATATTGTTACGTGTTAAAATTTCACTAGGTGGTTTGCGTTTCAATATTTATACTTTATACTTTTAACTACACCATTAACATTTTTATTCCAAAATTTTATTTCAAATTACTAATTTCAATAAAACAATTTTTATAAATAATGTTTTACTTGAGATTGTAACATTGAAATTCAGAATGCATCATTTGAATTTCCGAAGTCAAATAAATATCAGAAAATGTTATTTTGGTATATATCAATTGTAGATCAGAAAGAGTTATTCAATGATAAGAAGATGTCACATAAGAATATGCTCCTAAATAAAAATAAAGTGAAATAAATTTTGCTCTGACATTCAAACTTCTAATTTACATATGTGAAACATATTTTTTACAAATTGAACTTATTAATATAAAATACAACTGAAGTTATCTGAAATAAAAATAAATAATCCCAAATAAAAAAATTTCTTTTCAGCATATTAACATAAGAAGTTATTAAATACAAATAATGTTGTTTGAAATCATCTATCTTCTTATTCATATAAGGGTTTCGTCTGTTACGTCCCTTTTTCTCTGACCTACTAAACCGATTTTTTAGATTGAGGGGCCATTTTAAAGCTTAGGATTTACCACAGTGACGAATCGTAGTTAAAAAGGTCATATTGTTTCGGGCTTCGCCCCCCTCGCCTTTGATTTGTTTCTAGAGGGCGCTTTAAAATGTTGACCAACTTTTATTGCAAGTTCTTTAATGTGAATTGTAATTTAACAGCTGATTACCTTCAGATGAATTTCAAAAGCCAGATAGTAAACAAAAATAGATCTCTGTCGCTTCATAATCAGATTTCACATACTGTAGGTGAGTTTCACTCATACAGAATCATAGAATGCGCAATTTGCGCACGGGCCACCTCGTAATAATTCTTTTTACATCAAATTGTAAGAATAAGGTACATATTTCAATGCAAAGAAAACTTGTTTCGTAAACCTAATATTAAAAAGCAAAGCAATATTGCAAAAGTAATAATCCTATTATCATGCGTATCAACTACACCGATTCAACTTTCAAAATTGAATCTGTTTCCATATGGGCATGCAAAGTGGTGATGAAGATTGTGAAATGATCTTCCCTCACTGCACAATCAACCGATGCACCTGATATACCGATACAGCGTGGGTTCGTTCTTTCTAATCGTCTCTCGCCAATCCAGTCCGTCCGAAGATGATCAGTCTAATGTAACTGGAACGTTTCGTATCGTTGCATCAAAAGCGATTAGAAAGGCCTCAGCTCGCAACAACCAATCATCTTTAAAATATCGAGAGCGAGAGTTAAGGGAAATGATGAAAAACTTATTTATAATGTTCACCAGTAAAATTGTGGCTTTCAGCAATTTCTTGAGGATACTGAGGGTAATGATATGCTTTTATTGGATAATGGATTCTTGTATCCAAACAGTTGTAGAGAGAACTACAATTGCCTTCAGGAATTATTGGAGACGTTGAATAGATTTAATGCTATCATTTATTTGTAAGGTCAAGATTTTTATAGTTTTTTATGAATGAACTAGATCACCAAGGGCATTAAGTATTTGTTTTTTGAAACAACATGATTCAATGTTTACAAATACCTGTGGTTTTTTTATTCGGCTTGTGTTTGTTGCGAATTAAAAATTGTTTTTATTTGTTGTATTAGCGGTTATTATATAATGGACACAGTGTATGCATTTGGTTTATTTGTATTCTTTATAAAAAATGCTCTGTAGACAAATGTATTTAGATTATATTATATGGCATCACGTTTATTACGTCGTGTCTCACTGACTCTAATAAAATAAAGTTATTTATTTTAATATAATATGGTTTTACAATGAGTTTATATTCTGTTTTGTCTATATCACCTAAAAATCTAATAAATTTTTTTCTTTCCAGTCTAAATGCCTTTCTCTACCATTAATTGAGTGAGTTTGATATATTATCATAAAGATTTAAAAAATTATACTATTTTCAAATTTGTTCAAAGGACCGAGGATATAATTACATAAGTATTTAAGGATATAATTTAGACTGGAAAGAGAAAACTTTATAACATTTTTAGGTGACGTAGACAAACAGAATGAATATAAACAAATAGGTAATTTTATTGAAATTACATTAAAATAAATAACTTTAGACTGTCAGTGAGGCAATTCAGTCAGTAGGTTAGGACCGAACAGCCATAACAAAAACTTTACTGTATATAAATTCCTAAATTACTTTAAATTATTAAATTAATTACAATAAATCAATCAACGAAAGAGTATTACACAAGTACATCTTCAATACATTTCACATTTTAGAGTAAACTACGGTTTTGTTTCGCATAGCCATTCGTAACATATTTTTTCGGAAATTTGTTATTATTAATCCATTTGCATTTTGTTTATATTTTTTCCGAAATATGTTCAGAATGTTTTATTTTCAAAATGAAGGGTACGAAAACTGTGTGATAATTAATTTGAATTGACTGGGATACAAGTATTTTCGAACCAAATTAAGCAATAAACAAACAAAAGAAGGAATATTTTTTATAAGCAAAAGCTTATAAAAAATATTCCTTCTTTTGTTATATTGTTATTGTTATATTTAAGACTTAAATATTGCATGTACATTTTGTATGGACAAAATTTTAAAATTTTATCTGCCCCAAGTACTGTCACCAAGCCTGTCCTCTTCATGTCCCAGCATTGAACTGCCTTTAATGTTATATTAGAAACTATAGTCCAAAGGAAACTAGAATAATCATAAAAACAAATAAAAACCTGTATATTTAATGATATAAAATTTTCTTAAGTATGTTAAAAGAAATCATTAAAAAATATATCGTAAATTAATGGTGCCAATTATTAAATTCGCACTTCGTGTCGGGAGTATTTAAAAACCCTGGGTGTTCTGACAGTGCCTAGTTTGTATGTGTTAGAAGTAGCCTGTTGCATTAAGTAAAACAACCTTAAACCTCAAAACTAAACTCCACAAATATAACACTAGATTTAAGGATACCTTTGCAGTTCATCATAAATTTTGAGAAAAAACCATTGTATTCAGGACAGAAAATTTTTCATAAACTACATTAGGTTAGAAAATAATTTGTCAAAGTTTAAGAATGAACTTAAAAACCTTTTATTAAGTCAGTCATTTTACAATTTAAATGAATATTATGAGTTTTGTCAATGCCACGCCAAAAATACTTTAACCTCACCATACCAACGGACGAACTGAGCCCCTCCATCAAACTACTGTAAACCGCTGTGCCCAATGGGAACAGTATTGACGGATTCAACGCCACATGCGGCCAACTGTATGACCTTCAAAGTACCAAGTACCAAGTAAGTACCAATTATACTCCAAATCCATAATATTACTGTGACACTTCCGATACCTCGTTGTACCTATAACGGATATCGATCTCCCAGCCCTCGCAGTACCCCTATCCTTCTCAAGGACACCATGAAAGGCACGGGTTCATTAGTTGCTTCTTGAGCACCCTGTTTATTCCTGAAAGCACCAATTTCGTAACGGCAGGCGTGAAGACTTTCATGCAGCCTTGCCCAACAGAGGCGGTACGGTAATGTGCTGTTAATCTCCTGCCGTCCTGCGTGTTTGATACGGACATGATGCGAAAATAGAGGACCATCCCTTCACTGGGTTGTAATGTGAACTGTGATTGTTATATTTAATGTGGAAACCTTGAAACTTCACTATTTTTGTTTGTTTCTGGAAATGCATATATGCTATTTAGCCTGAACGGACGTAAAGTTCAATTGATTTATTACATGTAATAAATTTTATGACTCAAGACTGTTTTGTTTACCTTTGTCCCATAAGTTTAATAGTACTAATAAAAAAATTAAATAATTGTATAACATATTGTACTCATTGTCATGTTGACATTTAATACACTTAATATTTTTTATAAATACTAAACAATATCGGTTTCTAAGTTCTTAAGGAAAAAACAACACAGGTGGCAAAAAAGAAAAAGGAACCAAATACATAGTTTATAGTTGGTAGTTAGATTTATAATTTGTAGATCAAGTCAGATTGGTGTATAAATTTACTATAATAGTTTGTCTTGGTTCTATTGACACTTATTCTGTTAATTATTAATTTTTTATTAATAACAGGCTTTCTTTTAGTACCGATACTGTACTACAACAGAACTGTCTACCACGTTGATTAAAGACGTGAGTATACATATAAATATAATAGCTTAAGTTGTTGACATAACTTTTTATTGAGGGCATGAAGCTTTTAATGGTGTTTTGTATAAACAATTTAAACTGGTTTTGTAATGCAACATAATTGAACAACCAATAACAAGTAATTAAATGAAAATGTAGTAATTTAAAGTTAAATTTATTAAAAAACATTTTGGTCAAAACATAAAACATGTACTAAACCACATAATATTTACAAAGTTTTAATATGAAACGATCTGTTAGGAATAAATATAAATTGAGAATTCCAACTATAAACAAGGAGCAGTTAAGTAACCCAGCCAGCCCTGCAGTAGAGGCTATGTAGAACTGCATGTCGAAATGCAGTTTATCGGTGCACTAGGTGAACTAGCAGAGCGGTGTCTGGGGCGGCATTTTTAGGCAAATGAGGACTTAAATGGAGGAATCGTGACCCGGGTTTGGTCCTAACTTAGGGCCTGTCTCGTGTCCTTAGCACGGGAGCACTTTCCATTCATACTTTACAGGAAGAAGTACCAAGATCTGTTTCAGCTGAGAGTGGAAGAGTTAACATTTTTCATTGATAATTTAATTTGTTAGTTAATTTATCTTCAATATCCATTGTTTTTATTCAATTCATTGAATAGATGTATTGTACAGCACTTCTTGATTAGTCCAGCTGACGTCTATAAAAAAGGGATAATTTTTTATATAATATTTTGATGTTTGTGTACATATTAAAACATAACATATATTTCTTATACACTGAACCCGAGGAAGTAAATATTTGAATAACCACACTCAAGCATTAGCTTTTACAAATAACTTAAATGTTAGATATTAAGTTGTTTTTTTTTTCATTTTATTGTTATTATTATTAGTTGTTGCTGTTAACATTTTAACGCAGCGATACACATTTTAAATCTATGGAATATATCATAAATTATTTAATTTCTACTTTCGGGAGTTAACAGTTTATTAAGATTAACAAATAACCATTTAGACAATTTAAGTTAATATTACTACTAATCACCAAATAACAGACGTTTGGTAGTAAAGTTATTGTAAATGGAATATTCAATTTTAATTTTAGTTGAGCATTTGTATCTTTTCCTAACATAGTTTTCTTTTCTATCAATTTACAACAAAAACACACCATTTTTATTTATCTATTAGTATAAGAAGGGGATATCTACTTCTCAAGGAGGTTTTCTAAAAAAATCCGAATGTAAAAAATGTTCCTGAATAATTATTAAATTTATTTAGCTAATTACATTTGCGAAGTGTTTTAGTTTAAACGAATAGCCCACTGTGGTTCAACAAGTGTGTTCATTGGGCATAACTGATTTTTTTTTAATCTCTCTTAAAAAACTGCTTAATTTCTTGTCACTTAATATATATTTTTCAAACAAATACTTAGAGAATATTATTAGTCTTGAAATTTATAAAAAATACATTCAATTTAAAGTACCTTTTTATAAAAAGACTAGGGGATTGTAGGGGCAAAGGCCCCTAAAAATCAAAATGGTGATATTGTCTCCAAAAAATAAGTTTCAATTCATCACCTCCTTGCACAATTACTCTATTTCACCTCAAGTTGTAGTATGATTATATGTTTGGATTTTCCAAAATATTACCTAATCTTGACGAAACATTTTGGAGTTATCAAATCAGTAATTTACCAATAATAATCTCACCTTTATTAAAATACAGTAGTCTATTTTATGGGGAAAAAAGCTATTGCACTATTATAGAACCGGACTCGGTAAAAATAGTTTTAACCTTAAACATGTTCATAATAAGTTTGAATACTCAAGTAACTAAAATAGTTCAATGCAACATTAGCCCTTTAGTACTGTATACTCCTTCAACCTGGACCTCTCTGTCCCCCATTCCCCCACACTCGCCGTGTCCCACACGCCTCCCCGAGTCCCCGTTTAACTCTCCGGCCCAGTGTTTCCTGTACCTCCAACACCCCTAGGGCCCGAGTAACCCCCATGCTCCCGGACCTTGTGCCCCCATGTTCCTTTTCCCCCCATTCTCCCATGATGCCCGCAGTTCTTCAAAATGGCCCCCGTGGTCTCTATGTTCCTCATTCCTCTTCTGTGCCCCCCCCCCACTTCCAACCAGCTTTCGTGCCACTGACATCTCTAGTGTCCCTTGTGCCCCATGCCTCATACGCCCGTGCCTCCATGCTCACCATTTCACTCCGTGCCCGCATGTCACTCATGCCTCCATCTTGGCCCCAATGCCCCCTAACCCACAGTGCCACCCAGGGGTGCCCACAGGGGGGGGGGGGGGGTTACGACGCAGGCTGCGTCATTGAAATTTTGGGGGGGGGGGGTCAAAAAAGGGGAATTTTGTCTGAGATGGGGGGGCGATTATTTAAAGTATACTTTTATAACGAGTAGTATTAAAACTAAAGTTTTTTTAATAAACAAATCATTCATGACCGTCAAAAACTGTACAGCTTAGGATTTACCAACAAATTTCCCCAACTGTTGGTCAACAAACACAGTGACTCTCTGTATTCATTTCTCTAAGGTTGGCGGAATCTAGAAGCCTATGGTTGCTATGGAAACGGGCGAGCTGTAAATGACGCGCGCTATGTCTTTTGCGGAAGCGGCGGAATTCGATGCCAAAGTTGATTCACTTGCTCATATTTGTTTTTATTTTATGCAACAACACCAGAAACAGACACATTAAGCTGTTTGTAATTTTGTCCGGAAAGTAGCGTGTTTCATAGCCTTGGTCAATGAAATTTCACGATAAAGAAATCAGAAATCTGACTGTTGTGCGTGCGTAACCTCAAAACTTTTAGTTGGTAAGTTAGGCCTACTCAAGGTTTCTGTGATTCAAAACCAGACAATTATTAAATTTTATTCTAAAAGTTGACAAAGTATTAAGTTAAATTAGATCGCATTAAAACCATCCACAAAAAGGAAATTATAAAGACTCATGTGTCCCTGATGATTGAGGAAACACCAAAACAAACGGAACAATCAAATGCCAAGTTTATTCTTGACGCTGTGTCTTCCTATTCACGTTGTCAAAACGGTGACCCCCGCACAATTCACTTTAAAAACATACGAATTTATTTCTGTTAGGCAACATCAGTAAAAATTTAGTTTAATGTGTAATGTTAGGAATTGTTTTAGTTTTAATCTTAATCTTCGGTAATAATTGCATTGGCTCGAGACTTTAAAGAGATATAGAATGTAGACTAATCCTGAGGATAATCGTGTATTTAAAGGAAATAATGCAAATATACTGTATACTCATCATGCTCTTTAAGAGTCATCTTCACCCTTGGCATCTTCACACTGAAAATATGCCTCCGTATTCCTCTGTTTCGGACGGTGTTTTTGGATATTTATTAGTAAAATTTATGTTTTATTGTAAATTAAGGTTAGATCTAAGTCCCTCATACCTTATATATAAGTAAAAATGAATTGTATAATTACAAAAAAAATCTTAAAAGTAAGTAAAATTGATTTACTTTGTGACGTCACAAAAAGTAATATTTGTTAAATTTCCAAAATTTTGAGGTATTAGGGACCTAAAATAACTATTCAACTAAACTCTTACAAAGTTTAAAGAAAATCTGCTGGAAATGGCGTCCGAAACAGGGGAATAAAATACCATGTTTTACATAAAAGCCGTATGGTTAACATTGCCGACTGCGCAAAAATGGGCTACTGCATTAGCCCAAAAGTGAAGATGACTCTTAATGATTGATACTTAAATCATGAAAATTAGTTTAGTAGTTACTAAGAACATAGCGTTTCAATTGTATAACTTATTAAGATATAGGCCTATAAATGTTTAAAAATGTACTCCAAAGCCGACATCCTAAAAACTTTCGCAGTTTTTTTTTGTTTTGTTTTTTTTTTTGTTTTTTTTTTTTTTTTTGTTTACAGGTTGCTTAACTAATAACTTTAAACAGCCAAACCTACATTTAAATTGATTTCTTGATAAATGAAATACAGAAAGTTTACATATGAATAATTTATATTTAGAACAGGACATTTTTCCGGGGGGGTGGGGGGGGGTCACAAATTTTATAGCCATGGGGGGGCAGTTCGGTTGGGGGGGGGTGAGTCCTGGTCCAAGGGGGGGGTGGGCACCTCTGGTGCCACCGACACCCCTCGTGCCCCCCCCCCATACCCCTGCACCCATGGTGCTCTGTGCCCACATGCCCACCCTTCTTCCCTGTGGTCCCGATGCCCTCTATGTCCCCCATGCCTCCCCCGTGCCATTCCATCCCCATCTAACCCTCTTGTCACCGAACGCCCCTGGTGCCCCTGGTGCCCCTGGTGCCCCTTGTGCCCTTACACCCTCCACCACCACATGCCCCCGTGCTCCCTATGTCGCCCATGCCACCCCAGAGTGCATATGCCCCCGCACTCCCGTTTCTTTCATGCTCCTCTGCCCTCATGCGTTCCTCCCCATGCCGCCTATGTCCCCCATGCACCCCTCGTGCCCTCTATGCTCCCATATCTCGAACATCCTGTGCTCCCCATGGTCCCGTATCGCCATCCCTGCCGTCTCCCCCGTACCGTCCTGTGCTCTCCGCAGTGCCCCCTATTTAACCCGTGCCCCTATGCTCCCTTACCCCCCGTGCCACCGACGTCCTCGTGCTATGATTGTAGTCTATTTTGTTCTATTCGGTCAATTAAGTATAACATTGATAGATATACTGTGTTGTCCGTTTTCGCACACTATTATTTACATGGGAAAAGCTCCCCGTCTTTATGGATTAACGGGCATTTATTGTTTTCCCTACGAACTACGTAAAGAAATAAGCAGAGAAGGGATCAAACCAAAACCAAATATTCCTCATTCAGAGGTTATCCAACGTTAGCAGTTTACTATGTGTATTCGTCCAATGTTAGTAGTCGGAAATAAACTAACACTCAATAAAACGATTCAACCCTAACTACTAAATAGCCAATGTACTAAAGCATTAATGTAATAACTAAACGAAATTCACTGATTAAAGACAATATATATTTAATATATACTTAAACATTATATCAATCATGCCACGTCTAATCCACTTTTAATTGTCGTATATCAGCATATACAAAATCATTCTACTCCTGTCTCCTAAAGACATAGATGGGGTCACGAAGAAGACATCTGTTGTGAATCAGTAATTTGCCCATGACTATTAGTGTTCTCCTTTTTTATCGTGTATTGCCAACTTTTTTATAGTTATAATTGTATGGTTATCTTGACTCAAAATATATGCTCAATAAACAGCTGAGTTTATGATAAAAAATATTTACTTTAACATCTGCTTAATTACATGTGCAGATCTAAAAATCTTCTTCCCATTAGATTAACACGAGATGGCCCGTGCGCAAATTGCGCATTTTATGATTCTATATGAGTGAAACTCAATTACAGTACGTGAATGTTGATTATGAAGTGACAGAGATCTATTTTTGTTTACTATCTGGCTTTTAAAATTCATCTGAAGGTTATCAGCTGTTAAATTACAATTCACATTAAAAAACTTGCAATAAAAGTTGGTCAACCTTTTAAAGCGCCCTCTAGAAATAAATCAAAGGCGAGGGGGGCGAAGCCCGAAACGATATGACCTTTTTAATTACGATTCGTCACTGCGCTATATTTTAAGCTTTAAAATGACACCTCAATCTTAAAAATCGGTTCCGTAGGTCGAGAGAAAAAGGGACGTAACAGACGAAATCCTTATAGAAATAAGAATATAGATTGGAACTTCAAGGTCCAATGGGGCAAAGCCCAGGTAACTTTTGATAATTCTGGTATTTTTCCTTGCGTCCTTGGCCCAAAAGCTTTAAAATGAGCCATCATACGTTACCCTATCTTTTTTCTAACTCGAGATATTTCGTGGGGACCGATTCGCTTACGGAATTATATATATAGATATAAATAAAAAAGTAAATTAAATAATTTTTCTGTTGGAATAATCTTCTATAAACTTGTCAAATTCCACTCACTCTTATATCAGAAAATATTTATAACCATAAAGTATATAGGGCTAAAATTTGACATCACCGTTCCTCTTTGCCCTTAGATACTCAAAGAAACGGGTTTGCAACATTCCTTCAGGGCTCCGCCACACAGGAACTAAACATTTCGATCTAATGTCATCCTTATGGACAAATTTGAATACAAATCAAGGAAACAACAAATTTGAAAAACTACATAACCTAAGGGGTTTACATTTTACATGGAAGATAATCTTTGCCCCTAGGGGCTCACTAATAAACGGTTTTGCAAAGCTCCTTCAGAGTTCCATTCCACAGGGCTTCAGACTTATTATAGGGTATAAAGGGTTGAAATTTGGCATTGACGTTCTCCTTTACTTATTGTATTGTGGATATTTAGTGTCCTCGGGTGCTCACTAAAAAACATTTCTAGAAATTTCATTAAGGGCTCCACCCACAGAACCTCAAAATTACTCTAGAGTCTACAAAGTTGAAATTTTGTACGGGTGTTCCTCCCTTCTCATAGGTGTTCACTAAGGCAATTTCGTAAAGTTCCCTAAAATATCTGCTCACAGAACTTCATAATTTCGATATAAATCATGAAATATAAATATCATGAAACATGGTTAATCATGAATCTAATTGTGTAGTAAGGCACTGCAATGACTGTCCAGTAATTGAAAAGGTACTAAATTTTAAGTACTTAGGTCTCGTTTTAAATAGAAAATTAAATTGGGAATTGCACGTAAATGCACTACAAAGTGTTTTGAACAGCTCTGTAAGAAAATTTTATTTTTAACGAAATTTTTGTGATACAAATTTATTACGTTCCATTTATTTTGGGCTTGTACATTCTAGAATCCAATATGCTATAACTTGTTGTCGGGGTGCAAATAAGACATATATTGAAAGAATTCGAGTTACACAATAGTATATTTCGTCACTAGTCCGGAAAGTGCTCATTATCGGTGCAAGATCGAGTTTCAAGTACGAGGAGAAGCCGAGTACTTGAATTCGATCGAGCACCGATATACCACTTTCGGACGAGTTACGAACAGTACTTTTCATCATACCACTTTTAATCAATTTACAGTTTGTATAAAAATTAATAAATTTTAACCTACATACCCCCTCTTACGTTGTTATTTGTTTATCTTTTATTTGAACTTTTTACAGCTGTTATTAAATCTACTGTCCCGAAAACCACTGTTTCGCGGTCTAGTCCCGAAAACTTTTTTTACCAACACGTTTATCCAACCCACCGGGAATCAACTAGTTTCGATCACAGCTGACCGTTCCGAAAACAACGTTTATTGCAATGGTATGACGAAAAATCATTTTATTAGAATTATTTTTAAAAAGGGTAAAAGAGAATCATCTTTCCCGTTACATAAACAATTAAATGTTTTACCTGTCCAACATTTATTCATTTTTAAAGTACTTAGGCTTTTTTACGAAAGGAGTGGTAATATCGGAACGGAGAATCTGTTTTACTCAATGAAAAGTGTAAATTCATGAAAATTTCGAACGCCAAAAGTTAGTAAATCTCACTTCAGGAAGTATTTTGTTTATTTAGGGCCTGCTTTTTTTAATAAACTCCCGATCAACATAAAAATGTGTAACACTACTAAACAGTTTTGTAGAGATCTTAGATTATGGTTGTTTGCAACTAGAGATGTTGGCTTTCTTGGCGAAATAATTATATAAGTTTATGTCTCTGCAATTTCATAATGTCTAGAATTTATCCAATTACCTTTGTGCAAATCAGTTTATTAATATACGTATCACTTTTAAATAAACAACTGCTGGAGTGTCGGCAAGTGTAAAAAAAGTGTGGAACTGGACTCATATTTTAAGAAGAATTTTTTCCCCCTATGTTTATGTATACATGGTCACGCATACTGGACATTGTGACCAGCTGTCCTAAGATTATATTTTGTTGTAACCTTTGTAATGAAGAAGAGGAAAATAAATCATTATCATTATCATTATTCATTATTCATTATTATGGGCTATTTTATATACGAATCAAGAAAACCATGACTCTTAAAAGCTATAGGACATGCAGGGTTTAAATTTGACATAGACGTTCATTTTTGTTCATAGGTGCTACAGTACTAAGAAAAGATTTAGAAAAATTCCTTCAGGGACACTGCCTACAGGCTTTCTAAGTTTAAATATAATTCTTATGGAAGAAGATTTCTTTTTTCATATTCAAGATATTTATTATTTATAAAATAAATTCAATCACAGGCGAAGTAGTGACGGGCAACAGCTAGTGACATAATAAAGAGAACCAACCCATATAGAAATATTCACAATTTACAGCCAAACACGTAACTCGCAGGCTTGTTCAGATAAAGAATGATGATGCATATTTTACCCCTTAGGTTATATTTATGCCTTACACGATAACATCAGACCATAAGAACAGAAGAACTGTGAACAATAAGGAAGCTCAGAGATAGTTTCTCTTATCCTCTTTAGCCTTCGGGAACTATAAAACGTCTGATGCAGATACCTGCTACTGTACGCGAGTTTTGACCTACTTTCCGCTACACTTACCTCTCCATTTTAGCGTCTTTGTCCCGGCGCTTACCGAAATTTACCAAGAGTAGAAAGAACCGTAATTTAATTGTTATTTTCTATTGATTTAACGTTGTTATTAATAAATCATTGGTTAATTGAAGTCTATAATTGTTTTATAACAGAAAAGTACTATATTAAATTACATTAAAGTAATTTCCCACCAGCTTCTCTCAACTGAATTATTTACTTATAATTTTCTTTCTATTTAAGTGATTTGTGTTTCATAGCAATCATTTAGCTGGTTTTGAATGGCTTTTTACATGTAGAAGAATCAATTATTAATTACTTGAACACAGAGTATAGTGAACAATTAAGAACCAATTCATTATCTTCACAAACAGTTCACATACCGTTGTTTTCGTTAAAAAGTTAAAAAACGAGCTAGAAAATAATAAAGTCGATGGTTAAACTGGCTGTATGACCCACAGCAGAATTCTGAATCATCGCCCAATAGAGGATCTAATGTAATCATTGTTTTACAAGGAATTCGCATAACATTTGAGTGTAGGTCTTTCATTCGTCCAACACATGACGAATAAATGAATTTGATTTTTTGTGTTTATAAGTCAAAATCGCACTATAACAGTTACTATAAGTAATCCACGTTGCCCCCGAAAAGTTGTAGAAAGTATTCTTTCAAGTGATAAAAATTTTTATTTACCTTATGTAACTCAATGCACCATATGCACAGGAGCAGTTGGTTTATTTTCATCATCTTCAATGAAAGTTAATACCAACGTCAAAAATGTTAAGTAATACTAAAAAAATACCTTGCACACATGTGTTAACTGTCGGTACTTAAGACATATAATATAGCACCCAACATTTATTGTGCAGATAAATGCTTTTAAAACTCGGAGTCTGTTTCAAGTTAGGCTTTGTTTTCAAGTGTTCCAGGATTTCTATCACGAAAGTTCTGGTTTAATTTATTAGGATGATAATCGAATCCACTCTAACAAAAGAGTAATAAATATTATTAAATATTAATATTAAAAAAATATTCATAATATTTAAAATCCCAAATTATTTCGTAATAACCAGAGTTATTACAAGTACTGCAGTCCCTCTTAATCATTGTTCCTCATGACATTTTTATCTTCTTAAGGCCTTTACTCTAAAACTAATTTCCCAATTTCCACTGCATGTAAACACGTGAGTTGGTGACGCTACAGATCCTATTCACCTCGAATGAAAATAAAATATTCGTAAGGTTCAAATTACGAATGAAGTGTATCATGTCTCAGTCAAAGCAGTAAAGATGGTGACACACTACTTTCCACCGGACCATACATCGTATCGAACATTGCACCGTACAGGGAGGTAAATTTACTCTGAATATTTCCCCGAACAAGAAATCGGACCGAGCATCGTACTGGACAAATTCACCAATGGAGGTGAAGGAAGTTTAGAGAGAGATAACGTGAGTGAGTGAGAGCGCTAGAGGATGGGGTGGAGGGGTCCATTGGTTTAAATGTGAGCGTTCGGGGCGATGTTCGGGACGGTGTTCGGAGCAAAAATGACTCTGACACACTACCGTACATCGGACCATACACCGGACCGATTTTTTCGTCGATGTTTCGCCAGAAAAACGCCTTCAGAGAGCTCGGTCCGATGTATGGACTGTCACAGTACCGGACTTGCTGTTTTTGCTCACTACGATGCTCGGTCCGGTGCTCGGTCCAATGTATGGAAACCTCTCACACTACTGGACTTGCTGTTTTTGCTCGGTCCGGTGCTCGGCCCGATGTATGGACCCCTGTCAGACTACCGGACTTGCTGTTTTTGCTCAGTACGATGCTCGGTCCGGTGCTTAGTCCGATCTATGGACCCCTGTCACACTACCGGACTTGCTGCTTTTGCTCGGTACGATGCTCGGTCCGGTGCTTAGTCCGATCTATGGACCCCTGTCACAGTACCGGACTTGCTGTTTTTGCTCACTACGATGCTCGGTCCGGTGCTTGGTCCAATGTATGGAAACCTCTCACACTACTGGACTTGCTGTTTTTGCTCGGTCCGGTGCTCGGCCCGATGTATGGACCCCTGTCAGACTACCGGACTTGCTGTTTTTGCTCAGTACGATGCTCGGTCCGGTGCTTAGTCCGATCTATGGACCCCTGTCACACTACCGGACTTGCTGCTTTTGCTCAGTACGATGCTCGGTCCGGTGCTTAGTCCGATCTATGGACCCCTGTCACAGTACCGGACTTGCTGTTTTTGCTCACTACGATGCTCGGTCCGGTGCTCAGTCCAATGTATGGAAACCTCTCACACTACTGGACTTGTTGTTTTTGCTCGGTCCGGTGCTCGGTCCGATGTATGGACCAATGTCACAATACCGGACTTGCTGTTTTTGCTCAGTATGATGCTCAGTTCGGTGCTTAGTCACAATAGTGTTTAATCTTTGGACGCCTGTCACACTACCGGACTTGCTGTTTTTGCTCCGTACGATGCTCGGTCCGGTGAAAAGTCCGCTAGTTTTTCGCCGCCTTTACTCTAACATCTCGTTGTCTGTTAGCTACATAGAACTCTATACATACACCCATAGAGTATATATAGAGTTCTATGGTTAGCTGGCATTGTCCACTCCAAAAAGCCATTTATTACCTCGCAGTAGATGTCACATTTGAGGAAGGTTATAGTGGAGCCACACTCCCGCAAGCTCACACGGACCCGTAACTGGCCGTAACACTCCTGACTCGGTTCCCAGTTACGTCCTGGTGAATGGCCGGGTGAAGGTGATCCGTATGTCGCCCACTCATGAGATCACCCCATTGTCGCATCTGCACTCTGCATCTTGCATCACCCTAGCCCCTTCCTGGCGGAGAAGTCTCGTTTGTAACAACTCGTGAAATCCGGGAAGTCAATCCCCAAAGAGTTGCGAGGATTGGTCACTTCTTCTGATACTAGTGTATATACAATGTGTAGCAATATAAAAATATACATACAATATGCAAGGCAATATACTAGTATTTTGAACATAAAATAAGCCTACTAGTATAACTTCTTTGTGTACCGTATCATCTAGTTTGTTGAAAACTAAGGAAAAGTTACTGTTTGCATCATCCTAGATTAAATCACAATTTCAAACCCGAGAATGATTTGTAAACCTTTAATTTGTTTAGCTACATATTTTTCCGATATGTAGATTTACGAGAACAGATTTTATTTTATTTGATTTGAATTTGAATAGGCATTACTTTTCCTTTAAGCGTGCATTTATTTACGTAAATTAGGTTTTTTAACGTTTATTATAATGTACTTTTACCAATCATAATCTATCTTGTTTTAATTCCTACACATTCTGAGCTTAGAATGTTTTTAGGGTACCGTATCATATTATGTTTCAAAAAACTAAATCTAACACTTTTACCTAAAGTTCTACCTAATTTTTTGCCAAACAGGGTTTTAATTAAATGAAAAATGTTGCAAAATTATTTTACGAACATTTTTTTGGTTAAAATATATTATAGAATAACCTATTGAACAACATAATTATACCGATTGGGAAAGAACATCACATGTTCAGGCATGCTGCAATAGTCCTTCTCAGAAAATATAAGTTAATCTTGTTCTCATATTCTGAATGGTTCGTATAAATAGAGCAAAGAAAGTCTTCCTGTAAAATGCTTCAATAATGTATAAGGTCACTTCTAGGATGGCTTAGCGCATGTGTTCGACGTGCTTAGTATAAAATATCTTGAAAGTAGTCGTATAAAATCACAGGTGTTGTACAGGAAATTTAGGCGTAATGAACAATAAAACCACTTCCTCAATTTGGTATACTCCCCCGTAAAGTGAAGATGAGAGATGAAACATGACCTAAGGAACTAAGAAACGTGACCAATGGAGCAAGGATACTTTAATAAAGCACGATGCAACAAATTCTTTATAATAAAATAACACTAGGGGCCCATTTTTTGAATCGAGTGTGAGTTACATATCAGTTTGCTCCTTACGGACTGGCTCGAGATGGTAAAATTGAAGTTTGTGTTAGCATCCGGTTTCAACCGTCAAAACATTACAGTAACATCAATAAATATTGCCAGTTCTATTAATTTAAAGATTCTTAATGACTTGCATTGTTATATTTAGAAAACAATTACAACCTAATATTATTTTGAATGTTTGATTACACAAGTGTAAGTGTCAGTAAACACTTTTTGCTATTTTACAAAAGAAGACATACCCTAGAAGATTTGAAAAGTATGAAAGTTGTTATTGACAAATTGAATTATTTACTGTTAAGTTGAAGAAGAAGAATTTTCAACCTCACGTGAGATCTCACCAAAATCACTCACCACCGATTTGTTAGGTGAGTGAAAACGTGAAGGATGAGTTGGTGGGATTTTCTGCACAAATTACATTTTTATACATATAATGCAACAATGGTGAATAAAACTATCCCTTGAAATACTGATGAAAAATATTAATTACTGGGTGTTCAAGTTATAAAATACCTTTAAAATTACATTCATTCTCATTTACCTATAAGGCTAGATGAAAATTGTTGGCGAATTAGCCAACTCACCCACTCACGACTCACTCGATTAAAAAATTGGGCCCTAGGATTCTAGGTTGTTTTATTGGCGACTAAGAGTACAACAAAATTATTATTTTTTAATGTGAGATAAAAATTATTATTACTTTCCAAAAGTCCGATTCAAATCCCCTGGTTTAAAATCACATGTCTGTAATACTTATTTAATTTGAACGCAGTGAGTCTAGTTTAATAATAAAAACAGATATTGGTCATTCAAAAGAATCTCTTCCATTAAGTTGTATAATTTTTTACAACAGTATATTACAATAGGAAATCTTTTAAAAAGTACTTACGCTCTAAAAAGTTACTCTTTCAGAAATTACATCTAAATAATTCACACTATTTTTTGCTTTTTTTAATATAATGACTTAACATAAATCTCCTCAACATTTTGTACACTTCTATGCAACACCAATGACAAGAGTGACTGAGCGGACTTTTGCTGGATGGGATCTTATACTACATCAAGCTTGTTTGTTTTTCGAAATTACTATAGCAGGACTGGGGTGAAGGGTTCTCAAATTATCAGTAGTCAAATAATGTGTCACCAAAACAAACAAAGAAGAGTGTGAAGATGGGAACAAATGCTTTTATTGAATCATTGTTGAATAACTTATCGTAATAACCTTCAGTTGTTTGATTTTATTTCCCATTCACTTTATGTTTAGGATAGTTGACTATGTATTTAGGATACACACATATAATACATGATGTTTCCATCAGTATAGTCCTTTGCCGTAAGAAATTGGATAGGTCAACAAGTTAGAAACAAAGAATAAAGGTAGCGTAAATTATCTAATATTGTTACCATTGAGGTAACTGTCAAGATCGTAAAAACATGATTCCACGAAGTGTTTCAGTTGTTCAAATGTCCAGTATAATTCACTTGTTAATTGTTATTTGTAATTTTGTTGTAAAATACAAAAAAATGTTGTTGTTTGGTTGAAAGTCAAATCTATGTAATACACGTTTTTAAGGTGTACTACTGACTAATCTCCTTCAGCAAAAATACTTATAGGATAATTTAAATTTTAGTAGATACTGAGATCTTTTATCTGTATAATTTTAATGAAGCATGCAAAGTTTTATGATAAAAAAATTAAAAAGCTGTTTGTTTTTATAATTTTTCCTCATTTTGCTCTGGAAACATGAACCACAGATTTGCAAGGAACGTTTGATAACGGTTTATATTGTGTAAGCCATTTTAATAAAAGGTTGATGGAATAATGATTTTTATAAGAAATTAAAAATATTCAAACCCACGTCGATTAGTAAATTTTTTACTTCCTATTTGGTCGAAGGGATAATTAAACTAGCGATTCTCCTAAAAATGATTTTTTCGATAATGATGAGCGTGTGTTATCAATGATTATAGTAAAATTACTTAATTCAGTATTTGCTAACACAAAGAATTAGAAAAGATATAAATAAAAAAGATATAAAGAAAAGATAAAAAAATATTATCTAAATTTAAAAACTCGCCACCATCTTCATCATCATCAACGCATCAAGTAACCTAGTTTCAACCTCATTGAGTTCATAATCGAAACAGCCAACGACTCAAATCCTGAATGGCCAGTAATGAATGAAAATGAAAGTGTATCACCCCGGCTGTCCGGTCACGACCCGATCCACATGGTGGATCCTAGTATTAATTATTAAATAACCGGGACGGTAGACATAACTCATGGAGTCGTGAGAGGCGCCGAGTGAACCACTTGTGATAACCGCAGCCAAACCGCGGTCGTGACCGTCGAGCGGTTAACCTGCGGTTCCAATCCCTGCCGCCTCCGTGGATCCGGTCGACACCCGTCATGATATAGTACATGAGAGGTTTTAACAGGGGAAATAGTAGAATATTAGCCATAATAAATAGGCCTAGGTAGAAAAAGGATGGGATTTAAGAGTCATCTTCACCAATGTGCCAGTAGCCCATTCTTGCGCAGTCGGCAATGTTAACCATACGGATTTTAATGCAAAACATGGTATTTTATTCCCCTTTTTCGGACGTCGTTTTTCAACAGATTTTTTTAAACTTGGTAAATGTTTAGTTAAATAGTTGTGTTAGGTCCCTCAAACCTCGAAATTTTGAAAATTTAACAAATATTACTCTCTGTGACGTTGCAAAGTAACTCGGTTTTCCTTAGTAATATTTGTAAAATTTTCAAAATATCGAGGTATGAGTGACCTAATATAACTATTCAACTAAACACTTACCAAGTTTAAAGAAAATCGGTTGAATAACGGCGTCCCAAACAGGGGAATAAAATACCATGTTTTGCATTAAAAGCAGGATGGTTAACATTGCCGACTGCGCAACAATGGGCTACCAGCCCAAAGGTGAAGATGACTCTTAACATGGGAAATAGTTGAATAATAATACTAAATAAGCCTAGTTATAAAAAAGATGTAGTAAAACATTAAAAAATACTATGTTCCATATGTAAATAGAAAAGAATAAATTTGAATTTATTCACTTACCACCACGCTCACCCGCCATGAGGTTTAGATTGTTCGCTACGCTCACTTGCTGTCAAACTCACCCTATAAAAAAATAGCTGGAATTCCTAAACTTGGAATTTTTTATTGCATTTGTTTCTTAGCAACAAATAAATAAATAATAAAATCAATTTTGTGATTTTTACAAAATTTTTGTTATTTTTCGAAAATTTTTTGTAATAAAAAGTATCGTATGATACTACTGATACTTCCAAGAATATATGTACAAAGTTCATGATGATCGTTTGAGTATATTTCGTCTGAAAGCGTAACGTACAAACGATTGACATTAAAAAAAAATATTAATAGTTATTTATTGTTGGAAGCCTCCAAAGCCGTGATATTGACTATACAATGTTTCAAATTTCCGGTCAAGTTAAAGTGGAATTCGTATTTGGAAGGAGGGTAAGTGGTCAACTAATGAGAATTCACTAAAGTGAATTTTCCAGGTCAACTAGCATCTCATAGGGTAGGACGTATTCTACCTTTTATTTATCAGCTGAATACAACAGAACATGAGGTTCGATTTAGAAGTGATTTTCTTAACATTTCCATTGTAGACTTTATCAAAAGAGAATGCAACAGTTGAAACGGAAAACCCATCAGGGAAACAAATGCATAAACTATTTGAAAATAAAGGTTACAAGATAAAGCTTACCAGCATGCAACACAAGATCGGTAGAGAAAAAACATGACTGCTCTTCAACTTTATTTGCTGTTTGTTTAACTTTTTGTGTTTTGGGTAGGCCTATGACGAGTTAAAACTAAAACGAAAGTAAAATTAAATTATAATATATAATATTACACGGTTTATTGGATATGCGGATGAAACAGTGTTGCTAAGGGTAAGATATTTATTGTAACTACACCACATTACTCTATTTGGATTATTTGTTGATAGCAAATTATTAGATAGTTATCAAATTAAAAATTAACAATTGAGGCAAATATGCAACCACACAACATGCCCTTGTTTCCTTCTTATTAAAGTTAAAGTTGGTTTAGTATAGTTTAGTATAGTATAGGGTTTAGTATAGTTAGAAGTTAAACAATCTTCAACGCGAACGAGAACAATGATTGTTTCCTGCAGCTTGGCAACACTTGCAGTAACAGAGAGTAAAATGTTTATTTTTTAACACTGTTTTAAACCAAAATGTATTCGGTGGCGACCAACACGGTTTTTCTCCCTGTTTATTTTTACCGAAAATTCCTGCTTTTTTCTTAGAATCCACCCACACTTTACCCTCGTTTGCTTGGTTACCAATTTGGCTATTGTCTGTGAGCAGAATATTGAAGTTGGTTACCATAGCAACATCACACAGGTTAATGGTAGATACCCGATGGGAAACTTATGTTGTTTAACCTAGGATTCATTTTATGTTATCTTGTGTTGTAAAATTTATTGTAATTTGATCATTGAGCAATAAAGATTTTCTAAAAAAAGTAGGTATGTAGTAAATACAGAACTGGTTACCAGGAAGCAGCGGGAATCGTTGGTAAAATGGCACTAATGAAGAAGAGGCAAATCTTGGTGGCACTCTATATTGTAGTTTAACCTCGTTGAGTTCAACTGTCTGAGACTATACTCACTTTGTATGGAACCCACACAATCAGAAGAAGAAAGTTGAAGTATTACACTTACCTATAAGGCGTTGGTTAAACATTTTGAATTTATTGATAATGCACAAGGCAATACTGAAACACATTCAACATGTAAAAGAAACACTTTCTGTAATGAATTTATTCATTCGGAATCTAAACATAAATAATTGATTTACATTTATCTTGAGTGCCGTCTTGCTGTTTTAAATATAAAATGCAAAGAATTATGAAAGTGCAAATTTGTATTGAATATAAATTCTGTAAGTACGTGTTTTAGAATACTTAAAAAATTATAAACTTTGAATTAAAAATTATAAATGTTGGAATTTCCAGTTTTATAGAGATGGTTTCAAAACTTTGACTAAATACAAACATAAAATATTTGTTAGCATTAGGCTTGGAATTTAAAACTGGACATATCTTGGAGTTTTCAACTTTGAACTTATTTAAACTAAACTCAAACTATTGAAATAGAAGCGAACTAAAATATTTATATAAAAATAAACTAAAAATGAAGCAATGAAACAAAATTATCTAAATTTTACAAAGTTTAAGCACTGTGAGGACTCATATTGGATTTAAAAAAATGAATAACAAATTACAAATACTTTTAAAAGGACATAATTCGTTATGCCAAATAAGAAATATTTGATAATGGATACAAAAAATGCGTTAAAATATGTATTATTCGTAGTCTAATTTATTCCAATGGAGCAAAGATTTACTTTTGAAAAACAGAAAAACGAACTAGTTGAACAGTGTATAATTTAGATACTTGATTTGAAACACCGACCCACTCTATTCTGCATATTTTAAGGTGAGTATGACTGAAGGGTGAGTGTGATGATTGTGATGGATCAGACTAGGTGTAGCTTTGTTACCAACAAATATCAGCTGATTCATTTCTTAGGATTATTAGTTATAGCCTAATGACAAAAGGCAGGTGGGCCCAGTATCGAACCATAAAAAAAACACTGTCTTTTCTCAGGATCGAACTAACAACCTTCGGATTCAAAGGTGAACTCTATAATACTCAGCTACCCATCCATTTAAATTTAAAACCAAATTAAAGCGATAAAATTTAGGTATTATCTCAAATATGGTATTCTGCGAAGCAGAAAGATACCATAGTTCATTGTTAGGTACTTAATATTATTTATTCTCAACCATGGAATAAAAAATAGCTTGCCTAATAAAAATCATAAGCAAAACCTCTTTCGTTCGATTTATATAATCCTCAACTCCGTAATGTCGCAACCGCTTGAGATCCCAAGTACATTGCGCACACACTCGTGTATTAGCTCCTCTTAGAAAGGCTGAAGGTCCGATGCAAGGGTGCTCGTAGGTGATCTAGTTCACCAGCGATACCGGTATCAGCTCACATGCCGGAATGTGACCCGGTACCGTTACCGATTATGTTCACCGTCACGTTACCGATTGTGGTAAAGCATCTCCGTGACCGGTCGGGGGTGTGGGTGGTGTGAGAGGATGCGAGGTTTATGGCGAGGGATTGGTCAGCGAATGGGTCAAGGGTGTTGTGGGGGATGGGATGGTTAGTTTGAAGGAAATCTTAACCAGCAGACATAACAGATTGTATCAGATTAGATTGAAGATTGACAGAATACAAATTGTATGAAATAATTAGTTGTATATAAATAGGAGTTATAAATTGGCAAAAGAATCAGCTTCAAATATACATCTTCCATGAAAATTACCTAGCATTGGTTTTTTAATATCCTAGTAAAAAAAAACTTAACGAAAATCAGACAAGGAAAATCACTTAATAAAACTTATGAGTACCTAGATCTAGTGTTAGGTAGTGTGTGGATAATGATAAATGTAAGATGCAAGTTTTTGTGTTAAAACGTAATTCGATGATAAAGCACCAACTATTTTGTTAGTAAGAATATTCCTATGTTGTATAAAAATAATTGTCGGAAATAAAGTTTTTTATTTGAATATTTAGTCTTTATTATTATTTTTATGATACTTAATTAATTTAATAATTAAATGTGTAGCAGGGTAGGAGAGAGTACGTTACAAAACAAGTGTTGTAATTAGACGTTTAAAAATATTTTCTATGTTGAATATGATCTTTTTATTGCTGAAGGTAGGTATATAAAAAAACTGAAAAACACTAAAGAATAAAAAAATAAAAAAAACTGGAACAATATTTTGTGAAGCAATGTGGACGCAAAAACCAATTTGGAAGCAAGAATTACTAAAATTCATAAGTGACGATTTACAAAAAAATAACATAATTTGGATAAACTAACCGTTTTAATAGGGAATTTAAGAAAACCCGAATAAATCTTATTGTACACTGACCATATCGTATATAACTTAATTCTCTGTACATAAAAGTGTCACATATGTTAAATCAAAAGCTTTAATTAAATTACAATAAAAATTTATTTTAGTAAAGTAAATCCAAACTTTTTGATCCAGATGTTCTCTACTCGACAGATAATGGTTTTGGGCGGCGCGGCGTCATGGCGGCATTTCCCTAACCTTGCACTAGTCGTGATGCTACCAGTTAACCGTCCGCACGTTATTGTCTCTAATTTGCTCTATTTACCTGTTATATAAAACCAGAGATTGCTGCAAGCCTCCACAATCCACCCACAACCGTCAAAGATGAAGGTAAGAACAACTCGTAACAGTATGCAACTGGATTAGTTAAATTTGGTGTTTTTTGTTTGTACTAAAATAACTAGCAAGTGAAATTAATGTTCGCAGTGAGTGTGTGTGATTTAAACACCTTTGGTTGACGACTTTTGTAAAATAATTTGTTCGTTTTTCATTTTAAAATTGCAAGTTTCTGTCATTTTCAAATTGTTGTATAAAGAACTATCGTATTTTGTATTCTTCTATTAGTATCTCGTTATATTTCTTTGGTTTTGATTTAAGAATTGCAGAATTATCTTTTGTGGCCCATATTCTATGTTAATTATTTTTGTACTAAGTAATTTTGTAAAAAAAAAAAAAAAAAAAAAAAAAAAAAACAATATACAGGTTATTTTCAATCTTTAATTAAGTGAAAAAAGAAAAGCACGTTCCATCATTGTTAATACAAGCATTGATCTACGTATGTAAAAAATTAATTTGATATAAAAAATGTTTTCTACAACAAATTACCTAAAATATTCACGATCAAAATCAAAAAATTGCTACATTAAAACTAAAAGCTACAACCATATAGTTTGTCAAAACTGTATTAATGTAAATATACTTCCGTGGGACGTTATAACTCAAATGAGTGGTCGTATAGTTTTATTACTTTATTTCATAATCACACTAAGTTATTACTTGGTCAGATTAGTTGTCTTTTTAAACGCATCCGCTTAATAACACAAATGTTTTGACCTACTAACATCGTCTAAGAATATGTTATTCGAAAGCTATTTCAAATCACTTCATTTACCTGACCGACATTGAAGCCCTGTACAATAGGCTATAAAAGGCAGACAAATCCAATGCGAACTCACGCAAACGTTGGCAGAAATCGAGCAAGACCTCAATACATAAGGAGTGCGTGTTTTGAGCGCTGAATTGAGTTATTGAATGACGCACGGAGCATGTTTACCGGATTAAGGGGATTTTACACTCCTTAAACTATGAGGCCGTGGAAATATGACCTATTATTATAGTTGAATAATAGGCACGTGACTACCCACGTGTGTAGTTAAAGTGAATACTAAGTTATGGCTTTGAAGAAATAGGTCTAGTTTCAGTTATGAACACTTAAAAAAAAAAATGTTTTTATTTCGGGATTATTTTTATTTCGTTATGAAATGTATTTTTTTGCATCAGAGCACAGTATTAAAATTTTAATAACGTTGTCACATTGATTCAAATACATAAAAAAATTACACTGCGACGTCTTCAATTTGAATTAGAACAGCGTATTGGAAAATTAATCGGTGTTAGTTTATAGCTCCCAGGAAATACAACCAGCTTTAAATTTAAAAGACAATCAATTTTAGACGAAATTAATATATCTACAACAGAATCGAAAGGTAGCTTTGTTTATATTCTCTACAAAGTTTTGTATAAAAATTCCCAAATTTAGGATATACATTGTAAATATTTTTAGTCTGCTTGTTGCCATCACTGACGAACATACAGAGTTCTGCAGCCAACACCAAAGGAACTAAAAATATCAAAAACCTTTGGAGTAATTTTTGTCAGCCTTCTCAGCAAATATCAGTTTTTGTCAGTGTTTGAGTAAGTAAACGTATATTTGTAGTTAATAAAGTTCAAACACAAACAATTTTAGTTTTTACCGATAATATTTTAAAACCAATTAAATTAAAATAATACACATTTTTTACGTCAAACAACACTTTTATTTAAAAAAAATATACATTATTATAACTACAAAAGGTAATATATTTCGGCACTCTATGTTGCCATCATCAGACCCTCTACGTGACTGGCGTGGATTGCAAGATGGCGGAACGACGTTGGTGGTGCAGCCGCGTGGAGCGCTGGTGTCGTTACCCGTGATCCCCTGTGGACAACCTGGCGTCGGCTGTGGCGATGTTTTCTTTTTTCTTTCTTGAATACATATATTTGTATATTACATCTGAATCGAAATTTAATATACAAATATATGTATTCAAGAAAGAAAAAAGAAAACATCGCCACAGCCGACGCCAGGTTGTCCACAGGGGATCACGGGTAACGACACCAGCGCTCCACGCGGCTGCACCACCAACGTCGTTCCGCCATCTTGCAATCCACGCCAGTCACGTAGAGGGTCTGATGATGGCAACATAGAGTGCCGAAATATATTACCTTTTGTAGTTATAATAATGTATATTTTTTTTTAAATAAAAGTGTTGTTTGACGTAAAAAATGTGTATTATTTTAATTTGTGATTAACAACACGTAGGAATATGATTATCAAGAAATTAATAACCAATTAAACGCCACCCAATACTGTCAACACAATTGACTGACCTGAAAAAACTAATATGGGGTTGACCGCTAGATAAGTAATCAAGGTCGCAGACGTTATCGAGGGTTGTTAGAAGCCGACAAAGACATCTCGGTCGTGCATCTTGGGGGGGGGGGGGGGGACACACGTGCCAAAATGGGCCTGAGTGGCACTTGTGGGCAAATTGGGACTTGTGAAATATTTATCGAAATCGCGTTGCCAAATGCACTAACATTGTTAGACTGTTGCTTCTGTGTTTTAAATTTGTTTTCATAGTACTTTGAATCTCAAATTTATTTAGTTTAATTATTAGGCAAGGTACGTTAAAACGTTGCTTTACTTTCAAAATAGTTTAAAAAGCAATTCATAACACTACAATAAGTGTTTGAAACTTTTTGTGCTTCTGTATTAATTCAAGCTTAAAATTATTTCCCTTCAACATAATAATACATTCATGACTATTCAAAGATGTGAAATTCTAGAAGGAAAGTCCTTAAATAAACTAACTCAGGGTGTTTGACCTGAAAATCCCTTTTATAAAAACTATTTAATCGATCTTTCAAAATTGAACAATTTTCTACTCTTAGATATTAAAATAAAACACCAAACCACAGTTTTTTGTTTCCAATTTATGTTGCATCAAATAAGTAGTAACTTCCTAATAGTAACAAAAAAGGCCACCAATGGAACACAGATATCACCACCACTATTTATTTAG
>CM061537.1:107541582-107647230 GCA_030545055.2 Neoaliturus tenellus
TTGAGTTCAGTAGTGGGGAATGGGGGCTTTTGGGCCAGTTCAAGGTCACCCGAGCGATGACGTCATCGATGACGTCATCGAGGTCAATGACCTCATTGATGACGTCATCGATTGCATCATCGATGACGTCATCACCAATGACGTCACTTCCTTGACGTCACACCCATGACGTCACAAAAATGACGTGCTGATGACGTCATCACCCCTTACGTCACCAAGATGACGTCATCGATGTCACAAAGGTCAAGGTCACGCTGAAACCTAAATTTTTTTGGCACTTTTGCTGTTTCTCGCACTACGCTCCGAGTTTCAGTCACAGTTACCATGACCTTGACGACTTGGAGCGAATTTGCGATGAGAAACAGCAAAAGTGCTGAGGAAACTTGAAGTTTGCAACGTGACACCGCTCGGGTGACCTTGAACTGACCCAGAAGCCCCCATTCGACCATTACTGCAACCGCGATGCGCACCCTAAGACAGACACCGAGCGACTGACTGTCCGGCCCCGCGCACTCTAGGTATATGGGAAGTGGTGGGGGAAATTGTGATAACCTTGGGAAACTTGAAAATGTCAAGCCGGGTAGCACCGTTTCGGTGCTACCTTAAAGTTACATGCTAAAGTGTGATGACCTTGAGTTAAAACATAGAAATACTACAAGTTGATACCTTCCTAGAGTTAAAGTGTGATGACCTTGAGTCAAAACACAGAAATAATACAAGTTGATGCAGTCTCAGAGTTAAAGTGTGGTGACCTTGAGCTAAAATACTGAAGTACTACAAGTCGATATTGCCCCAGAGTTAAAGTGTGATGACCCTGAGTCAAAACATAGAAATACTACAAGTTGATACCATCCCAGAGTTTAAGTGAGATGACCTTGAGTCAAAACACAGAAATAATACAAGTTGATGCAGTCCCAGAGTTAAAGTGATGACCTTGAAGTTGTAGAAGTGTGGTGACTTTGAACTACCCCAAATTGTCAGGAATTGGAGTAGCAACCGCGATGTGCACCCTACGACGGACACCGAGCGACTGACTGTCCAGCCCTGCGCACTCTAGGTATATGGGAAGTGGTGGGGGAAATCTCAAGGTCATCCAAATTGGGTTTTAAAAAAATAAGAAACTCTAAACCTCATGCTCCTCTTCTTCCCTTTCCACCTCATTTGTAGTATATATGGTTGACGATGGTAAATTTGACAAATACTCCAGTGATTGTTGATCGTCTTGCTGCAGTATAACTTCAGACCAATCATAATCTAAAGTGACCTTGAGCTTTATTCCCGGGTTGTCGAGGAGAATAGACTTCATCCAATCGCAGATGGTTTCTAAATAATGCACGTTGTCGATTGTCAATTTCCAATTCGTATTGGGTACATCTTCGGTGGAAGACATGGCATTGCAAGCAGGTGTGTCCGCCATGGTTGTTGGAGGAGGAATGATGCTTGGTGCAGCGAGCAATGGTGGTATTACAGAGTAGTGGGGGAAATTTCAAGGTCATCCAAATGGAGTTTTTTAAAAAAAGGAAACTTTTTCTATTTACTTATAACATAACCACTTAAAACTAAAAGGATTGGGATCAACAGTACGTTTAATCACCATATTCGTTATATTCTTCCTGTTTCTCAGTTTTCACCTCCGCCCGGATAGTACCTCCACTCTTTAGCTCCTTTTCGGCTTCTTCTAGTTGCTGGGTAATCGCCATCTGACATTGAAGTTCAAAATCATCACGCGGCACAGATCCGCAAATATCCATCTGAGCCAACCAGAGCTGCCTGAGGTTCTTTTCCTTTTCCTCGACAGCTTCGACGGCTGCATGTAATTCCTTTTCTTTAATAGAGGAGTCCCACAATTGTTGATCATCGGTTTTGTTGACAACCTCCTTTTCAGACTCCTTGTACAAATTGTTCAGCTCCTGCTGAGTCTTAATGGTTACCTCCTCGTAACTAGCACAACTTACATTGAGAGACATCTTGATGTTGTACGGTTGACCGTTGGAGTTGAAATGAGGCTGAGGCACAGCGCTTGGGGGTACTATGAAAAAGTGGTGGGGGAAGTTTCAAGGTCATCCAAATTGTGTTTTAAAAAATCCTATCTTGTTACTGAGCACATATGTCAGTAACAAGATAGGTGTTTTTTTCTCTTTTACATCTTTAATATAACAAATAAATAAACATATTCTACAATGGTAAGAAGAAGGAAGACAACTGCTAGTCAGCTGAAATAATCCAAAGTCTGGCTCGCTTCAGTCTTCATGGACGCCGGTGATGAAGTCGCTGGAGAAGAGTAATGTTCAGACTCTTCTTTTGGGTGTCGGAGATTGCGTATATTGCAAGCGTAGACTTGCACATTTATACGGTAGCCTCGCGCCACCATCAGCTGCAACTCCTTGTACAAGTCGTTCAGCTCCTGCTGAGTCTTAATGGTTACCTCCTCATAACTAGCACAACTTACATTGAGAGACATCTTGATGTTGTACGGTTGACCGTCGGAGTTGAAATGAAGCTGAGGCACAGCGCTTGGGGGTACTATAAAAAGTGGTGGGGGTGTTTGCATCGAAGCAGGTTTAACCTTTAGCTTGGTGGTGGGGGTAACTGTGAAATGCAAAGGTCAAAGGTCAAGGTCACCCGCGAAGTTTAAAAAAAATGCAACATATCAATATGTGACAAACTTCACATATTGATATGTTGCATTTTTTGTCTTTTATGGTTTATTTATTTATAAAACATTACAATAACATATGTACAACAGTAAAATTAAAATCTAACACTGCTGCTTGTCGGCGATGTGGATGGTCAACTCGGTGGAATTGCTACCCGTGCAACCGTGGGAAACCAGGTAGAGACAGCCGGGTTGGATGGAGCGCAGATCCTCGTTCTGGAGGAGATGGACGAACCGTTTCGGCAGGTAGACTTGGAACTTGGGCTCATCCCCCGGAGTGAACGGTGCCTCGCTAAGACTGCAGCAAATGGCCTCTCCAACTGAAGTCTCCATCTTCTTCATGGCGTGGATAATGTAGTGCTTCTCGTCTTTAAGTTCGGAACACTTCTTGACGGGTAGTATGGTAGATTTGGAGTGAGCATTGAACTGCTCAACCAAAGTTTGCAGGAACTGGTGAGATGCCATGGTTGAGTTAAAGATTGTCTTCTTCTTCGTCTTCTTGCTGGGAGATGTTGTCGTCTCGGAATCTCGAGTAATACTCATGCCAGGTCCCGGTCTGCTCCTCACTTATATAACCCCCGTCACCCCCACCACTCCCCACTTCCCCACTTTGAAGGTAAGATGCGAGTTTATAGGCGTTTTTTAAAGCGCAATGTCTATCTTTTTCATGTTCTGGACTTTTAGTACAAATACAAACATTTTCCATCGTATACTTGTAGTTTTTATCCAAGTCCACATCATTAACCGGAACATGAGTAAATTCTTCGATCCATCTCTTCTTTTCCAGTCCTTTTGTATAAATATTGGTAAACCTGTTTGAAAACTGATGCATGATGTTATATAAGTCCGTGTAACTTGCAAAACCATCATACCAATCGATATGATGGAAATATTTTGAAATCCACCTGTTGGTAGTAGCGGCTTTGCTAGTTAATGATGAATAAGAACATGGTGGTTTGAACAAAAATGTATATGGAACACTTGTATTGATATCGAAAAACACAAGTTCTTTTATGATAAATCTATCATCATTACCCCGAAACGCTTGGAACTCAATTATACCAGGTTTGGACTTTACTTGTTCTTCTTCTTCCATGTCCATTGCGAAGATCACCCGTCTGCTCATGACGAAGTCCAAAGGTCAACTGATTTCCACACCACGGTAGGTACGACTTTTATACCTGGCCGTACAGTTGTTGGCGCGTTGGTGTATATTTAACGTGGGCACCGTCCCCGGTAGGCCTAACCCCACAAAGTGTTTGATATTGTTTTAAAAACCAACCATTGTCATCTAAGTTTCCATCTTTACATTCTCCTTGTTTTCATTTTCATCACTAACACTTGATTCTTCTCCTCCTTCTTCCTCTTCTTCCTGTTTTACTGATTTCTTATGTAGTTGAGCGTATTTTTCCAACTGTCTCCACATTTGTACTTCATGAGGAACCCTATTAAATATAGAAGTATCCACAGGTCCGTACAATATAGGTGCGTCCGGTTGTTTGTCCAAAGTGTCTTCCAAATAATCTTTAATAATAGAACTTGAAAACACTAGTTGTCTCAAGTATCTTGTTATTGGTTCAGTTGCACAGGTTAGAATAAAAAACTCTTCTCGATTAAGTTGAATCTTGTTATCATGTCTTGTTGTGTCTCTAAACCGCAATTGATGGTCACCACGATTCTTTATAATATCAATTTCCACATTTGAATCCAAAAGTCCTACTCTTGTCTTTCTTCCATACATGTTACTAGTTAAATAGCATTCTAGCAGATGCAAGTGCTTCATAAAAGATTCCCAAGCACTATCGGTGAACAAAATCATTTTGGGTCCATGAGTCAAAATTACAGTAGGTGAATAATCCGTCGATTTCATAACACCGATTAAAACACTTTTGTCCAAACTGGATGAGATTGGATAAAATATTCGCAAGAATACCTCACTCAATATGTTAGGAGAAATATTATCTTCAGTATCCCTTTTCTTCTTCTGTGCATTCTTTCTTCTTTTACCTTTTTCCTCAACATTATTACTGCCGTGGAGTTGTCCGCAAGCGTTGTGTTCATCTCCCTCCGGTTGACCTTGAAGATCTAAAAAGTCGGATATCTCCTTCTCAATATCTACTACATTTTCTTGTGTACCACTAGGAGAAGCCATATTGAATAAGATGCTACCCATACAAGAACAGGCAACAAACTGATGAGGAGCGACCTGAACACTCTGCTTTTATACTCGCGGAATGCATTGGAATGTAACAAAACCGGTTTTTTACAATACATTTTTAACAATTCCAGTTAAAGGTGTGTATGTTACGATTTTATCATGTAGAATTAAACAGTATGCAGTTGTATTAGCCGATATAGGCGCGTTGAATTCCATTTCTATTTTTATATCTACACTTGATGATTTTACCGATTCATTTTGTTTAGAACAATCGATTACAACTATAGGGTAACCATCTAAGTATTTTTCTGGTGATAGTAAAGGTGCATTCGTTTTACCATAATATGAACTTTGGAATCTTGCATACATATCGTACAATATGCTGTACTTTTTATTAGCGAATGACACATTTAAATTATCGTATGGAAAAAATTGTGAATTTAAATAAACTTTAATATTTTTCAAGTTGCAATGATCAAATTGGCCTGCATGTTTGGTGATGGTGTCTCTTCTGCCTGTTTGTAAACCAAATATAATATACCTGGCTCGTTCCACATAATTAGATGTTTTAACTGTCCAAGTGTGTCGATCCGTAGTTGGCAAGCTGGGATGTTCATGAAATTCCCAACTTCTAAAAGGAATTACAATATCACGATCAGCCTTTAACTTTCTTAATAGTAGCATTCTATGCTCGTCAGCTAATTTTACATGTGGAACTCTCCATACAATTTTGTCTAATGTTAATTTCCATTCTAAAGTTGCATCTGTTGTACCGTCTGGAGCTTTAATAATATCTTTATCGTTTGAAGATCTCAACAAAACTAATTCTTGTTTAACGTTTAATATTATTTTCCTATAATCTTCAGCAAAACCAAGCAACAAACGTAACGGAATATGAAAATCAAAATTTCCATTTGTATCTGGAGTGATTGTGTCTTTTGCAGGTAAAACCCATCCTGCAGGTTGTATTAAATTGGTTTCATTAGGTGATATAGATGTTAATCCCTTTAAAGTTGTTGCAATACCTACTTTTTTAGTAGAATCAACTGTTACACCTGATATTTCATATCTAATTTCATCAAACAGGAAAGCCATGGGATTATTTATAAATGGAACTGTTGTACCAGTAGTAGTACCGTCCTTTTTAGTAACTTTTCCTTCAATATACAAGTAACTTTCACATGGTAGTGTGTAAATGTCTTGATTTTGTATGGGAATACGAATTTCATCGTTATTGTTTAATTTTGATGAAGTGTAAGGGTTGTGGGTGTGATATTCTTTTTCCCATAGGGTTTCGTCGAATGTTGGACCCTGAGCTATATCCAGTATATCCATTTTCGGTTACTTTTAATCCAATTCTCTCTAAGAAACGAATGTTCTCGCGTGTTAACTCCTCCACAGCTGAAGAGCTACTAATGCGGATTCCCGTAGGTTGTTCGCTTTTAAATGTTAAACCCATGGTTTTGTATTAAAGTGTTGATTTTAAATGTAATCTAACCGTAATAGGCTCTTCTCGGAAATCTATCAAGTTACCGTCTTGATCCAATACGTTCAACACGATGTCTGAAATGAAAGTGGTGTTCAAAGGTAGATATACCAGGTTTTGCGGCTTTTCAACAATTTTAAATCCAGGTGGTACACTGGGGTAAAAAGTATGTATTATATGAGTATTTGCTCCATCTCTGTAAGCTCCTTGTATAATATTACAAGTTATGTCTATACTATTGACTTTTAATATTGTTACAGTTTGTTTACCGGAATGTGTTTTATTTGGTTCTAAAATCGCTCCATCTTTGGGAAATCCTAATAAATCACCAATTGAGTCTGACTTACTGAAATCTATATAATATTTTGAAGTAAGCTCAGCTTTCATTGTATTGTTATTACCTTTTAGCGTTATATTGTCTTTTCCCATTTTATTTTGCAAAAATTCATTAATATGATCAATTTCATAAGAACCTGTGGGTAGAGTGCAAACTTCCAAGTCTGTAAACTTCCCACTGGCATCTTTTCCTTTATAATAATGTAATAAGTTATTTTTACCTTCCGTAACATTGGGAATAGAGTTGTAAGTTGTAAAATCCAACAGTGCTGCCTCCCAAAATCTTCCTTTTTGCAAGCGTAACGCTGGAAAAAGGATACTTCGTAAAGTGGACGATTTTCCTGTTAATGATACCGTATAGGAAGACATCTCAATAGTGACTGATACTTTTAGCTAGGAATTCCAAACATAAATGGCCGCATATTGAAGTATTATCAGGTTGTTCTCTTTTATAGTTGTAATATATGTTTTTAGCAGATTTAAAGTAATGTTCAAGTTCTTTAGGTGGTGGCAAATTTCCAAAACTATCAAAATAATATACATTACTATTTAGTTTCTTATAACACACCCAATGGGTGCCGGACCCTTCAGTATTATCCAAATTTACGATTCCAGTCTCATTTTTCCATATTTTCTTTGGTAAACTGTCTTTCATAAATACTCCGCGGAAAAATGGTATTTTTAAACAGGAAATATATTTAAATAATTCAACATTAGTCAACGCTTTATGTGGTATAACCAATTGATTTCTTTTATTTAATATGCACGATACGGTCTTAGGTATAGACCAGCCCCGTTTTTTACCATTGACCATATTGTCGGTTTTTTATTATTTTTCCTCGGAGAACGTCTTTTTAGTCTAATATTACCACCATGTTTTCTCTTGGTTGATCCTTTTTTATTCTTACCCCTCCTTTTTCCACCTCCTACCGCTGTTTTAGCCTTCATACCTGCTGTTACCGCTAAAGCTGCTGCTTTTTCCGCAATACTAGCGTCACTAGACTTTACTCGTTGCCAAGCTATATTCGCTAGCTTTTTATCAGCGATTGACCTATTTTTTGAATCGGTAAACGTGGAATATGCGATATCGTGTTCTTTACAAGCCTGATCTAACTTATTTATGCCTGGATCACCTCTTTCCAGTCGTTTTTTCAATTTAGTTCCTGGTCCGCAATACTGATAACCTCCCGGTATGTGAAATTCGTATGGTAAAGCGTCTATTGCTCTGTTTACGATAGATCCTACTGGAATACGATTTAAAGCTTTACTTAACAGAGAAACCGCTGTGGACGTGATACCGCCTCCTTTCCGTATAGTGTCTCGATATGGACTGGTGTAATGAAACGCCATGATTGTCTTTTATATTCGAAAAGCGTAACCCATGTGTTACCTCTATGACAGGTTGCACATAAATGATGTAATATATGGTGTTATTTAATTAAATATCAAAATCACCCCAATCTGATGATCTAAACTTTTGTGTGTTATGATTAAAAAAATATTTATAAAGAATTTCTTGTTTAATCCATGTATTTCTCATTTTTTCGTCAATAGGTTTATGTTGTCCTGCTGCAATATAATTATGCATATCAAATAATAAATTACCTATTACTTTAACAAGAAAATTAACAGTTACAGCGTTATTGGCATAATCAGGGTCTGCAACATTTGTTAATCGTTTGTTATCACAATTCCACCATTTTTTTCCAGTTGGCTCTAATTGTATTATCTGTTCATAAGTAACAGCATCACCAGGCTTTTCACCAATACCTAAATTTGTCAATAACTTTCCTTTACCATCCCAAACATAATTGTTTTCTTCAAGCAAAGTAAACTTTTTATTTCCTTGTACAAATACATCTCCTTGACGTGTTACTACTTGGTTTTGTTTCACAAAACCGGAGGTTTCTTGTTTTAAAGTTTCCTTCATTTGACCCACCGTTGCACCATCTGATGGTGCAAAACCATCTTTTACATTCGCTAAACAATTACCAAGACAGTCAATAACTCCTACATCACGTGTAATACAATGATCTTTGATGTATTTTAAATTTACAGCATCATTTTCATTTTTTGGATAACCTATATCGTTAATAACAAATTTATAAAAAGAAAACCCATCTTTTGTCTTTTCAGGTATTATAGAATGTAAATAGCGTCTATTTATGCTGTCTTTTTCATCTACAGGGTCTGCTACGTTAGATATACGTCGATTTTCAGCATTATACGTTTTTCCATCGAATTTTAACGTATTTTTCAATTCCGATGATAAATAACCTCTGTTTATTGCATCAGCGTTTTGATTTGGCTTACCGACGTTGGAAATTCTATGATTACCCGCGTTATATGTGTTTTTGTCTAGTTTCAGTGTTGGTAATATCTCTTTTTTTAATACTTTTAAATTTATTGCATCATTTTCATCTGTGGGATCATTAATGTTTTTTAACCGTTTATTACTAATATCATAATCTCCATCAGGTGTTTGTGGTAAGCCAGCACCTCTTTTTAAAGTATTAAAGTAATATAATCCATCCGAGGAATATCGTCCGAACTTGTCAACACTCATGGTGCAACTGAATAACATTCTAGAGTGTAACCCATTTTTATAATATTAGTCTCGATTTCTAACCCATATCAGTTTTTATACAAATTCTTAGTCTTTATCAGTTACATTTTCATCGCTCCCGGGACATTTAAAATATTTAAAATTTCCACTAACTAATGCTCCGTCTGATTCATTTCGAAACACATGATTTTTATGAATAAATTGTTCACCAGACAATTTTCTAAATCCGCTAAATGAATTTGGATCTGCAATTAATATATTTTGATAATCATTTACATCCATTAATTTAAATCTTTGCTTATTATAAATAAACTCTTTATTTGCACTGTCATATTGTAATGTTTGTCCTACAGTTGCAGCATCATTTGGATCTCTTCCATTATGCAAGTATTTTATTACTTTATTTTTACATGTAAAAAATCTAAAAGAATGATCTGGATCTAGATGTACGGTTTGTGATAAAGCAGCTGCATCATGTTTTTCATAACCCCATCCCATATTTGATAACCCTTTACCCATGCAATCCCAAGCATTATTTTTGTATGTTAATAAATTAAATTTTTCATTACCTTGAACAAATTCATCCCCTTGCTTTGATACTACTTGATCTTGTTTTACAAAAGAGGTTGTTTCTTGTTTTAAGGTTTCCATCATTTGACCCACTGTTGCACCATCTGATGGTGCCGAACCATCTTTAACATTCGCTAAACAATTACCTAGACAATCAATAACTCCTACATCACGTGTAATACAATGATCTTTTATATATTTTAAATTTACAGCATCATTTTCATTTTTCGGATAACCTATATCGTTAATAACAAATTTATAAAAAGAAAAACCATCTTTTGTCTTTTCAGGTATTAATGAATGTAAATAGCGTCTATTTACGCTGTCTTTTGCATCTTTAGGATCATCTACGTTGGATATACGTTTATTTTCAGCAGTATACGTTTTTCCATTGAATTTTAGCCTATTTTTTAATTCTGATGATAAATAACCTTTGTTTATTGCATCAGCGTTTTGATTTGGCTTACCAACATTGACAATTCTATGATTACCTGCGTCATATGTGTTTTTCTGTAGTCTTAATGTTGGTGATATATTTTCTTTTAATACTTTTAAATTTATTGCATCGTTTTCATCTGTGGGATCTTTTATGTTTTTTAACCTTTTATTAGTTATATCATAATCTCCATCAGGTGTTTGTGGTAAACCAGCACCTCTTTTTAAATTATTTGCGTAATATAACCCATCCGAGGAGTAACGTCCGAACTTGTCGACACTCATGGTGCAACTGAATAGTAATCTAGGGAGTAACGCATTTTTATGAGATTACCCCACGGTTTCGGAGTTCATCCACTAAAGCCACCCATTCGTTTTCCAATCCAGTATGACCCGCTTCTTTAGCTTCATGTATTAGTTTCATTCTATCCACCAATTTATTGATATTATTGTAATAAATCACATTTGTGTTATATAGTTTCTTCATTAAACCTGTACCTGTAACAGATTTGTTTCTTTTTCTTGGTTCTGGAGCACTTATATCCAAAGTGGATGACACAAACCTTCGTTTTACAGGTTTTCTTGGCATTATCGGCATTGGTTGTCTTCTCGTTGTTGGTATTAACTTGGATACAAATACTCTATATTTTAAAGACCTAGATCTAAAAACTGGCTGGTCAGCTAAATACTTCCTCCTGTATGCATTGGTGTGTTCCAAAATCTGTTTATATGCTTCCATATCTTCTTCTTTAACTAACAATTCTAAAGGCTTTTTTTCAAATAATAATTCAAATAATCCTCTTGTGCCCTTATATCTTTGATTACCAACAATAATATTATCATCTTCATCAATGTTTACCGGGCTATTACCAATCATTAAACCTTCTTCTGTTAATCTTACTCCATAACTATGGTAGTTTTTATTAGGATTTATTCCAGCTAACATTTTTATCATGTATTTCCTTCCTAAAGGTCCTTTGTTATGAATGTTTTCACCCAACAAGCTTATGTTTGACGGACCTTCCCTTGCTTCTTCTTCTTTTTCCTCTTCACTAGCAGTTGATACATCTTCATGTCCTCTTTTAGCTTTTACTTCATATAATTCTCTTATACCACTATAGTCTGGTGATTCTAGCTCTCTTTCAGGTTCTTCACCGGTAAAACCACTATATGTAGAGGATTCCAGGTCTTCATCACTAAAATCTTCTGATTTTATATTTTCTCTTTCAAACTTTGTAATAGGTGCAATTGCATCTCCTTCCAAAACGGGTTTAGCAAATTTTTTGTTTAATTGTTTCAAGGGTTCAGTAATAGGTTTAAAAGTAGATTCAAGAAATTTCTCCCTTTCGCTAATACCTAATTTTAATGCTCTGTTTTTATCCCGAATAGAATCACTAAGTGATTTTATTTCCTTTATTAACTTTTCTTGGTTAACCATGTTTGTAGCAAGACGTGTTGTACAACAATGAATGTTTTACATCATGATCAGTGTATTAGTATAAATTTATCAAATCCTATCCTGTATCGACCATTGTTTAGCGGTTGTTCCTTTATAATTGTTAAAAACCCATACTTTTCAGCCCAAGCCTTTCCACACAACTCTTTAAATCGTTCGAATGGCATATCCGCACTTACATGGTCATAATATATGTGTTTTAGGTTGGTTTCATCCTGTTTAAATACAATTAACATGTTTGCATTGTCTCTAATGAGCTGTTTCGGTATTTTGCTGTAAGTTTGACCAATATAAATGCTATCTATGTTGTTATGTCGACCCATGGCGAAGTAATTCCTTATTGTATTTTGATTTTCACAAGATACATCGTCAAATATGAATACTGAGAATGGTTTAGCCTCTTGCGGTTGCATGACACTCTCGCTCGCGTTAAATTTAAAATATTTAACTTCAGGTACATTATTGAGTATTTGTTCCAATAACTGATATTTTGGTTGTTGTAGTGACTTTGAAAATACATATAAATTATTAAAACGTAAGCTTTTAGGGTTTGTAATCAAATTGAATACTACATTTGTTTTTCCACAATTGGAAGGACCGGTAACCAGACAACGCACCGTGTTTGGTAACAAAACACCGTGTTTCCCAGTATTGAATTGAGAACCATCCACTGTGAGTTCATCTATATTATTAATAGTAAAATTGTCTTTTTGCGGTATTATCTCCATCCTTTGTAATGGTTCAACCCAAAATGATGCTCTATCATTATATTAGATCCTTTTTAGGTATCCAAGAATCTTCCGTCTTATTAAATCCTAACCATCTTACTTTAACCTTATCTTTTTTGCGTTGCAACACCTTTTCTACTAGATATACATCACCTACTGTTGATTTTAACATTTCATGTCCATAAAAACCTCCTTCAAGCAATTGTCCTTTATTATCTTTTAAAATGTAAGTTTCTGGTACTGTAGGTTGCACCTTAAATACGGTAAATACCTCATTTGTCCAGTTCGGAAGATATCTTTTACTGAATACACCTTTGTATTTGCTTATTCGCACTTTATCACCAACATTAAACCTTTTAGGCTTTAGTTTTTCAACTTTTGGTTTAGTATTCATTTTTATACGTTTTAATACAAGTTTTTCATTTTTATTAGTCACCTGGCTTGGTTTCATACCGATAGTTCTATGAAACTTGTTATTGTAATCGCTTATAAGTTTTGGTAACACATCAATCCATACGTGTGATCCTCTGTTGGAAAACATCTTATACATCGCACTTTTTAAAGTTCTGTTAAATCTTTCAATTATTGATGCTTTTACCTCTGAATTGGTTGAGTAATGGTTAATGTTGTGTTTTTTCATTAAATTTGCAAATTCCTTATTAAAATATTCTTTTCCATCATCAGTTTGTAAATGTTTTATAGTATGTTTGTCTCTTTGTATAGCTGTTTCCATTGCTTTTGTAACACTTTTGCCACTTTTATCTTTTAGTGGTAAAGCATCTGCCATTTTTGAAAAACAATTAATAATAGTCAATATGTATTTAAATCCTCTATTTTGTTTACTATAAGGAATCATTTCGATTAAATCCGCTTGATATAAATCATTTATTCCTTTTATCACTGTATTTCTTCGTTGAAACTTTCTTCTTGCAGGTTTATGAAGCTCGTTGACAATTTCTTGCTTCAAGTTCTTCATATTGCAGGTTTGAATGTTTCATGTATCACATGTATAATCACAATGAATGTTGTCTTAAATATTCACATCATTTATATAGGTCAAGGTCATCCAAACTTGTGTAAAAAAATGGGGAACACGGCGTTTGACTTGCCGTGTTCCCCATTTTTTTACGGAAGGAGAAAGGAATAAGGTCGAAGTTGTAGAAGGACGAAGAATAGGTTACTAGTCGATAGGGTTTAGAGAGTAGTGGCCAAAAGGAAGAGTGTGAATTTTATCCGGCATAATATGCCTTTTATCATCTCGAGCTGATAGTGCCCTTTTAACTTCAGTGACACTGTAGACCTCATGTTTAAAGCTTCTGATAGTGTTGAACGTTGCAGACATTGTAGAATCTTCAAACAAGCAGGTCTTGTAATGGTCAAACGTCACATGTTTCTTCAAGTACGATGTTTTGACTCCTTTTGCTTTCTTGACTGTCGGTGTGTTGTTCTCGTTGTACATTTTAAATGAATACAATTTTGCCATCAGTGCCACTATTTCTTCTAAAGGCATTCCATTTGCTTCATCTTTAAATTTTCCGATTACTTTTTTATTCTTTTCGTTGTAATTTGGATGGTTCTTCGGATAGTCAGAGAAGTCAAAATCGTCTTTGTATGGGAAACTCCTTAGGTCTTCATACATGTCCAAAGTCTTTATCCAGTAGATAAACGCGTCGGTATCCATGTATGCAACTCCAATGTTGTCTCTTCCGTAGTGTTTAACCATTTTGTTGTAATGGAAATCATACATTAAAGTTTTACTTATATCCAAAATTGACATTCCAATGTATAACGGACGATCCATCACTATTGTTGTTTTCTTCATACTTACGGCAACTAGATCTTCGTTTATAATCATAGATGTTCCAAAATTTGGTTTTTGCACTAATTTTTCCAATTTCTTAGGATCACTTACTAATTTTACAATCTTGTGTTTTCTTTTGTTTTCTAAGGTCTTCCCGAAGATGGCGTTGTTCATCAATTTGTAAAAGTCCTTTTCAAATGCTGATGTTGCTGCTGCTCTTCTTGTAGTGTTGGAATCAATATATGGTTTCAACCAACAAGACTGGGTGAATTCAATTGCTCTATGAATTCTCACCACACGTAGACCCAATTCAAGAGCTTGTTGAACTACCCAGTAGTGAGCCACATACCGATCTTTATTCTCCAACGTCATCATCAATTTCGGCCATCTTCCTGTCGGTGAAACTTCAGTCTTGGCTAGGAGAGGCAAGTCGTAGTGATGGTCATGAAGGTGCTCCGGATATTCGAAATCACAGTCCAAAATATAGCCTTTTGGACCATTCTTTGGAATCTGTGAGATGTCACCGATGGTGGCCGGGTCGATCCATTTGAAGTCAGCGTAGGGAAGCGGATTTGACATTGCCCAACCATAAAGGTTGTTTGCGTCAAAGTAACCAAGGTAGACCGATGGTTGTCTCTCATCGAAGCCTGGGATGTACTTGTTGTTAGCTTTGACATGACGTGTTACAGCTTGTGTCAAACCGCCCCGTACACCAGATTCTATCATGAGCACCATATCAATATCTGTTAGAAGTTCCAATCGACAGTTGGTTGACTTTAGCATAGCTTGCCATGCTAATCCTGGAGATGTGTACGAGTGTAGAGGGTCCAGTCCATAGGCGGAGAAGCAGGTGTTTCGAAATTCTTCCATCACATCGCACAGCAGAGTTACGTCCAATTTTATGTAAAAGTCGGAATATTCCCCTAAGGTTTGAATGTTTAGTTGGTTCCAAACATTACAAGCATGATTGTAGTCTTCAACGGAGATTTCACTTTCATTTAACTTGCTATTGAAGGCTTCAATCGGTGGCAGACTGGTTTCTTCGAATTTTTCTGCAGAAGTTATGTAATCATAGGGGAACACTCCTTTACGCATTACTAAGTCCAATTTATCTTCAGGTACAATTTTGCTGGTTTCTTTTAGATCTTCTCTTCTTAGGTTCTCAGACAATTTGCTCAAACTAGATGACATAAATCTATAAGAGTCTACGAAGCGAAGTTTAATTTTACCTACTGTTTTTGAGAAACTGATGTACTTCTCCAATGTTTCAGCTAATACTTCGATTTTTCCATCATCTCGTCCTAACTCTGGGATAATGAAGTGGGAGTCATAGCCGCTAAGATTGTGTAACACGACAGGGATAAAGTTTGGCAGTTTGTAATTTATATTGCATGAATTACAAGCAGCTCCTCTGTATAACCCTGTCAGGTGATCGTGATCTCTTACTTTTTGATTTTCTTCACTGAAGCTCTTCTTGCATAAATAACATCTTGTTGCCAAATTGTATTCTTCTTGTTGATTTTGATTCAAAGGTTCCATAGGTAAAACATTACCGAATAAGCGTTGCACCTTTTCAGCAATGTCATACAACTGGTCTACGAAATGCTTAGCGGCTTCTTCCCCACGGTAGAGTATCGGAGTGGATGTTAAGCCATAGTCTTGCAACTGTTCTTCAGGCAAAGTCGATTTCACCAATAAGCAAAAACTGTTAGGTTGATGCAGTTGATATTTGGTTCTTCTAGTCACCTCACCATCCGGAAGCTCCTGTGGTACTAACGTGGATTCGAAATCTGCGTAGACGGCTACTGGAATCCGATATTGGTGAACTGTTTTGTTGAATTGGATAAACGCTCGAGATGGCGGCGGCAGACTAATCTTCACTTCATAGTTGTCATTACAAAGTCTTTGGTGTTCCTTCAACCACTCCGATCCTCCACGTCTCAAATTTTTATTCGTAAAACAAAAGCATCTCTTACACACTGTCACTCTAATTTTATTTTTCGTTAATTGTCGTACAACCAATGCTTCAAAATCTTTTATCCACACATAATGTGAAATTTCGCCTTTAGTTATCAATAATAAATCAGTATGGTTTCTTTGCTCCACTTTTCCAACTCGTAGAGGATACACATTGTTCGAATCATCTAAGCCGAACACGTTAACAGAAACACCTGGATTTTGTTTCTCAAATTTTGCAATTTGATTAAGACTCACAGGATACGACATTCCTCGGAAGTTGTAGCGGTGTTCGTTTTCATAATATTCCCTACCAACTCTACAAGGATTATGTTTTACATACTTAGTTAGCATCGCATACTTAAAACATTCATTATCCCCGTTTGTAACATTTCTGCAAGAGTTGGTGTCTTTAATTTTCTTTGGTAGAGGGATAAAGCTGCTACCCCTCATACCATATCCATGCTTGTGAACCCTCACATCCATACCTTCAATCGATGATAGCGTCCAGCCAGATCCTCTTCCTTCGTGTTCTTGGAGTTTCATTAGCAGTTCATTCAAACAATCTTCTAAAATTTCGTTGATATCAGATGTGGTTGTAAGGGTTCGGTTTTTAGCAATGAATGCTCTCGGTGAGTTTTCACCATTGGTATTAGTAAACATAGCCTCCAACACCAATCCAAATTTAATAAAGTTCAATCTTGCCAATTCTTCCATCAATGTTTTTACAACTAAATTTTTAGCTTGGGTTATAAAGTTTTCCAATTCCAATTGCACATTATTAATTTTGAAATGAGTTACAACTGGTCCTGGCAAGGCTGTGGTGCGCAGTTGTCTTATTTCTTCCACTTCTTCTGTATCCTCTTCTTCCATATCCTCTTCTCGGGTACGCAGTTGTTTTACATCTTCCACTTTTTTTCCTTCCATTTCCTTTTCAATAAATCCTCCAGCTGTAGATGGTCCAGCTCCGGCAAATTGAATAACACTTGGTCTTCTTCTTTGCATTAACTGTAAATAGCTAGCCCAGTCCTTCTGCTTCTGGGGTTTTTCCAAAAACCGATCAATCGCATCCAAATCTTCTTCACTTACTACAATCTCTTCTTTTCTGTCCTCTTCACGATGCAATTCTCGGTGTAACTGTAGATAGCTATCACAGTCGTCCATCTGTTTCTGGTAGTTTTCCAATAACCGATCAAACGCATCCAAGTCTTCTTCACTTACAACAATCTCTTCTTTTCTGTTTTCTTCATGATGCAATTCTCGGTGTAAAACAAAGATATCTTCATCTTGGAAAAACTCACCACAAATATCGCAAAGAGCCATTTTTGAACAAGTTTGGCTTTGAGTGTGCACTCGGTGAATGTCCAAGCAATAATGAGCAGCGCGCTCAACCGGGTCCCTTTATACCCGAGGTTGAAGGGTGGGGGAAGGTGACGTCATATACATCCGGTTTATCAATCATTTAGTAAATTTGGCTTTTAAACACCCATTTTCAATATATTCTTCAACAGGCTTGATAAACCAATAATGTTTGGTCTAAATCCACTACTTTGTACAAATATTTTGAAAGATGTCTGTTTGAGCAAGTTTATGTGGAACAAGGTCACTTGGAATTATTATTTTTAGCGGGGATAGAGCACTGCAATAGAGCCATGGTATAGAAGTGGTGTATCCATCCAATTGGTTTGCCCTTTTTTATACCCCCACCAACTATGCATTTATGTGGGTCAAGGTCGCGTAAAAATACCCTTTGAGCGGGGGATAAACCACTAAGCAGCATGCTAGTCCATTGCCGCAAAGTGATCTATCCCCCGCTCTGTTCTACAAAAACCTCAATCAAGTCCAAGTTCAAGTCCTAGTTTAACACTTGGTTGGGAGAATTACATTAGTTTGATACTTATTTCTACCGTTACACTTGCTCCATTCTCAAAAAGATATAAATAATATAATCCTGGGTACTGTTCTTTTTCACGTCCTGCATGTTCCTTAATAAAGTCGAAGGCCAATCTTTTTGAATATTCATTATGAAACACTTCTCTTACACAAACAAGGATTTTTTCTTCGAGAAATTTCACTTGAATTGTTGTTAGTTTGCTTACATCATCCTTGTCTATCAGGGGTAGCTTGTAGGTGAAAGTATTTGGCGGTAGTTTTAGCGTTCTGTCAAGTAAACAACAAAATCTTGTATACAATTTCTTCTCATTGTCTGTAATACTATTAATACCAATCAGATTATAGTACGAAGGTTTGTAAGGTATACGACGAGACATTTTTGGTCACCGGTCTTCTTAAGAATGAGCTCCTGGACAGCCACTTCCAACGAAAGCTGGAGCGTGAATGAGAAGTGCGTGCAACCTGGCCGCCTTATATCCCCACCAGCCAAGGGCAACCCCACCCTGGGGGGGGGGAAAGGGGGGGGGGCGGAGGTGTATGGGGTGGAGGTGTAGGGGGTGGAGGTGGAGAAGGGGAGAGGGGGGCGGGGGCGGGGGCGGGGGGCGGGGGTGGGGGCGGGGGCGGGGGCGGGGGCGGGGGCGGGGGCGGAGGTGCAGTGTCATCCTTTACTATATTTAGGTCGAGGTCACGTAAAACTTTAAAAAAATAAAGCCCCACCTGGGGCATTTAGGTTGCCATCGCTATAGTCTCTAAAGAGACCCAACTATGGACAACTACAGACTTGTGTGTTAGTAATGCCTACCCATTAAAGTTTAAAAGACAAAGTACTTTAATATATTTACTGTGTTAATAAAAACCTTACTGTTAAAGATTTTGAAAACTTTCATATATTTAGGTCAAGGTCACAGAAAACTTTTAAAAAAATTAAGCCCCACACCCCCATAGGGGTGTGGGGCACTTGGGTTGTCATCGCTGTAGCCTCCGAAGAGACCCAACTATGACAACAGGGCAACATCCAATGTCGTGTTCCCTTCACCACGCGAGACTTGTAAACATTTACTGCATTGTCTTTTCAATAGCTAACAAAAGTTCATTTACATAATTTTGAGTTTCCAGGAGGAAACAAACTGAGGACACCCTAATGGCTTACGTCCTCGGTCCGAGTGCAGAGGCCGCCGCAACCTTTTGCATGCCAGCGTACAAACGGACATACTCCCACAACCCCAGCCGCAACCTGTTGCATGCCTGAGAGGAGCCTAACAATACTTCAAAGTAACTATACTCCCGTAATCTTTAATATTTTTAATTTAGCAATGCAGTAAATTTTTTACAAGTCCTTTGTGGGTCAAGGCCACACGGACATTAAAAAATTTCGGCCCCCGTACATCCATGGCGAACCACGAATGTTCGGGGGCCTTGGGGACTAAAAAACACAAATAGCTAACAAAGATTTATTTACATAATTTTGAGTTTCCAGAAGGGAAACTAACTGAGGACACCCTAGTGGCTTACGTCCTCGTCCGAGTGCAGAGGCCGCCGCAACCTTTTGCATGCCAGCGTACAAACGGACATGCTCCCAAATGCCATCCGCAACCTTTTGCATGCCTGGCAGGAGCCTAACAATTATGAAAAGTGGCTTTACACGGGGGCCTACTCCCGTTCCCTGTCGTTACAATTTAATTTGAGCTGTGAAAAACGCTCAAGGGGAAATGCTAAAACAAGCGTATACACTTTAGTTAAATATAACACACTTACAACACACAATTGAGCTCAACATGGTTAATGCTGGAACAAGCACATACACATTAAACACATGACAAACAAGACAAACAAGACAGACAGGAGACATAGGGTACAAGTAAAACAATCTCATATAAAACACTTCCCAATACCCAAACGCAAGCGCAATATCTTAGAAATAATACAAGTCTTAAAGTTAGAGTAGACTTCGCTAAACAGTGAAGGCGCCTTTCAGTGTTTAGTGAGGCCTATGGCGGTCCGTCCCGATCGTTCACGTTCAACGCTCGGGAGCGGACTGCGAGCCGGCTGTGGCCGGGCCGCCTTATATCCCCACCGGTCTCCCCCGGCATGGGGCGGAGATCCACCCCGGGGCGGAGGTCCACCCCCGGGGGGGGGGGTCCGCCCCCCAAAAAACGGAGACGGGGGCGGAGGGGGCGGGGGGGGGGAAGGGGGGGGGTCCACCCCCCAAAAAACGGAGACGGGGGCGGAGGGGGCGGGGGGGGGGTCCGCCCCCCAAAAAACGGAGACGGGGGCGGAGGGGGCGGGGGGGGGGGTCCGCCCCCCAAAAAACGGAGACGGGGGCGGAGGGGGCGGGGGGGGGGGTCCGCCCCCCAAAAAACGGAGACGGGGGCGGAGGGGGCGGGGGGGGGGGGGGGTCCGCCCCTCAGGGGTGGTTCAAGGTTACCAACTACACTTTTACTCTAAGTCTGGTTCAAGGTCACCCACTACACTTCTACTCTAAGTGTTCGCAATACCCCCACCCTAATCGAGTCCCTAAGCTACGTGACGGCGCTCAGCCAGTATGTCTCAGGCTTGCATGCGGTAAGCATCGCTGCTCTTCGACTCTGTTCATGTAAGTGTTTTACAAGTTTTTGCCTCAAGGTCATTACACTTTAACTCTGGACTAACATGGCTTGGATTTTCTCTGATTTTACTCAAGGTCACTACACTTTAACTCTGGGATGATATCGACTTGTAGTATTTCAGTGTTTTGACTCAAGGTCATCACACTTTAACTCTGGGGCAATATCGACTTGTAGTACTTCAGTATTTTAGCTCAAGGTCACCACACTTTAACTCTGAGACTGCATCAACTTGTATTATTTCTGTGTTTTGACTCAAGGTCATCACACTTTAACTCTGGGAAGGTATCAACTTGTAGTATTTCTATGTTTTAACTCAAGGTCATCACACTTTAGCATGTAACTTTAAGGTAGCACCGAAACGGTGCTACCCGGCTTGACATTTTCAAGTTTCCCAAGGTTATCACAATTTCCCCCACCACTTCCCATATACCTAGAGTGCGCGGGGCCGGACAGTCAGTCGCTCGGTGTCTGTCGTAGGGTGCACATCGCGGTTGTAGTACTGGTCTAAAGTAAGGCAGCTGGGCTAGTTCAAGGTCACCCGAGCGGTGTCACATGACGGTTTAGGCAGAGTCACGTTGCAAACTTCAAGTTTCCTCGGCACTTTTGCTGTTTCTCATCGCAAATTCGCTCCAAGTCGTCAAGGTCATGGGAACCGGACTAAAACTCGGAGCGTAGTGCGAGAAACCGCAAAAGTGCCGAAAAATTTTAGGTTTCAGCGTGACCTTGACCTTTGTGACATCGATGACGTCATTTTGGTGACGTAAGGGGTGATGACGTCATCCGCACGTCATTTCTGTGACGTCATGGGTGTGACGTCATGGATGTGACGTCATTAGTGATGACGTCATCGATTGCGTCATCGATGACGTCATCGATGACGTCATCAGTGGGGTCATTGACCTCGATGACGTCATCGCTCAGGTGACCTTGAAGTGAGCCAGCAGCCTTACTTTTGCACTACTGTCATTATTTAAATTAGTACAAAGTTTATTTGTTTTTTCACAAACATCGTTAACTCGCTTGTTGAGTGCCAAATTGTCATTTACAACTCCTTTTACCACTTTAACAAGGCCGTCTAGAATAGTACGTGTATTTATTAAATCATCAACATCATACACACTTGACATGAGCCTGTTTAGCTTTGCCGTACATGCCTTGCAGTACCACTTTACAAAGTCAGATAGATCAGAAATACTGGCATAATTTTTAGAATCTATACCCACACAAGTCGGATGAAACCATTTTCTGCAAAATCCATCGCAAAACAGTCCTTCACAATCACTAGTAATTAAAATATTACAAATTTCACAGGGAGAATCTTCCTCACGGTCAACCATCATACGTAAGAAGAAGAAGAACAAGTGTCTTATGACACTTATAAACTTATCAATAATAATTAGATATATCTTCGGTGAATTTTCATTCAAAGAACAATTACATTGAAATTCTATTTGGTCACCTTATATTAAAGGAATCACATCTGATGCGAGGGAACGATCCTATCAAAGGTGAACCTTTCAGGAAACGTTGTCAAGTTGGTATCACCACCCTACGGCTCAGTGGAATTAAGTTGGAGGAACTTCAACATTCACACGGGACCGAGATAAGAAAATTGTGGTGCAGGAACTGCGTGTTCTGCACGTGCGACGATGTTAGTTGGCGAGGGTTACAAAATACGAACTCTCGACAAATTATTTATAAGGGAAACATTTAAAAGATATTTACAGAATGATTTAACGGGTCTCTTTCGGTAATAAATGGTAATGCAATAAACGATAAATAAAACCAACATACCTGATTTGCAATTAAAAACATTACTCTATTGTTACTACAATTGAGAAAACAGTATATGGTAAAATCTAATAATAATGTATATGTATGGATAATAAAGCGCACAATTTAAACTAAATCGTTTTTGCCTAGAAACCGTTCACGCTATAAACAGTTTATCAGGTTTTAATGACTATACCTTTAGTTCGTCACTCAACCTGTATGCTAGAAATAAGTAGGCCTATACTAAAACAAAATCTGTTACTATGAATTGCAGCTATTAGCTAATTAAGGTTGATGTTTGATAAAGAGAATTTTGTATTTTAACAATTTACAAATGACGAGATATTATAATGGTTCAAAATTTCTTTATACATGTTAACATGTTCCTTATACATGATGACATTTGTGCCAAAAGTAAATATCCTTTCCTTAAAAGACATTATTTTAGGTGGGGTGATGAATATTCAAATGTTATTATTGGGCACTACCCACCTTCAGGTTTATGGCGATGTTTTGAAGGGATGCGGCGATTCTTGAGGCTTGTCAATTAAAAAAAAAAAAAAAAAAAAAAAAAAAAAAAAAAAAAAAAAAACACATGAACACGAAAGTAGTGTAGAAATAGGGGAGCTGGGCCAGTTCAAGGTCACCTGGGCGATGACGTCATCGAGGTCAATGACCTCACCGATGACGTCATCGATGACGTCATCGATGACGCAATCGATGACGTCATCACCAATGACGTCACATCCATGACGTCATGCCCATGACGTCACAGAAATGACGTGCTGATGACGTCATCACTCCTTACGTCACCAAGATGACGTCATCGATGTCACAAAAGGTCAAGGTCACGCTGAAACCTAAAATTTTTCGGCACTTTTGCTGTTTCTCGTACTACGCTCCGAGTTTCAGTCACAGTTACCATGACCTTGACGACTTGGAGCGAATTTGCGATGAGAAACAGCAAAAGTGCCGAGGAAATTTGAAGTTTGCAACGTTACTCTGCCTAAACCGTCATGTGACACCGCTCGTGTGACCTCGAACTGGCCCAGAAGCCCCCATTCGACCATTACTGCAACCGCGATGCGCACCCTACGACAGACACCGAGCGACTGACTGTCCGGCCCTGCGCACTCTAGGTATATGGGAAGTGGTGGGGGAAATTGTGATGACCTTGGGAAACTTGAAAATGTCAAGCCGGGTAGCACCGTTTCGGTGCTACCTTAAAGTTACATGCTAAAGTGTGATGACCTTGAGTAAAAACATAGAAATACTACAAGTTGATACCGTCCCAGAGTTAAAGTGTGGTGACATTGAGTCAAAACACTGAAATACTATAAGTTGAAATCATCCCAGAGTTAAAGTGTGGTGACCTTGAGTCAAAACACAGAAATACTACAAGTCGATCCCGCCCCAGAGTTAAAGTGTGACGACCTTGAGTTAAAACACTGAAATGCTATAAGTCGAAATCCTCCCAGAGTTAAAGTGTGATGACCTTGAGTCAAAACACAGATATAGTAAAAGTCGATATCGTCCCAGAGTTAAAGTGTACTGACCTAGATTCAAAACACAGAAATACTACAAGTTGATGTCGTTCCAGAGTAGAAGTGTGGCGACCTTGAACTACCCCAAATTGTCAGGAATTGGAGTAGCAACAGCGATGTGCACCCTTCGACGGACACCAAGCGACTGACTGTCTGGCTCTGCGCACTCTAGGTATATGGAAAGTGGTGGGGGAAATCTCAAAGTCATCCAAATTGGGTTTTAAAAAATAAGAAACTCTAAACTTCATGCTCCTCTTCTTCCCTTTCCACCTCATTTGTAGGATATATGGTTGACAACGGTAAATGTGACAAATACTCCGGTGATTGTTGACCTCCACTGTGATCTGATTCTTGATCGTCTTGCTGCATTATAACTTCAGACCAATCATAATCTAAAGTGACCTTGAGCTTTATTCCCGGGTTGTCGAGGAGAATAGACTTCATCCAATCGCAGATGGTTTCTAAATAAAGCACGTCGTCGATTGTCAATTTCCAACTTGTAGTGGGTACATCTTCGGTGGAAGACATGTCATCGCAAGCAGGTGTGTCCGCCATGGTTGTTGGAGGAGGAATGATGCTTGTTGCAGCGAGCAATGCTGGTATAACAGAGTGGTGGGGGAAATTTCAAGGTCACCCAAATGGAGTTTTAAAAAAGGAAACTTTGTCTATTTACTTATAACATAACCACTTAAACTAAAAGGATTGGGATCAACAGTACGTTTAATCATCATATTCGCTATATTCTTCATGTTTCTCAGTTTTCACCTCCGCCCGGATAGTACCTCCACTCTTTAGCTCCTTTTCGGCTTCTTCTAGTTGCTGGGTAATCGCCATCTGACATTGAAGTTCAAAATCATCACGCGGCACAGATCCGCAAAGATCCATCTGAGCCAACCAGAGCTGCCTAAGGTTCTTTTCCTTTTCCTCGACAGCTTCGACGGCTGCATGTAATTCCTTTTCTGTAATAGAGGAGTCCCACAATTGTTGATCATCGGTTTTGTTGACAACCTCATTTTTGGACTCCTTGTACAAATCGTTCAGCTCCTGCTGAGTCTTAATGGTTACCTCCTCGTAACTAGCACAACTTACATTGAGAGACATCTTGATGTTGTACGGTTGACCGTTGGAGTTGAAATGAAGCTGAGGCACAGCGCTTGGGGGTACTATAAAAAAGTGGGAAAAAGTGGTGGGGGAAGTTTCAAGGTCATCCAAATTGTGTTTTAAAAAATCCTATCTTGTTACTGAGCACATATGTCAGTAACAAGATAGGTGTTTTTTCTCTTTTACATCTTTAATATAATAAAGAAATAAACATATTCTACAATGGTAAGAAGAAGAAAGACAACTGCTAGTCAGCTGAAATAATCCAAAGGGGGTGCACATCGCGGTTTTAGTAATGGTTAAAGTAGGGGGGCTGAGACTGTTCAAGGTCACCCGAGCGGTGTCACATGACGGTTTAGGCTGAGTAACGTTGCAAACTTCAAGTTTCCTCGGCACTTTTGCTGTTTCTTGACTAATTTCGCTCCAAGTCGTCAAGGTCATGGTAACTGTGACTGAAACTCGGAGCGTAGTGCGAGAAACAGCAAAAGTGCCGAAAAATTTTAGGTTTCAGCGTGACCTTGACCTTTTGTGACATCGATGACGTCATCTTTGTGACGTAAGGGGTGATGACGTCATCAGCACGTCATTTCTGTGACGTCATGGGCATGACGTCATGGATGTGACGTCATTGGTGATGACGTCATCGATTGCGTCATCGATGACGTCATCGATGACGTCATCGGTGAGGTCATTGACCTCGATGACGTCATCGCTCAGGTGACCTTGAACTGGCCCAGCTCCCCTATTTCTACACTACTCACGAACATATAAAAACGAATAGGCCTACAAAACACGCCAATCTACTCCCGAAGTTTCAAGAAACTATAAAAAAACGTTTCCCGTTATCAAGGGTTCTTACATTTACTTAATCGAGCCTAGCGCGTGACTACGACTTAAACGGTCACACCCATCAAAACATCGCTATAAACCTGAAGGTGAGTTGCCCAATAATAACACTTGAAAAGTAAATATTTTTTAATTTAAAACCTACTCTGTATTAATAATCACTTGAAAAAACTACGTCCTAAGGATTAAACATATAATTTTTAACTTTATTACTGTAAATGTAATAACTTGCAATAAAATGTAATAGTATTGCAATACATCAAGACAAAAACATATTCCTAATGTTACCAACACGTATATATAAAAGCTATCATTTCTCCGTATCACATCGGAGCTATAAAATCTATTGTCTAGACATCCAATACATCGCAAAAGATTGATTGTTGTCTAGTCCCAAAACTAGAGGTAAAAAACTTCTTCGTATGGTTACTTTGAAGCCTGCTATACATTTAGCACAGAGAAAGAAGTGTGTTAGGATAAGAATATTTTCTCTAAAACTATCTCGATTCTTTATTTATTTTTATATTAACAAGAAAACCCTAATAGAAAAACCTAATAGAAATATGTTGCCAGTTTTGATTTGAAAGTGCAATTGGGAATAATGCAGTTAATGATTTAAATGGCTGATGATATCTAAAGTTATGTTTTTATTATTACCAGTGTTGGTTTCTCCAAACATGTTTAACTTAAATTTAGTTTAAATCAATGTTAAAAATGTGTATAATTAAATTATAATTTAATCAGCTCTCCATCTAATATTTAATATTTTTTCTACAAAACGTAACGTATTAAAAATGTAATGTTTTCATATATTTTTTAGTAAAACTTTGAAATATTTACAAATTGTTTAAAACACCAAAGTATTCCTATTCGTAGGCCTATATTATTTTTAAATGTAGCTTTTTATTTCATTGCTAACCTTTTGAGACTATTTCTTGTAATAATCGCATTATTTCAATTTATTACAAAAGTTTTACAGTATTTCACAAAGAAGGAGGGTTGTCAAATACAGTTATGAGACTTAATAAACGGGTACGTTTACAATTTCTCAATGATTCGTCCTGAACAGCCAAAGCACAAGCTTCTACCCATTTGTATCTCGTTTAAATTCAGTTACATTCACAAACACGTAGCTACATAATGGGAAACAGACTTTGATAAGGAATATTCGTTCCAATTCTCCCTTGAGTTGGTGGTACGTGAGAAGCTTTCAAATTTTACAAGTCTGGCAATGTCTTCACCGATAATTCAAGACTTTGCTTTGTAATTCAAGATTCACACCTTATCTGGACATCTATTTTCCATTACATTTTATTTACATCATTTTGGATAAACGTGCCTTAATTTAAAAACAATATTATTTTGATGACAGTAGAAATATTTATTGTTATTTCTCGAATGATACATAATATTTTTGAGTTGAAACTCCCATATCCTACCTTCCCACGACAAACTCCTCCCATCCGACCTAATAATCCTGGATGTTCCGCGAGCGAGACTCAGCAAAACGCTAAACTCATACCCAACATCAGCAATAAAATTCTTCAGTAAATTGCCTCTCGGAATTAGGAACCTTGACGACCGGAAGTTTAAGCTGGCAGTCAAGAATCTGATGATGGAACGCCCGTATTATAGTACACCTGATTTCCTAGGGGACAACCTGGAATTGGGGTAGTATGTGTGCCGCTTGCTGCATGCTGCCATGATTGTAAATAGTAGATGGACATTTATGTAGTGTGTGTTTTTTTTCTGACGCAATTCATTCCCTCAACCAGAGGGTCAACGATTAAGAGGACAAGTGATTAAGTAATACTGTTTGGGTGTTCTCCATTTTTATCCCGATTTCCAACCTTGGTTCCGGTCATGGTCGGATATGGGAGTTTCTACTGTACAGTTTCTTTCGACCAATATTTGAGTTAAAATTAATTCCTGACAAAAGCCTACAATGATTACCAAATAACTGATAACATCCAAAGTAACATTTTAATGACTATCAAGCTAATATTGTGTATATATATTTTATACAAAACATCACGAGTCATGAAAATATAAATATTTTCATATATTTATTTAGTAAGATATGGAAATATTAACAAATTATTTAAAACAATAAGTACGTTACATTGTTCGTCACAATTATTTTTTATTTATATAAAATGTATTTTTAATTATTTCACACCTTTTCTAAATTTGAGTTATTTTTATTTTGTGGAAATAATTTTATTTTACCGGGTGTCCCAGACCTTCTGTACAGCCATATTAAACTTTACAGAATTAATTTTGCACAAAAACTAACTGTGCTACTTCTGTATGGACAAATCTTTTATGCTCTATCCATTGACTCGATTTTAACATACATTATTTGTATTTAACCCATTCTTACGGGAAGTCTCTAAATTAAAATACAAACAACTGCTTTTTATTGAATTTTTTATCTATACTCGTCATTTTAAGACAAATGTTCAACTTAATACGTAATGGTTTAGGAGATAGTGGCGGTTGAAATTTAGTTTTCCCCATTGGAATAATATAGTAAAAAGTTCACCTCCATTATATCCGAAAGTTTTACGATAAAGAAAACTTTCAAGCATTGAAATGTCCTGGAACCTCATTCCAAATAATATTCCATCATAAAATACCGATTATTACATTAATTATTTTACTTAACCATACATATTCAATAATCTCCGCCATATTGTACAAATAATTGAAAAATAAAATAATTGATGACGAATCGAATAATTTATAATGGAGATTTAAGTGAAAGTAGGCTATAAGGCATTTTTAATATTTTTATGTTGTCATGTTTTTTACAGCATAATTGTGGATAATGGATGTGAAAGTCTGAACCTTGTTATTCTTATGTAAAATAACCAAACTTCGCCAAAAATTATTTACCAAATCTTTAGGATTAGTGATGCAAAATAAACAATAAATTGGTCTTAAAATTACTTGTAGAATCCAAAAATATTTTAAAAAGTGGAAGTTTAGTAACTTCTCGGTCTGGGAAGGCTAAGTTTGGTAGATTGAAATTAGCGCCAATACATAAAACGTAACGGGTTTACCTATTATGCCATAATTGGTTTTTATGACATATCAATTCGGTAAATTTTAAGAGGGGTGTACGGGTAATTTAAACCATAAAGTATGTATTAAGAGATATTTTTCTTATAATGAAGGATCGCATTGTAAGCTTTAAACCACTATCTCATATTTTATACTTTTAAAACTATATAAGGCTAATTTTACTATTTAAATAAAACCTTTGTTCTTTTATTTTTTATTTGATTTTAAGCTACGTAAGCATTAAAAAGCAGTTTTACAGTTTTCCCACACAATATAATCTTTAAGTGGTTGCATCTACAATAATTATATATTAGAGACACAGTAAAGATGGTTTCGAGATCATGTGATTATAAGCGTTTTTGTCTGGTTTTATATATTACAAAAAAGTTGTTAATAATTTTTTTAATATAGTACTTGACTGAAAGTTTGTTTTATATTTAATAAAATTGTGTCGGCTATTCATAACTATCATAACATTCGTTAATGTATACGATGATATCTACGATACTTCGCCCAAACTTATAATCATTAAAAGTAACTGCAACACAACAAGAGCAAAATCAAGTTAAGATCTTAATGGGGTGTTTGAGAACGGAACTTCCATTATTCTATTGTTCCACAGTTGGTACGGGAGTTACTTTCAGTCACTAAAGTGAATTTCGAGTCCCAATAGTTCCATTGAATCATATAATCAAATTTGATAGTAGGAAGGGTTTAACTATTAATTAATTCTGAAAACGGAAAGGAAATTATTTAAAACAAAATGGAAGTTATATGGAAATTATTTTGAAATGGAAGACTCATTTGTAATAATGAAATGCAGTTTACACAGGGTGAAACATCCGAAACTCCGAAACTCTCTTCCGAAACTCCGTGTGGTGATTTCTAGGGGGGAAATGAACGAAAAGGTTCATGTGAACATATATGTCCTAAAATACTTCGTTAAGCTACTAGTCGCCATTTTTTTCTTTACACTTAATTATTTTTATTTCAGTAATGGATGGGTGTACTAAGTTTAACATTGACATGATGAACTTTTATCACACCGATTGTTCATTTTAATAAAAACATAATATTTTCCGATTTGTCTTTTCAAAATGGTGGTCATTTTAAACATTTAATCTTTATCAAAGTACTAGTCACCAAAAGTTGACAAATTAATTTATGTAATTTATCCTAACTAAATTTTCAAGGATTTAACACAGTTTTCAACAAATTTTCAGAATTTCCATAATTTTTTAGTAAAATAACCTTAATTTGCATGATTTATTATGCAAAATCAATGTTTCTTCAAAAAATGGCAAATAACTACCTTATTTGTTCTTAGGTCCGTACACAATTGTTGTTGCTTGTCCAATTAAAATTTAAAAAATTTACCGGTTTTGAGATATTTGAGTTTAAGAACGAAAAATGGCCGCCTTTTGAAAATACACATTTTCAAAAGTAATTTTTTTCTGCTGGGAATAAAAATTGTGTGATAAAGGCTTATGCCTAATTTAAACTTAATACATCCATCCGTTAACAAAATAAAAATTATTTAGTGTAAAAAAACAAAATGGTTTCTAGCGGCCTAACAAAGCATTTTAGGTATTATGGTCTCCTGTTATTATTTTTTTTTTTTCATTTTGTTCTGAGGATTACCACACGGAGTTTTGGGAGAGATTTTCAGAACACCCTTTATATTCCGAATCAAATTATATATTATCTTAGTTTATCTCACTCTTTGTGCTGCCTGTTATTGACGTTATATTCATATTAATTGTTAAAAAAATTCTCTATAGTTAAAAAACACATTTATTTAACAGGATTTTCTCTAAACCAGAATCTTCTCAGTTCTGCTACATCATATATATATATATATATATATATATATATATATAAATTGTGACCTAATCTAAAACATAAAAGCTCAAAAAGCTCATAAAATATGTAATGTATGATAAAGTTGTAAGCTTGTAGAATTTATACTTATATGAATCAAACTATAAATTAGTTAGGTTCGGTATCGTCTACTTACTGACTCTAGTTTCCAATTGAGATTACAATAGGAGGAAACCATATTCAAGTAATTTCCTGGAAGATTCATTTCTGCCAATGAAATGCTTTATCTGTGTCTCTGAACGGAAATTAGATTAGTCTTTCGCAGACACAGGGTTGCAGTATACTATGAACTGCCATCCGATACTGTGATATGACGTTTGTTTGTTTGCACTCTGATCTCAAAACGGCTCAATTTTATTCTAACTTTCCAAGTAACTTATTTCTGGAATACCAATAATATGTGAACAAGTCCTAGTGCTTGAAAAGAAATCTAATTTTCGATGTAGTCTTAAATTGAAAAGCTAAAAAAAAGTTTGTATACGAAAATTTCGATGTATTGCAAATAATATTACTCTTGTAATGTATGTGTACAGTTTGAAGAATTTCAATGGATTTCACAACAAAACTATTGTCATATAAATGACAATAGTGCATTGTTAAATGTATTAGAATTTAGATACATTTTAGTTTTATGTGTAAGTTATTACGTATTTTTTACCATTTAGGCTATTATTGACCTTAGTCTTGCGTTTTTTTTTGCATTTTCAATTTTGTTTTTATTTCACACACATATTATAGCAAAAATTACATAAATAACAAACAATTTAATATTTTTAGTCGTTTAAAAACTATACCAATTTGTGTGATCCTGAAACCCAAGAAAACTTTCATAAAAATTGTACTGCAATGATAATAATGTTACAAATTGCATCCTTTTGTTAACTTGAGTTAATTTTTTATAAAAAATATTCTATCTTACATACTTTGTTTTCCGAGCGAAATATATTGTTGGCTTTAAAGTAACCTCAAGAAGAAGCATTTTATCTCTAGTCTGGGGACTAGACAACATCAATCTCTTGCAATGTATTGAATGTTTAGACGGAGAAATGATATATGTCATACAAACGTCTGGGTACAGTAGCTTTGGAGAATCAAGTTATAGTGCATTTTTATTATAATTTATTACATTTACAGAAATAAGTAAAAAATAATAGAGATTACATTTATTTTTAAGTTTTTATTTATTAAACTGAGAGTTGGCTTTTCAAGCATATTTACTTACGACTCAAATACTACTATTATTTTACCCAGATTTTCTTCAAAATATATTAACATATATGGTCTTTATAAACATATAAAAACATACTAACATATACAAAAATGGCATTATTGTAAAATGTATTTATTCGTAAACTGTTAAACTACAATGTTCTTTTTATAAAAAAAATACAACATTAAAAGCTGATAGTTCTATGCTGTCACTGATGTGGCTTTATTCCTGGAATACATTTTGAAACAATTTATAAGAGATAAGCTACGACAAATTGATCTAGTTAAAAGTAATAAACTGTTTATTGCATGAATGCTTTCTAGATAAATACGTTGTAATTTGTATTCTGCGCTTTATTTTCCATAACTAAAACTTATTATTATCATTCAATAAATTTTACACACATAGCTTTATAAATCGATGAGTAACAATAGTTGAAATAAATTTTTTATTTCAAACCAGGTATGTTGGATATTTTTAACGTTTATGGGATTGCAGTTTAATACTGAGTGGCCAGTTAAATCGTTCAGTAATTATATTTTAAATGTTTCTCTTCAGATTGTTCTTCGAGAGTTCGTATTTTGTAACCCTCGCCAACTAACATCGTCGCACGTGCAGAACATGTAGTTCCTGCACCACAATGTTCTTATCTTGTCCCGTGTGAATGTCGAAGTTCCTCGGTGTGTTTCTCCAACTTAATGCCACTGAGCCGTAGGGTGGTGATACCAACTTGAAAACGTTTCCTGAAAGGTTCGCCTTTGATAGGGTCGTTCCATTGCATCAGACTGTGTTTCCTTTAATATAAGATGACCTAGATAGAATTTCAATGGAATTGTTCTTAGAATTGAAATTGAATGAAGACATATCTAACTATTACCGACGAATAAATAGGTTAACCATTACGCTGGCTTCATCTTAATAGTTAAAATAATAAAGTTTTAAAGAGCTTTATATAATGTGTTTTCCTACACAATAACCATACTTACAATTTTTATAAATTTAACTAAGTTTAAATTAATGAAAGTATGGTTTATTTATTAAAATACATTTACAACATAACCGGTTATTTTGTAGCTTAAATGTCGTTTGCAACTTAATGATAAAGTTATTATTATTGGAGTGATCCATCATCAACCGAGTTATCGGCTGGCAGGGATTGGAGAGACAGCCGCAATAACTAATGTGTGATTCTCCACCGGTTACCCGATCACGAGCCTGACGTTCGTCCAGGGCTTCCCCGTCTCACTGTCGAACACCGTCGGGCTCCGGCCCCTGCCGGAACTCCAGGCCCTTTGGGTTCCGAACTCCGTCTGAGTAATCTACGCTCGTAACGCACTTCTCAGTCCGCCCTTGGCACCTCGGCGGTCGCTCATTGGCACCTTCACAGGTCTTCGCGTCGCCGCCCCCTGCCTTCCCGCCGGATTCTCTTCGGGAACCCCTCTCACCGCCACCCAGACAGTCTTTTTTCTTTCTTTCTTTCTTTTCTTTCTTTTTTTAAAGAAACCTCCACTGCCCGTCACCATGGGCCAATAGGCCTGTGCGGTGATCTAAAGACAGCAAGGTACGGTCACGGCATCAAGTCACATAGGCTAGCTAGAGGTGACCGCTCATGTTTGTGCGTGTAATGTCGTCGCCCGGGATCGAACCGGGGACCGCTGGCTTGTGAGGCCAGAGCTATACCACTGAGCTGCCGCTCCCGTCTTGGGCCAGCACTTTTAGACTAACCACGTCGATGGCACCTTCTTCTCCCGCACGCTCGCGTTAGAACTCCATGGCCACAGAGCGGAAACGTCGTCTCCAGGAGGCGCTCCTGCAAAACCAGAAACAACTCACCGCGGCAGTCAAACAAATTGCGGTGAATGTTCCAGCTTCTCCTGCCACCGGATTAGGACCGCCAGCCGATCCCAATTTCGACTGGGCCCGTCTACGTTCTCCTCCGTCGGATGACACCATCCAACGCATCGCGGCGGTGCTACTGGCCAAGCTCCTCACGCTCACTGGATGGGACCACCATGAGGTTCAATTCCTCCTTAACGTGGCAAGTGATTTTGAGGATATGGACGATGAGATGCTTAACATGGTCTACCAGAGATTCACCATTCTGTTAATCGCCACCCACCGTGGCTGGTCTTGTTCGATCGCCGCGTCCATCACCGGACCGCCTCAGCCTCCATCGGTGACTTCCCACCAGGTTTCCGAATTCCGGCTCAGTCTCCTCGACAGGGTAATAGATACAACCGCCAACAACCCGCTGCTGCTGCAGTGGCCCCCGCCACTCAACCTGCTGCCCAAAACGCACCGGCAGGATGTAACCAGCGACGTGCTGAACGCAACCAAAATTATTTTGTTTCTACTTTCCTACAATTCTTTAAATTTATTTGATTCTAACCCTTTTTTAACTTTAAATCTTTAAATCTACATTATTGGTTTTATTCTTTGACTTGCCTATTTCAGAATAGTCTCACTTTTGATATCCTATCGGGCATTTTCCTTTCTTTATGGGTTGTTCTCACTTCCTTCTTTTATGTTGCATTGTTTCTCTCTTGACAGCCAATGTTGTAGGCACTTAGGTTAAGACCTCTTATGGCCCTTCTGGTGAGCCACTTTGGTCTCTTTTTTTCCGTTTTTAAACCCAATAAAAGTACTGGAAGTAGAACTCCTTTTTGGAATCTGCCTTCGCGGAGGTGGTTTCTCTCCGCCTCACGGTACCTCCTCTTATCCACGAGCCCTCCGTGGCTGAGAGTAGGGTGCGGGGTCGTCAGTCATCCGCTGGTAGAGATTGGGAACGCACCGGAAGTAAAGTTGGATTGATTCAACAACTGTTAGTAGAATCACTCCAACCTGTCCAGGTTGTCATTTTATTCGGGAGAATATAATAACTCAATAAAGTAAATACATATGACAATAAATTACAAAACAATATAAAATTTGATTCTTTTTCATTGTAAACTATTTAAATACAAGAAGATGAAATTATATACTGGTATTCTTCCGAGGGATTTAGTTTTTATTTAAATTAAGGACATACATTAATGTATTTAAATCTTTAGATTACATATTAGATTGGTTATACCACTTTTGCCAAAGAACTACTCGAGAGAAAGAAATTTAAGTGTTTCTTCAAACACTTGAACGAACAAATAAAAGACGAGAACAAATACTCTACGATATGATCCATAGCCTTGTGTTTAAGTACCGGAAAAAGTGGAAAACAGACATAGTTGGTGTTTTTATTTCGTTTGATGAAAATCATGAGTATAACTTTTGGTGTAAGGTAAAATGTTTTAAATAGGATATTAAGTTAAGAGAGTAAACGAAATATCTTTATAACTCTGCCACCTGCGTCACCCATGAGAACAAAACTAAATTCATGTTTTATTAAAGTATATGTGATTTTTAATTTTTTTTTCCTTAAACTTATTCGCCTTACAAATAACTATTGTAACTGTTACAGTAAAAATAATTTAAGTATTAAAAGAATTTATAGTTTAGATTTCCGTTTAATTTTTTATTGAGTTTTGAAAACCTATTCAAAAGAGAATGAAGAAGAAGCCATCAAATGTAACAGATAAATTTACATTTTAAATTTGTGTTATCACCAATAACCCAAAACAATAATTAAGAAATAAATAAATATAGACACAATTACGAAACCAACTATTCTTAATACAAAATAATCTCTCAGAAGATATGTAAATACACCTTTATCAAGTGAGACAAACAAGGATACCAGACAATATTTAAACTCGTGTTCAAAGTCCAATATTTGAACCTTTGTCTGATGCTCTGAAAATCAATTAAAAGTGGCTGTCGAGCTGGTGTAGCTTTACAACAGACGTTGTAAAGTGCAGGAGTAACATAGTTTACGTGTGTATGTACACTAACACCAAACAATAGTTATTTTAAATGAATGTTTTGGTAATTTTACCACCTCACGTGTTGCAACGTGTGTGCTTGCGTGAGCATGAGCATACGGGTATTTTCTACTCTAAAAGTTTCACATAAATTGTATTATATTTTTGTGTTATAATATACTTCAAATTTTTGAATTTCGAGTGTTTGTTAACACGATAACTATTGCAAAAATTATCTGATCATTGTGAAATTTGGTACAGGCATCTAAAGTTGGATTCTCTTGGATGAGTTCGTGAACTAGTAAGATCGGCCTAACTTCAGTATTGAAAGTTGGAGATTCTACCTCCCCCAAGTGAGTTTATGTCATTTTTCACATGGAAAATTTAATTGAATAAACCCAGCTCGAAATAATGGAACAGTGAATCATTGCTCTAACCAAGATATTAGTGAATTTCCCTTTGGAATAAAGCTATTACCATACATAGGAGCTATACAATATACAGGTTAGGGACACCTCTGCGATTAAATAGTTTTACACATCAGTTTGTAGCTTTTTATGTGTGCTTTCTGTAACGTAGTGTTTTTTTTTTCGAAAACACATTTATAACTGTTCAAATAACGATTTACTAAAAAAAATTAACATTGGCTTGGATGGGAAATAGAATTTTCAATTTCGAGTATTTGTTAACTATTGCAACAATGGTCTGATTATTATTATGGAATTTAGTACAGGCAGGTAAAGTTGGATTATCTTGGATGAATTTGTGATCCAATAAGATCGGCCCAATCGGTAGGGAAATTTGGGTATTTCATCCCCCAAAGTGGGGTTTTGCAATTTTTCACATGGAAAATTTTGCCATTGGAAATTCCCTAAGTACGCATGTCTGCTGAGACGGGAGTATTGTATTTCACAGAAAATGTAAGAACATGGGGACATTTACACATTTTGATTTGAAATTAAGATTTTAGATTTAATCAGGATTTCTGACTTATTTTAAGCTTCTGAAGAGTGGAAAGAGTGAAAAATAAGTGGGAACCGAACAAAATATTTACATATCAAAATATATGTGAGCATCCAAAGCTACTTGGCGTTTATGAAACACGAAATACCACTCTTCTGAGGATGAATATTCATTTCTATGCTTCCAGAAGTTTCAGTACGTGATATGATTGTACAAATCAAAATGCGTCAAGTGTCCTAACGTTAACGGGAGTCGATAACTCCACGTAAATCTGCGCATTTCTCGCATCAAGCTTTTACTCGTTTGCATCATCCGATTGATATTCGGTGTTTTATTGATTCGAACGTTTATTCTCTCACGTATTTGTGGCATTTGAATGTTTTTACGGACATATATTAAAAATGAACAGATTAATCCTATACTATAATACAAGCAATGTCTGAAGGGATGTGTGTTCCACGATCTCGTAATCTAGCGGGTAGATTTTGCTTAAACTTTGCATTTAAGAGTTTTTTGGCTCAAAATAAGGTTAGAAACAGCCTCAATCCCAAGAAAAATCTCATTTATTCTAAATTTAAATTTAAGTTTACAAATTGTAATTTTTAACATTGGTCTTATGCGTTGCTATTTTGGTAACGAAATAACAACGAAACAGCTGCTAACTGTGAATAGGTATAGTTGGTTGTCGGTGGAAATTTAATAGCTTTATTACTATGACACTATAAAAAAATGGAATTAAAATCAATGAGCAAGGCTCGGTTAACCTGGTACTAATTTTAATAGATTGTTATAGAAAAAATCGTTTACTCATGATATGATAATTTTTTAACATTAATACAGGGTGAGTGATATAATTGAGTCAGCTGCTTTACTTCAAACCGTGATATTGATAAAAAGTTGAATAGTGACTCCAATGGATTTTTCGTTCTGTATTTTATGGTAATTCAATTTTTTTAAGTCCACCATGTTTCCAATATTTTGGTCAATTAAAACAATTTAATTCGAACAATCTATTGTTATTTCATGTTATCTTTTGGCGTAGTCAACGTAGCTTATTATAACTTAATATAAAATATTGTTAAATGTAACCTACGTTTCATACTTCATTTGTAATTTTATTCATAAAAAACAGCTAAATTTATTTTAATCTGTAGTCGTTTACATTTTTCATTCTAGCTCGATTGCTGTGTAAAACCACGCTTGAAAGGACTTACTGTATCACAATGGGTAACGCTTTCTATCAAACAATATTCGATTCCGATCTCTCCCCGTTTCGTTGGACGTGACGATATCGACAAATGCGGCTGACAAAGTATAAAACTCCATTTACGTAGAAGATTCAAGTGAATAGAATGGAGTAGTCAAAAGGTATATTGCTTATGGATAAAACCTGTAAATATATAGTCAAAGTTTTCATTTATAAAGGTACAGTACGATTATTAACTTAGCAAAGTTGTAGTTAACTTAAGAGTTAATTTTAACGGTAAGAGTAGATATTTAGGTACCTTCAATTTTAATAAAAAATTAAGAGAGAGATATTTTTAATAAAGAATTAATAATAATACTTTCCTTAATCTTTATTTATAAAATGGATGTTGGTGTACATATTTTAAATCTATGGATTCGGGAACTAAATGTCTGTTTGCCATGAAATTTGATTTAAATATTGGATTTCTTATGGATAGGTTTTTAACCAATAGTTCTTTAATATTCCTATAAGCTTAGCCCCAGGATTTCGTATGAGGTTTTGATAGTTTTTATTTGTTTATGAACACAACAGGTGGCATATATTAATTGTCTACAAAATAGGTAAACAATAACAAGCATTTGGCGAATATACCTGTCGGCTGTTGGGTATAAAACTATTTTAGATTCATTGAAAAACACGTGAAGCTATTATGTTGTATTAGTTTATTATATAATTTGTTCAAATTACACACCTCTGGATGAAGAACGGGTACACAGCTAGTTTATATAGAAGCGTTGCATTTAATTTTAAAACTGTTACTATGGAAAAATAATGTATACTCCTTTAATTGCAATCAAATCAAAATAAGTATATTCATATTATTCACATAAAATCTTATTCACCACCTTCTAAAACATGTTCCAAATAGCATTGTGGGAGTGAAGTTTTGCTGTTTAAACTCAATTACATATTGCACCTTGATTCGATTTCGTTAGAGCTTTGAACCTTAAGTCTATATCTGTAAAGTTCAAGGTTTATAAGTAAGACTGATTGCACAATGAATAATTATAGTTTGTGAATATTTCTCAATACATCATAATATTACTGGCTATATATCATATATATCCCAACATATATCCCATGTATGTCTCAAAATCGAATTTAGTTTTAAATTGTTCACTAAGATTTGACGTGTTTATAAGTCTTACTTAAAAAAACGAATAAAAATAACAATTTCTCTGCAAAGAGACCACAAAATCCTCAGTTAACTTTTATATGACAAATATTGGTGTCTCTAAGTCTGATTCTATTGTTGCATTACTTAATTTATTTAATTTATTATTTAAATGTGTATTATGTATTTATAAGACACATATATTTATTATGAGCAACTGTTATATTTATTGTCAAATTGATCTGTGATTTATTGTAACAAGTACTTGTGTATGTTTGTTTGTGGATTATTTATTATGTTTGTTTTTTTCATATATATATAAATACTTTGTTGAATTAAATTGGTTCTTTTACATGTAGCATATTGTACTAATTGCCTCTTGTTTTAATTATGTACCTGTAAACGGACTGTTGTTATAAAACTGCCTTATTGTGAAATAATTTATTTAAAGTGGGTTTATCTGTTGGAAATAAAGAAATAAATCAGATGTAGCAGGAAATATAGTACAATAAAAAGTTTTAACAAAGCATGAAAGTTTATATGAAATTGATTGAAACTTTTTATAAAAGTTTAAATATTTATTTGATTTTGCTGTTATATTTTGGTAGATATTACCTCATAAGTGTAGTGCATTCTGTACACAATCCATCTTTTTTACAAACCTCCAGTTACTATTTATAACATTGATCAAGGAATAGCAGAAATATGTTTTACCATTCATCGGTTAAACTGCAAATAATATAAAATTTATCCAATCAACACATAGTCATATTTAATGGTTTACGCAGCGTATATTAGTTTTTATGTAAATAGTGCAATTTCATTTTCAAAAATGCATATCCCATTAAGGACATAACGGTACCATTCAATGTCGAGAAAAGCTACAACGAATGATTATGCGCAACATTCTTGAATTTCCAATATTATAATTTAGGTTACAAAATTATGATATAAGAAATTTTGTTATCAGTCTAAATATTATATCTATTAGCGGTAGATAGGTCTGCTTAAAGAGGTCTACAGTAGATAACAACTCACCAATTTGAAGTTAGGTAAATAAAATCATATATTTAAATGAAATTATAAAATTTAGGCTATACTTAAGAAAATTAAAGTGTAATCAAAACTTATAGAGACCCCTATACCAACTGGCAATAAGTTAACAATACAATACTATTAAACATACAGTAGTTTATTATTAGAACCACCATACTACTCGGGAACCTAACGTTTTAGCAATCAGTAAAAGTGGCTGTTTAAGAGCAAGAGCCAAGTTCCTATCCAACTCCGATGTTTGTGCAGCGAACTTCCATTCTTCTATTGTTTGAAAGTTGGCAAGCGTGAGTCACTCTTAGACAGAATGATGAAGTTTCACTCTTCAAAATTCCTTTTCATCGTAGTATTAAGTACTATTTTTATTTATTGTTCTATGGAAGTTAATGAAAGTATGTTATACCATTTAATTAACGTAATTTGAGATATATATTGGTTTAAGTTATAGAAGTAAAATGGTAAATGAAGTATTTAATGCATAAAGGATAAAGGCATTCAAATAATGAAATATAAAACCATCTAAAATGTCCTTTTTCATTCATGGTAAGTTTTGACTACCTCTAAGATGCAAGTGTGAAATTCCCGAGTTTATAGATGCAAATTTATACCGATTTATGAAATAAATTTTAGTAGCAACGTTCTTCAGATTTCATTAACGACTTCAAAAACGAACATTTTACAACTTCTTTCATCCTATTAAAGTTTTCTGTCCATGTTATTGTTTCTATCAAGAACAATAAAACTTTTACTTCTACTCTAACAATTTCATTTCATAATTTAAGAAGTAAAACAAGTGAGTGGTGACCACACCAATGGGTTCTGTATGAAGCGGAAAGATCTTTATGTTTTATGGCCTTAAAAAATATGCCTGTTTGCCCGTTTTCTGTCCGATTGTAGCTTTTAAATAAAGCAACGAAAACATATTTTCATTTTTTCGTGCACTAACCTCAAAAGTTGTTTTTGCCTCAGACAAAATCGACCTAATAAAAAACAAATGAAGACAGAGGAATTACATTAAATTCATTTTCCTCATAACCTTTTTTAGGGAATTGAAATTAAAAGCTAGGTAAACCAATAAACAAAACGGATACAAAATTCAAGTAATAAAATTGTTAATTCGATTTATTTTTATATTTTTACAACAAAGCAAAACCCCGTTTTTTAAACGTATTGCATGGTCGGCTTCGCCTCAATCGTAACACGGGATTGCTTACAGAAAAAAAAACACTTTCCGTCTTAGTGATTGAAACTAATAATACAATATAAAAGCAAGAGTTTTAAGGAGGGGAGAAATTCGATATTCGTTTTTTTTTATATTTTGTATATTGTTTTTTGTTTATTGCATGACAAATATGTATTTTCAAATAAAACAAAATAAACGCAAATGGTACATAAAAAAACGTGCAGAAATTAATAGCACATACTTTTTAATCTTGTAAATTAGATATTTCAGTCAACTTTACTTTGAAATATTTTCACGGCATATTTGAATACGCATACCCATGGAGAATTAATATAAATATATTTTTAATCTGGACAGAAATCTTTTACTATGATAGAGGAATGTTAAAAATAGGTGTGAAATATTTACCTCGCTAGCCCACGCTCATATATAATATGTTTACGTAGAGGCAGGCGGATGGGCAGTGATCAATCCTGGAGGTATATTGGCTGTCAGACGGGGGGAGGATCGTCTTTAATCTATATTAAACGTCGAAACCACCTCACAAAGAATGTGTTGCCGTTCGGCTCCCTTTGAAATTAAAAACTTAACCACACGTCATACTTTAACCACTTAACCACAAAGGCAATTATGTCTAAGAACCCTACCATAATTTAAAAAAAAATCCTTATTTCTATAATCTAAAACAAGCACTTTTTGCTAGAAATGTTTTTCGTCTTAGTATTTCTTTTGGTATGGTGGTTTAATCCATGAGGAATAGAAGATGATGAAATGGCTTTATGAATGAGTGAGGATGATGATGAGGAACAGCTGGTCTCTTGGCTGGAAAAATCTGGTTTTCCTCCCACAGGCCTACAAAGTGACCATGTTTAGTTTTAGAAAAATCTATAGATTTACAAAAATCAGCTGATAGCATAACAGTAGAAATAAACTTATATGCTAAATTTTCAAAGTGTGGTTCAACGAAGCTATGTATACTTTGTTAATGCGTGGTTAAATCAGTGAATTCTCAATTACTGTAGTACATATTATTCATATGTCAAATTAAGGAGAAAAATGCGTAGATGTGAAAAATGTCTACCAAAAGCTACGCCCTACAACACTGACGATTTAGAATAAAGGCAATTCTTATAGAAAATAAAAAATGAATTATTTATCACATTTTGAATAGTAAGGTAAGAGAAAACTAGTATGTTTTTTTTATAAACACGTTTCACTCACTTTCATCATGTATATCATAATAAGCTTTCTGAGTTATAAGTCTTTAGAATTTATGTTTATATTGCTAGTATTCCATATAACCCACTAGAAGAAATGTTTTAAAGGGCGAAAAGGTATGATCGAAAAATAAATAATAATGAGATACCAAATTAAAATTAAAACTAAAATGAGCGAATTGAATGAGCTTGCCGTTGGAGTGAGTAAGCGGAGCGAATAAAATTTATCTTGAAATAACAAGTAACGTTTTATAATTTACCGATAGAAAGCTTTGTCCCCGATACTTGAAAAACTTAAATACATTTTCTAGTTAGACAAGTAAGCATTTTTGGTGATAAAAAGGTATACGTTTCTTAACAATGTAACTACCTACAGAATTGTATTACATTAATTTCCTTGACATCAACTATCTTTTATATACCTGAGTTCTGATGTTGATACGTGTTTCTCGTTACGTCAAATGACGGCAGAAGATCTCTAGGTTAAGAGCGAGCGATGGACTTAAAAAATGTTTGAAAGAGATTATGATTCGAATGACATTTTTTGTGGATTAAAGTAACGAGCAAGACTTAGCCCAGTTACATTCACAATGACAGTATATTAAAATTTAATAAGTACGATAATGTAAAATAAAAATTAAAAGTTGAAAAAAATCAATTAATTTGGAAATCAAACTTTCAAAGGTTTAGTAAAATGAGTAGTCGTGAATTTTTCTGTTTTGTTTATTATCATTATAGAGAAAACCTATGGCTTTTGTTAAGAGTATTAATTCCTTATTAAATGGCAAAGTAATGATTTCAACTGAATAATTTATTATTATTTCTTTGTGGCGACACTAAATGGAAGTTCTTTATTACAAGCGAGAGTTCAAACAAACAAAATTTCTGAGAATAACAATTCTATTATTTTGTGCGAAAGACAGTTCCATGTAAAGTTGAAGAGAGTGGACAATTTATATTAGTAAATATTTTTCATCTCTCGCAAACATAATGTTATACCCTGATAATGGTGAGCGAAGTTTTATTTATATATTTTTCTCAACAAAATTTTAATTACTATTAGATTAGTAGTCAGTATTGACTTTACTGGAATAATATTCTGCCGCAGATGTTCAACTCAGGCAAATTACTGGATGTTTTTACCATCTTACATTCCAGTAATGCATGAGACAGTACGCGCCTACGCACACGAGAATGAATGGACCCAGCGTTGTACGGCAGCCATGCACAATGTACGTCGTGTCGTCTTGCACTCGTTTATCATCACATGACAACGTAGCATTCCAACTGTGGATCGCTGTGATATCAACGACATCTTAATAATCAAAATATAAAGGATGCATCAGAAGCTCTGGAGTAGTCAAATGTTGTTCTTATTTATCATCTTACAAGATTTAAATTACAGCAAGATATTTGTGGCATAAAAACTACATTTGGAAAGTAACATTTATTATTTTTTTGTACTACTAATACGTGCCAAAGTACCACGTATTAATTTGCACTACATACTGACACTAACATGTTAGGCTTTTTTATACCATATCCGTTGGAGTTGTTCTCTTTTAAAATCTTCTGATAAATCAATTAGATCTAAATCCTATCATTTTCATGCGGTATATTTATTTACGTTCATATGTAAACTTGTTTAAAACCATTCTGATTTTGTTGTTGTTGTTAGTTAAATCAGTACACAGAAATTTTGTCCTATGATTATTAAGGAATTAATTTTAATATGACCACAATTTAAATATATACGTTATTTTTGTACTAATTAACATGTATTTTAATTAAAATGTATACGAAAATTAACGCCATGTGATTATGTTTTGGAAGTCCGTCTACAATTTTTTTTCAGGGGGGGGGCTTTAAAATATAAATATTACTTCATACTTTTTTCCGTTTAAAAAAATCCGTATGTCAAAAAAATTTAAGATGTTACCTAAACAAATCAAACTGATGGGATCATAAAGATAAATTATGTATTTATTGTTACATTACTTGGATGCACAAGAAATATTGTACCGGAGAGCACAATGTATTCACCCCCCTACCCCACTCAAACATCGGGTGGTCAGTGAGCCGGGCAAGTCAGATAATGACGTCATTCAAGTGCAGTAGAGTGTGATGTCACCTGAACCGCCCGGTCACCGGCCATCTCGATCGGACCTGTCCACAAACAAACACATCAAATGTCGATTACCATAGCAATTTGTATGCCATGTTAGATATTGGAAATGCATTCTTAGTGTCTTATTACTTATATTTCCAAAGTAAAACCTTGGGCTAACTAAGTCTGCTTACACTAGCATTTTTAAGAGAGTATGTTTTTATTATAGTATCCATTATTAGTTATTTATTAAACTAATGGATCTCACGTCCCCTTCTCTAGGAGGGAGGATGTATAAAAATGTACGGTCTGGTGTATTATGAGTTACATAAAGTAAAAGATTATAAATATTCTTTTATTTTCTTATTTTATTTTGTTTCGAAATGATTTTCATACCATGTTATGATTGCCTATGAGTCGAGGTGCACATATTAAAATGTGAATAATGTTAAGAGTCTCATTTACTAGTTTAAACAGTGAAGCTTTTCTATCAAAAAATAATTGATGTTAATAATTTTACATTTGCACTAAGTACGTGTTATGTTATAATTAACAACTTATCAACCGACTGCTTCACATAACTATTATTTTATTTTTTATACCTTCATTAGAAAGGTTGCTCAACTCTTGTCGTATCTATTTAAAATAATCAGCTGTTTTGAGTATCTAGATATTTTTTATTCTCACCAAGGGCGGAAAGTGGGTTTTGCCTAAGCAGGATCTGGTTTTACAACCAATGTAAAGTTGAGGTCAAAGAAACGTCCACGGGCTGCACATGCACAGCCGTTTAGGCCGTGGTATGAAAGTTATTTTCACCAAACTACAGTATTAAATAAACACTAGAAAATAATAAGTAAATATTTGTTTGGGTTACAAATCATTGAAGTCTTCTAGATAGACGAAGTATTTTGAAAATCATTCCGTAAATAAAAATTATTCTAATATTTAAGAATTTATTTAGTTAATTTTTCACTTAGAGAAACTGGTAATTAATTATGAAGTTATAGTGAATTTATAAATAACTGCATGGATTTTATGAAGTTTTATGGATTTTATGAAGTACTTTATGAAGTTATAGTGAATTTATAAATAACTGCATGGATTTTATATCATAAATCAAATAACCAGTGCTCAGCAAAGGTTCCGTAAGCACAGGTGCACAAAATTGATGATGAAGCTTGAACTGGGATGAGCCCACATACCGGTACGCTCTGCTAGAATTGAATTTATTATCATCAGGAAATTGCACATTCCATATTTATTTATAGTCCTATTTATTAATCACTATTGCCGTATATTTTATTTACAAATAAATTTTTTTTTGTTTTGAAAAACAATAATAATATATAACAGTTTATAATATATATAATCAAACTAACCCCTAAAATATCTAACACGTATGAACTAAAATATTGTCCTCTATCCTTAAATATGATTATTATCATTGCATAGCAATACAGCATTAGTTTTTTATTTTACAATGTTTAACAGTTAGGTACTAACTAATGTGATTGAACATACCTATTTATTATAGCTTATTTATGGTTTCGGTTATCTAAATGCATTTTACTGCTAACGCAAATTAAATAATTTGATCTGATACAAAATCTGATTATATTGGTATTTTTAGATCAGTATTGGATTACTATATATAGTCTATAATTGGTTGGTATTTAGCATAGAATGAAATATTATCAACTTAGAAAAGTCCTCAAAAGCCAAGGGTTCAAAGAATTTAGGCAATTCTTTCCAATTCATTAATTATTATTTAACTGTGAATTAAAGTTTGATCGTCAGCAGCAAGGGCAGGACGGGACTCACCAATCAGCTCGGCCGCAGGGGACAGGAAACGATGGTCCAATCTGACCTCATGTCAATTAGTACCGACTGTCTCGGCTAACAGCATTGCCAAATGTTCCTCTCTTGCGACTGAATTATTCCTAGATTGATTATTTTAATTGTCTTGAGACCAATTATATAATGTAACCATTATTAATGTAACAATATTATACATATTTATAGATTGTAAGAACACAATAGGGCATAACCACAGTAAAGAAAACGGATATAATATGTAGAAAATATGTAAATATCTGTGATATCTCAATTGACAATAGCATTTATTCCTACCATCTGGTGAAAGCAAAACTTTTAGTTTTTTTTTTTATATAGCCACCGACAGTAAAATCATAAAAATCGCAAAGTTAGTATAATATACAATTACAGTTGAATTTCTGCAAAAATGCATCAGTATAGCTTACGAAACTAGTACACAGATTAAGAACTAGGTTGTCAGACATTCCAATAGTTACATTTACTATCGAGTAAAATATCTTGAGTGTACATTTAACATTTATTTTAGTTTCATTTTTTACGAGAGATTTATGAATGTTTGATATCAAGAAGAATCTCTTTGTTAAGAATTTAGAATAATTGGGTATTTCTGTTTCAGGTACTTACTACAGACTGCCGTGACTGTAAGTGTTTTTGAATTTTTAAAAACAAAATTTAAAATTACACTAAATTTATAGTAATATAATACACTAGCTGTTGCCCGTCACGGCTTCGCCCGTGATTGAATTTATTTTATATGTGATAAAATCTCTTTAAAGAGAAACGAAATCTCCATCCTTAAGAGTTATATTAAAACATTCAAGAAGTGTAAGCAGAGCATTAAATTTTGCCGAATCTTTTGTCTAATTTCAACCCCATAAACCATATAGTAATTTTGAAGACCTGTAGGGAGGGGTGCCTAAAGGACTTCAAAAACTATATTTGCAAGACCGTTTCTAAGTGAGCTCCTATATGTACATGTCAAATTTCAACCTCGTAGGCCCCAGAGATAGTGCAGAGGGGCAGAGCTCTACAGGAATCTATATTTGCAAAACCATTTCTTAATGAGAACATATGAGTAAAAAGGAACGTCCACATCAAATTTCAACGCCGTATACTGTCGAGTAATTTTGAAGTCCAGTATTGGGCAGAGCCCTAAAGGACTTCAAACCCTATATTTGCAAAACCATTTCTAAATGTGTACGTATGAGCAAAGAGGAACATCCACATCAAAATCCAACCATGTATATAGGCTGTATAGTAAATTTGGAGCCCTAAAGGACATAAAAACCTATATTTGTAAAACCATTCTTAGTGAGTACATATGAGTAAATAGAAACGTCTACGTCAAATTTCAAACCCGTAAGCCAAGCCCCAGAGAATTTTGAAGTCCAGTGGGACAGAGCCCTAAAGAACTTCAAAATCTATATTTCCAAACCATTTCTAAGTGAGTACATATGAGTAAAGCGGAACATCAACGTCAAAGTTGAACCCCGTAGGCTCAATAGTAATTTTGAAGTCCAGTGGGGCAGAGTTCTAAAAGGACTCCAAAAACTACATACATTTGCAAAACCGTTTCTATATGTGTACGTATGAGTAAAGGGGAACATCCACGTCAAACTTGAACCCCGTAGGCTCTAGAGTAATGTTGAAGTCCAGTGGGGCAGAGCCCTAAAGGACTTCTAAACTTGCAGTATATTTTGAATACATGTTTCTTATTGAGTACATATGAGTAAAGAGAAACGTCCACGTTAAAATTGAATCCCGGAGCCCCAGAGAATTTTCAAGACCAGTGTGGCGAAGCCCTAAAAATCAAAAAAAAAAAAAAAAAAAACAAAAAAAACAATACTTGCAAAAACGTTTTTTAGTGTATACCTATTAACAAAGAGGAACATCTAAGCCGAATTTCAAAAACATATGCAATAGAGTAATTTTGAAGTCCAGTGGGGCGGAGCGCTAAAGGACATAAAAAACTATATTTATAAAACCGTTTCTTAGTGAGTACATAAGAGAAAAGAGGAATGTCCACATAAAATGTCAACCCTGTATGCCCTAGAGTAAATTTTTAGTCCACTGAGGTGGAGAACTAAATTATTTAGAAAAACTATATATACAAACCCGTTTATTAATGCATACCTATGAGCAAAGAGGTACGTCCCTGCCAAATTTCAACCACGTTGGCCATAGAGTAATTTCGAAGTCATGTGGGGCGGAGCCCTGAAGGTGCTTTCCAAGAGCGTATTTATTTAAGTGAGCACCGATGATGGGCAAAGTGGATCTCCCATTCCAAATGATTCCCTTACGTCATCTTGTTTTTCATATTCGTTGTTTCTTCAATTCATATTAAAAATTGGCCATAAAAATAGCATTAGACCAGAAATGAAATCCTGTGGGGCGGTGCCCTGTTTGAATTTTGAAAAACCGTTTATTAGTGAGGACCCATAAGCAAAAAGAACGTCCATTCCAAATTTCAACAGCAAAGGTCCTAGAGTTTTTCAGATTCGTCGTTTCCTAAATTCGTATGAAAAATTGGCCATAAGAATAACATTAGATAGAAATTTTGAAGTCCTGTGTGGCGGAGCCCTGATGGAATTTTGCAAAACTGTTTCTTAGTGAGCACCTATTAGCAAAGCAGAACGTCCATGCTTAATTTCAACATCATAGGTCCTATGGTTTTCCATATTCGTTGTTTCATAGATTTGTATAAAAAATGGCCATAAGAATAACATTAGATAGAAATTTTGAAGTCCTGTGTGGCGGAGCCCTGATGGAATTTTGCAAAACCGTTTCTTAGTGAGCATCTATGAGCAAAGAACGTCGCCCATGCCCAATTTCAACATTGTAGGTCCCATAGTTTTTGAGATTCATTGTTGCTTTGGTTTGTATAAAAAATTGGCCATAAGCATAACATTAGATATCAACCAATTGCGATGTTAGTATTCAGCTCTAACATAAATTTAATTATTTGACCCCTTACATATTCGTACACCGCACATTTGTTAGTAAATCTGGTACCAAATCACACAAGGATATTATCTATGGAACACCACTTGTGTTGTAAATGTACAGTAATTTCTACAATTTACAGTGAATATGTTTAAAATACCCCCGTTGCAGCACATATGCATACCCATAGAATATCCAACAGAATATTTATTTATTAACAGAGTATTTACTTATTTCTCCATAAACACCATGTGTTAAAAAAACACCCATTTGCCTTCATATGGGTTGTGTAAGCAAATAAAATAAAAACAACTACTTAGTGAAAGTAAATTTCAGCAAATTCTGTTTTTATTTTATTTTATTTTTTCCATAAACACTATGGGAGTGAGTACGGAATTTTGTCACCTTATGTATTTTGTATGCAAATATGAGCTGTACTCTTTCTAGTGAATATTGGTTACATGCCAATTTTTTTCAAGCTATTTCAATATATTAGAAAGATAGAGGATTTTCTTGATTTTCCTTAAGAATAATTAGAATTACTTTTTTGTATTTTCTCTATAGCCATTTGAGCTAAGATAACAATGAAAAGTTCTGGATTGTTTGGTTTTTATATCTTTTAAATAATTTAAGTTAAAATTTTGGAAATTTAATAATTAAGTTCACAAAGCCAATTTTTGACCATTTTGGAACCCCATTAGGCCGGCCCACACAGCAACAGACGGAGGAAAAATCGCTCCAAAGGTTCCAACACACACATATGTCCGTCTGTCTGAACTGAACGTCTAAGAGACGAACGTCTGTGTGCTTTGCAACATTTAACCCGGGGAGGGATTTTTCTCCGTCCGCCTGCATACGTCCGTCTGTTGTTGTGTACACCGGCCTTTTCACCCATGTAACAAATTTTAGAAAACGATCAGATGTTCCGGTCAGAAGTTATCGTGTTAACGGACACATAGATATAAATATATGGCTTTGATCGAACCGTGTTTTGGCCTCTAGGTACTTAAAAACGAAAATGTAACATGGTCCTATGATTGTCTTACTATGAGTACCCCCTTAATAACGTATTCCCTAAAACTATACAATCGTTCCTTTACCAGTACAACAGTAAAATTTATTGATGCAATGATGCCATTTTTATTCAGAACCAAAGTTTTAAAACTGCATTACACATGTTAAATATAACCACCAATGAAAACATTGCAGAGTGAGAGGGTGTTAGGAGAGCACAGCTGTTAAAAAGTTAAACTGGACAATTTTCATGCAACTTATCATAGTAGTTTCGATTTCTCAACAAGTCCAATAGCTGGCAAATACCTCGGCTAGATATCCCCACTGCAATCAATATTTTTATCGGCCTCGCTTACAGTGGCCATTGTCTGAACAGATGAAAAATGTTACCCGTGATATCGGTTCGTCAGTTTCGAATGGCGCCGTCAAGACTCCAACCTTTTTGATTTCATTAGGTCCATGTTTTCGTCCTAATCATAGTAGGTTTAAAATTTAGAATATCGTAAGATACTATTAGAGCATGTTTAACTATTAACTAATTTATACTGTAAGTTAGTTTGCCCTGCTCATTTATTGTCAATTATCAAATTTAGTTGGAATGTTAGGTGACAGGTTGATAGGTATATGTTTTTCTTATTATTATAATGTTGAAATATATCTTTGTTTATTAATTACACAGTGTGGTTAAAAATAATCAATAGGGTATCTTCGTACATGCCTATCTACCCAGCCTAATGACCATGTAGTATGCTAGGTTTTTATCTTAATACTTTGTTTTAACAAAAATAATTTAAATGGTAATTTTACCTTGTCAGTACATTTGTTTTTGTAATTTCTTATCTGTATAACAGAAATTAGAAAAAGCTTACAGTTTAATTTAATGGATACGAAAGGCAAGAAATGTTCAACAGATTACCAAAAGCTATAACCAGTAACTAACTGCAAATAGTAGTTTTATATTTGCCTCCAGCTAGGGCAGAATTTACACCCAGCCAACAACCTAAAAGCTTCAACAGCAGTTCCTGAGCCCCCTTATCGGGAATGCCCATTACCAAAGTTTTGCGGAGTTTCCAGTTATAAACATTAAGTCAATACCAATACTGCAACAGTTCCCTCTACCCTAGCAGTATATTCCCGATGTGTGCGAAATTCCTTTACTCAAAGATTGAACTTATTTTAATGTCACATTTACTATGGGTAAAAAATTGGTTTATTTAACATCTTTGAATGGTCTTAATAGACATGTTTAAGAAATTATAGTAGCATTTTTAGACTTTTAAAGTATAACGTGGGAATTAGTCATTGAGATGTGTTTCATATTATAATCGCAATAGCTGTTACACATCAAATTTAATTCCATTGTTGATTTACACGTTATTTTATGAACGATAAACAGTTAGTTACTAAAAACTGAGATGACAAATTTAAATCCAAGCATAGATAATATTGATGAGTTAAATTGTTTATTTTGTACTTGTAGATAAACTTACAAGTTGTAAAAAACTTTTGTTTACCTTATGTGGCATCAAAAATCTACAAGAAAGATTTAAAGTAAATGTTACATAAAACATGTTTATGTGTTTCATAAAAGTGTATCTAAAGTGATTTTGTATCTCTACTTTTATAAGTATCTCCTTTGCAAGGCCTTGGAATGCTACTTTAAGGTTACAGTGACATACTAAATAATAGTGAATAGTAAATAGTGAATACAAATTTACCCTTTATTTGTTTATTTGATTATTTTTTGAAGTTGCAAAACAATTAGGTCCTACCAAAATTTAACCAATTCAATCATCCTGTATCAATTAAATCTTTCACTAAAAAAAAATCACAAGAAATAAGGATAGCTTGAAGATTGTACTTTCATAAATTAGAAGGTCAAATTGAAGTTTCGCTCAGTGTGGGGATAATGTATCATGTGGTCAGTGACTGGAAATCTGATAATGATGACATTGAAGTTCTCCGGAGTGTGATGGTCACACTCAACGTCTCTGTCCCAAGCTGTTGATGATGGTTGAGGAGTGACACGCTGATAAAAGAACTACTGGAACTTTCTTCACATAATATATAATCATACTGTAGTTTAATGTTTCATGGATTAAATAAATGACTCCTTTAAAATATTTAGTTTAAAATTCAAATTTTCTTAATTAAATACAATTTCCAACAAGAGACTCAGATTTTTAAGCTATTTAAGAAAATATGGTCCCAATAATATAGCAGATGTATCTTGAAGAATCCATCATTTCCTTTTGGTATATTATCATCGGGAAAAGAGCTCTCAAATTTCCCTTGATGTTATTGTTGATTTGTATAAGTAGAAATTACAACAAATATTGTCGGATTAAAGTATGTTTGCTATTTAATAATGCATTAGCATTTGTATTAGGGATATATTTAAGTCATCATGTGTTAACAAACTTATTTCCAATAAGTTTCGCAAATTGTAATTTTTCCAGATAGAATGCACACTTTGAAGTCTTTTTTATGGTGGGTTCTGTAATTAATTTAAGTTTTAGCGAATTTCCCATAGGGAATAAGCTATTACCGTAGGTCTCATGGTAAGACCTAAGTCCGGGACCATGTTACTTTTTCGTTTTGAGGTGCCCAGAGACCAAAAATAATAGTCATTAAAATTTATATATATATATATATACTAGCTGTTGCCCATCACGGCTTCGCCCGTGATTGAGTTTATTTTTTAGCTAATAAAATCTCTTTAAAGAGCAACTGAATCTTTTTCAAAATCCATTGAAACATTGATGTAGTGTGGGCGGAGCCCTGAAGGAATTATGAAAGTAGGATTTATGGTAATTTTTAACAAATAAAGGTTTATGTTACCTGAGCTCTGTCAAAATGATCCAATGCGTAGCGTACCACTACAGCCGTTTCATGCACATCGGCACATCTTCAGGTGGAAAACCGCAAGTTAAAAAATATTCATATCCCTCTTGGTTGAGTTTGTCAAAAAAAAGGAGGGATATGAATATCTTTTAACTTGCTGTTTTCCACCTGAAGATGTGCTGATGTGCATGAAACGGCTGTAGTGGTACGCTACGCATTGGATCATTTTGACAGAGCTCAGGTAACAAAAACCTTTATTTGCTATATTAAATGATCCGGAGGCTAATCAATCAATAAGGTAATTTTTATATTCTGTGGGGCGGAACCCTAATGGAAATTTGCAAAACTGTTCCATAGTGCGCACCAATGAGATAAAGGAACGCCAACTACAAAGTCTATATAGTCCTATAGTTTCTGAGATCCGTCGTTTCCTTGATTCGCATTTGAAATTGGCCACAAGGATGAATCATCATAGTAATTTTGAAGTCCTGTGGGGTGGAGCCCTAAAGTATTTAAATACCCCCCGTCGCAGCAGACCTGCGTACCCAGCGAATTTAAAAATTAGTAATATTAATTTTGGCCAGATAAACCTGTAAACCAAATATCATCACATGCCCATAAATAAGGAAATAAATGTCTATTCTCCTTATGATAAAAATATAGGGAAAGAGTATGCAGGTATGCTGCCATGGGGAACACTAAAAGTAGGTTTATAGCTTAAAAATATAAATATATTTCGACCATATGAAGCCTTATACTTCGTTTCTTCAATATCTGTCCATTGCTAAAGGAGTTTGCCTATTCTCCATATGATTAACATGGGAAAAGAGTATGCAGGTTTGCTGCCATGATAAGCATAAAAACTAGGATTTCTTCATCATAAACGGATTTATCTCAACTAAATAAAGGTGAATACCAAGTTTCATCCAAAAATATTGGTTAACAAGTGAAATATTAACACATCCTTATTCTACATAAGATTAACATTGGAGCCCCAAAATACAATGTACTGTCTTTAGACTTTTGAATATCTCGGTAACCAATGGAGATAGAGCAAAGCTTCAAAATACTAAATTGTGTGTTTTTTTGAGCTAAATGCAATGGTCAAAATATAAATTTAAAATTTTAAAAAATTACATATGAAAAATGCAAAAAAACCATTTTTGGGGTACAAAACCCCCCAAAACTACCCCTTCCGGTAGGTCGATATGTCTGGTTTACGAACTCATCCGAATAAATGTAGGATTACACATCTCTACCAAATTTGGTGTCGATCGGACCATTTTTACGAGAGTTATCGTGTCTAGGGACACATATATATATATATATATACATATATAAATATATACATATATATATATATATATATATATATAAATTTTAATGACTATTATTTTTGGTCTCTGGGCACCTCAAAACGAAAAAGTAACATGGTCCCGGGCTTAGGTCTTACCATGAGACCTACGGTAATAGCTTATTCCCTATGGGAAATTCGCTAAAAACTATGTTTGTAAAATCATTTCTTAGTAAGTACCTATGATGAGCAAAGAGGAACGACCATGTGAAGTTTAAATCCAGCAGGTCATAGCCTGCTGTTTGTAGTCCAGTGGAGCGGAGCCCTAAAGCTTAAAAAATTATTTGAAAATACTTTTCTTATTAAAAAAACTATTAGCAAAAAAGGAGTCCTTGCCAAATTTCAACTCCTTGAGCTTTATAGTAATTTTGAGGTTCTGTGTTGTCCCTAAAAGAAACGTACAAACAGTTTTTATTAAGCACCTGTGGACAAAGAGCTTCAATTTTCAACCCCGCATTCCCTACATTTTAAGAGATGCGTCACTTCCTAAATTTGTATTTAAATTGGCTATAAGAATAACATTAAATATATTGCAATTTCAAAAGCCTGTGGGGCAGAGCACTGAAGGAATTGTGCAAAAGTGTTTCTTGGTGAGCACCTACGAACAACGAAACCGTCCATGCCAAATTTTTAACGCCATAGGCCCGAACGTATATTAAAGTCTTGTGGGGCCGAGCCCTAAATAGCTTACCAAAAACATCTTGTAGTCAGCACCTATGGGCAAAGTGGATCTTCAATGCCAACTATCAATACCTTAGGTTTTCTGGTTTTTTTCAGATTTGTTGTTGACCCTGGGTTATTTCACCTGTAAACTTGAAACTTTTTATATTCACTGCTTGTCCATGTATTGCGAGTTAATAGTTTTATTAATAAACACTTCAAATTGTCATTGTTGATTTTGGCCGCAATTTTTGACTCAAATGAAATTCAATAGATATAAGAGCTCGACGTCGTAGATAGGCCTACATATTTCCTTCTGTTTTGATAAGGCAGACACTCTCTTGTCATGAAATTAACGTGCATCAGCCTTTCCCAGTTATCAGTGGCATGTTTGACGATTTTGGCTCGTATACTGCGGCAATCTGCGATAGACCCTTTCATAGCAAAGGATAATGCAGGCAAAAGGCAGGAACAATCACGAGAGCACTGTAAGTTTCTAACAGTTCAAGGTTCGTCATCATCTTTTATTGTATTAACTTAACCAATAAACATTTTACACCATCTAAATTGTTTACAAAGAGATAAAAACATTGTCATATGGCTATGTCGTCTCTTAAATTTATTATTTCACTAACAGCTGATAGCTTTGAATCTTCAACAGTAATTACATCAAATCTTTGAAGTCGTGTGGGGCGGAGCCCTGAAGGAATTTCGCAAAACCGTTTCTTAGTGAGCACCTATAAGCAAAGAGGAACTTCCATCCCTAATTTCAACCCTGTAGGTCCAATGGTTTTGGGGATTCGTTGTTTCCTAGGTTCGTATTTTAAGTTCTCCATAAGAATAACATTGTAACGAAATTTTGAAGTCGTGTGGGGCGGAGTCCTGCAGGAATTTTATAAAACCGTTTCTTAGTGAGCACCTATGGGTAAAAAAGAACGTCTATACAAAAATTCAATCCTGCATGCTCTATAGTTTTGGAGATTCGTTGTTGCCTTAATTTATATTTAAAATCCCCCATAAGAATAACATTGTAGCGAAATTTTGAAGTCCTGTGGGGCGAAGCCCTGATGGAATTTTGCAAAACCGTTTCTTAGTGAGCGTTTTAGAGCAAAGATGAACGTCCATGCCAAGTTTTAACCCTCTAGGCCTTATAGTTTTGGAGATTCTCTGATACGTAAGTGAGTGGTATTTGACAAATATATAGTAGATATGTCATTATGTGTCCCCAGACACGATAGATCTCGTAAAAACGGCCCGATTGACACCAAATTTGGTAGAAATGTGTAATCCTATGTTTATTCGGACGAGTTCGTAAACCAGACATATCGACCTACCGGAAGGGATAGTTTTGGGGGGTTTTGTACCCCCAAAATGGGTTTTTTTTGCATTTTTCATATGTAATTGTTTAAATTTTTTAATTTTTATTTTCACCATTGGATTTAGCTAAAAAAATCACACAATTTAGTATCTTGAAGCTTTGCTCTATCTCCATTGGTTACCGAGATATTAAAAAGTCTAAAGACAGTACATTGTATTTTTGGGCTCCAATGTTAATCTTATGGAGGATAAAGATAAATTAATATTCCACTTATTAACCCATATTTTTGGATGAAACTTGGTAATTAGTTTCATTTGGTTAAAATTCGTCCATTTATGGTAAAAAAATCTTGGTTTTTGTGCTTATTATGGCAGCAAACCTGCATACTCTTTTCCCATGTTATTCATATGGAAACTAGGCAAACTCATTTATTTATGAACAGATGTAGATGAAACTTAGTGTCTGGCTTCATATGGTCGAAATAGAAATTTTTTATGCTAAAAACCTACTTTTAGTGTTCCCCATGGCAGCATACCTGCATACTCGTTCAATATATTTATCTTAAGGTGAATAGACATTAATTAATAAATTAATTTCCCTATTTATTAGCACGTTATACAATTTTGTTTACAGGTTTAGCTGGTCAAAATTAATATTACTAATTTGGAAATTCGCTGAGAAAGCAGGTCTGCTGTGACGGGGGATATTTAGTTTTGTTGGTGTAAAGGCCTAACGGTTCAACGAACTAAGGAAATGTAGGATTAGGTGACTAAAATAATCATCGACACGTAGGTAGCGAAGTTTGTTTGCCCTTAAACTCCCACGTGGGTAGAAGCGATACTTTGGCGTCGTGGCAGCCAATAAAACTCATTCGATGGATATATGACCGCCCACCAAATAGGAAACATTTTGTATCTTTGTGGAACCGAAGATTTTTTCGGAGGCAATTTTTTTTTTTTTTTTTTTTTTTTTTTTTAAGAGGTTGGCGGACCTCTTTTTGCCTTACTTTGCCCCGTCCACATAGACTATTGATCTGTGCGTGGATCGTATTAGACAAAGTAAGGGGGTGAGCCGCTACAGTACAAGGTGAAAGGTACTGATAAAAGTTCACAGGCAGAACGCGGATTCGAACCCACGACATCGCTGCTATGGTCCCGAAGTCCGGCGCGCTAACCACTACGCCACCGACTCACCCTATTATTAGCAATTTTGCTAATGATTGCTAATGATTGCGCTTGTCCTAGTAAAGATTTCTTTGTTTTGATCTCATCGATATTTTGGAATACAAATTTTTAATAAGTAGCTATACTTGTACATTACTCTAGAATGAAATTAACTTTTGTCTGTTGAAAGGGACTTAATTGAAACTTTTGTTCTGAACCTTGTGTATCAGAAAACACGTTACTTTCTTTTTCAAATTTAAATACTTAATATTTCACAAAAACAAATTGCACCGTTATAGGTACACTGGTTGCGCTCTATCGATTGACACTAAATCCAATGTACAGGGTGAACAGAAAGTCACCTTACTAGACCAGAAGGCACTAATTTAAAATACAAACTCCCACTTTTTATGTAATTGTAGTTTCCAAACTTTTTTTTAAAACTACATTACTGTTTAATTTCTACCCTCAATCCTAATGGCTAAACCATTAGGATTGAGGGTAGAAATTAAACAGTAATGTGACAGTGTTTCTCAACCGGGAGTACGCATACCTCAGGAGGTGATTGATCCGTCAAATTAGTTTCTGTCGAGACAGTTCATGTATAGAATTAGTCATGATATTGAGTCTTCCGAGCAAGAAACCACAGCATTTTTCAAATTAACAAACCATTTTTGCTGTTAATATTCCTTAGTTTGGTCATTTTCTTTTTAGTCACTGCAAAATGGCTATCTTTTTGCGCATTAAGTGTGTAGTTGAAACAGTTTTTTTCGTTTTTTTTTCAACTTACGATACAAATAACATGGAACAAAATTTCAAATCCATTATCTATACACATTTTCTGTGAAACACCCATGCCCCACCTTCAAAATATACTAGATTCTCCTATTAAATATTTTACTATCATATATTATTTGCTTTGTCATAAATTGTTTTATTTTTTCATAAAATTTACAATATGGCGCAGATTATCGGAAATATATGAAAAGGTAAGAGTAATTACATAATAATCGATATTTGATATTAATAAGATTCTGAGACTTAATCATGTTTGTTCATTTCAGTTTATTGTCAAAGATTCAGAGATAATGGATTTAAAATTATTATTTCCATACATCCTTATAGGAAAAAAACTAAATTTCAACGCCATAATCTCCTAAGCTTAAGCCATTAGGATTAGGAGTACAAATTACATTTAAAGTTGCCTTAAATTAATTTTTAAAATCTAAAACACAAATTGGGAATATGTATTTAGGATTAGCGACTACTGGTCTGCATAGGTTACTTCTAGTACACTCCTGTGGATTGAAATTATTGTCTATCAATAGAGCATAATCAGTTTACCTTTAATGGCAAAATTAGTTTTTGTGAAAAATTAAGTATTTAAATTTGATAAGGGTTGTACGGATGGTCTAGGACACCCCGTATTATAAAAACAAATTAATCCTCAACAGTATTTCATACTTCAACACTTTCAGATTGTACATTTTATGTTTGAAATGCAAACATACTCCTAAATTCCTATGTTTAAGCACCAAAATTAATTGTTTATCTATATTTTAAATATGTATTTACATATTGTTTGTCATATTTATAGTACATAAAACCGACTAAAAATTTTTCCCAAAAGCAATTTAGCAAACTAAAATATAGGTTATCAGATAGCGTCGGATTCATAACCATTTGTTGGACGTGTTTTTCATCACAGGTGTCACAAGATTAATGGTGGCGGTAGAGAGCACAAAGGGTGGACAATGCATGCATTGAGCTGTCCCACGCCCACGGTATATTACCCGACGGAATGTCCATTTTTAAAGATTATTTTCTAATAAAAAAATATACGAGGGCTGTTCAATAAAGACTGAAAGTACTCTTTCAATACCTTTAATATAGAAGTTTAGACTTTAAAACTGATAACTCCTTCTAAGTAGTCCCCATTTAAAGCCACACACTTGTTCCAGGGCCTCTGCCACTCCTTGAAGACGTGTTCAAAGCCACCCTCAGACAGAACCTTCAAAATCGCCTCTAAAGTTTTAACAGCCGCAGTAGCAGTTGTAAAACGCTTGCCTTTAAGCTCCTTTTTGGTCTGAGGATAGAGGAAAAAGTCATTTGGAGTCAGGTCAGTGCGAATCATAACACCCACAGTGTTGATTATTTCTTCGGTAAGGGCAGAAACAGGGGCTCCAGGCCCACCTTCTAACTCACATGATTCCCGTCCATATTTTAAGTCTTTATGAACCCTAAAACAGGTTCTTTTACTTATTACATCATTACCAAAAGCTTTCGTCAAGTAACTGTAAGTATTCGCAACACTTTTCCCCAGTTAGACCCAAAACTTTACCGCATATCTTTGTTCAAAAAAATCAGCCCTAGTAAACTTAAGAGGAAAAAATTTGCAACTGTTTATTAAATTGGTTGTCATGACAAAAACGAACATGCTGCAATGTTAACAGCTGTTTGGTTGTTGCTAATACTTCACTGTTTCATATCAACTTGATAACAACAAATTATTATACTTTGTTTGTTTACAAGTACGCTACTGTCAGTTTTTTTCTAAACAACCCTCGTAGATGATAATATTAATTACGAAAAAGTAAAAAATATATATTCTACTTTATATACACAAGTAGACTTACATATACGATAAAAAGTAAATGATTTTAATTTTCAAGTCAGCATGTCAACCTTCCTTTTATCAACGAGATTACTTCAGTTTAGTGTTCACTCTTGAATCTATAATTGAATTAATCCTGAAAACAACCAGTCGCAAGAGAGAGGAACATTTGGCAACGCTGTTAGCCGAGACAGTCGGTACTAATTGACATGAGGTCAGATTGGACCATCGTTTCCTGTCCCCTGCGGCCGAGCTGATTGGTGAGTTCCGTCCTGCCCTTGCTGCTGACGATCAAACTTTAACTCCCCAATAATGAATGAAACTGTGAAATAGAGATTTAATTTCTACCAAACGATCGACCAAAATTTTGATTTAATTTAATTTTACGTATTTTTCAAACTGATATTAGACATTCTATATTCAGTTTTTACAGTAAATTAGATTTTTATTCGAAATTACAATGGCCTACGGCATTTAAGTTAATTTTAGTTTTACTTATATCAAAGGTTCTTATTATTAGAAGAACATTAAACATTGTTGAATTTATGTTCCTTTAGATATTTGAGTAATCTAAAACAAACAGTTTTCAATAATACCCGTAAGTTACATGTTCCTTTAAATATCTGGGTAATCTAAAATTCACAGTTTTCAATAATACATGTTCCTTTAGATATTTGAGTAATCTAAAACACGCAGTTCTTAATAATACACGTTCCTTTAGGTATATGGGTAATCTTAACACACAGTTTTCAATAATACATGTTCCTTTAGATATTTTGGTATCTAAAAAAACACAGTTTTCAATAATACGTTTATCTTTAAGTATTTGAGTAATCTAAAACACACAATTTTAATAATGACGTCTCAATTAAACGTTTTTACCTGAAACATTAAAGAATAATAATTTTAGAAAGAATTTTAAATCAATCATTTAATGTATACCTTGTAAAACAGAAAATTGTGTGTTGTGGGACAGTTTTTACAGTTGGTTGTAGAGACAGCCCACAAGAGTTTGTGCTACATTTGGGCATGTTGGCTTTATCTCGTGCATCATGGCGTGGATTAATCATTATAATTATGAACAGTGAAATCATTACTAAGGCTTTCATTTAAAATTTATTCTTTTAAACTGTCCATGTGTGGCACAAATACTGGCTGGCTGTCTCACGTCTCGTACAACCAACTGTAATAAACTTTCAAATTGTGTTATTCTACACAACTATGATGATATTGATTCTACTTTATAACGACGATGTTACTGCAACGTAAACGATAACAAGCCATCACGAAAAACCATTTTCGAGAATATCTTTGGCCAGCTTATAAAGTTTCTTCTGTGACAGCAAACTTGGTTGAAGAGGGGAGTTTTTGCCCTGACCAACTGCTCAGCCAATCTAAGTGGATTTGAACTTTGCTAACTCCTTTCAGCAATAACCACAGCCTTTAATACGTAATGTAGATTTACATCTTTACTTTTAGACTGAGGTCCAAGCATTTTCTCTATCTTCTTGAAAACCTGATAAGATTCTATGAACAAACGTGCCCTTAGCATTCGACTAAATAAAGAAATTTTCAAGAAAGTGATAATTTTAAAATATTAAATTCTTAATACATTTGTTTGCATGTATGTGTTTCAAAAACAATAACAAAAATAACGTGACTTTAAGTAGATTTAATTGCATAGTTCAACCTTTTTATCTAAGACTATGCACTTTGCATATATTAAAAATTAAACTAACTTAATATTCATGCTGGGTGTATGACCGGTCAATTCATGCCGTCACGCCGTATACTGTCCTCCTTTTGTTGTCCGATTCTGCCATCATTAATTTCAGAACAACGTAGTGGGAACTACGTTCACAATACGTTATGTATTTACCGAGCATCTCTTTTTGTGTTTTCATTTTTATAAAGTAGAATGTACTGACGTAGAGTTAATTTTTTAAATTTGTTTTAGCAATAGTGGCATTGCTCTGGTTTATTTATTTATTTCCAACAACACAGGCATAGTTGTAAACAATATCTAGTATCAGATGGCTACACTTAGGCCTAAGAGTTCACCCCAAAAATTCTCAAGTTTAAAAATAAACGATAAAAATCTTATAAACTAATCATAGCGTTGATAATATCAAAAGAAAAAAGTTTAAGAAAAACACTGACAGTCTCATAAAAATAATAACATTAAGGGTCATTTGCACCAATTTAGTTTAAACCTAAGTTTAACCTAAAAGTCAGTTGCACATCCATAGTTTAAACTTCCAGCTGATTTTAACTGAATTAATCTAGATTATATTTAATCTAGTTTATCATTTATTTGTGCAAATGACCCTAAGAGTAAAACGTTACCACATTAAAGTTAAAATTTCTTACCAAGTAGAAAAAAACTATGATAATTTATAAGATCAACTGTTTGGTAGCTAAATTGTTACGAATCGATAAAAATGAATATTGGAAAATCACAATAACAAGGATTGTTAAAGACAAAAGAAATCGACGAAATAAACGAGTTAAAAACCTAACATGTTTTTAAATAATTATAACAACAATAAAGAAACAACATCATAAAAAATTACTGCAACAAGAACAAATTATAATTGAGACTACAACAAAATCTTAAAACAACTCGTCTAGCGATAGTTTTCATTTTCACTTCACTACTTTCCTCTATTTATCTTACCACAAATAAGAATGTCTAATAAGGACGGGCGAAACACTGCAAGACTATTTCTTGACACGCGAGGCTTGTGATACTGATATTTGCGCCAGCTGTTGAAACTGTTTTCAATTTTTTTTTATCAACAAGCATTACTTTTTATTTAAAACCTCAACACTATATGGGGCTTTAAATAGGGCGTTAAATTTAAGCGGGCGAAGCATTGCATGATGTTCTTATCAGTAAGTTCTGATAGCACTTACACCCGTTAAATCTGGATTTAAACTAAAAAACAAACTCATCAAGAACCAATCTTTAAATTTTATTTTAAACCTAAACACTTTTATTTGACTTTAAATAATGACACTAAATGGTAGCGGGCGAAGCACTGCATGACATGCTGAGAAGGGCTCGTTCTCCTAAGAAGGGTTCTTAAGAATCTTGCACCACACTTCTATGAAGACTCACATTTTAAGGATTCCCAAAAATATTTTTGGGATTGCCAAAAATTTATATCAACTGTTTTCACTTGATTGTAATATGTTTTGTATCTTATTTATGCACGAGCAGTGGCATTGCCACACGAGGGATTCTCATTTCTGTCTGAATTTGATAATAAAAGAGCCCAGTCATCTGAATTACTTGTTTTTTTCAGCCTGCTGTAAGCAATTTACTTCTGCATCACCAGACATTTCAGGTTCCTGGAAAGTCAAAAAATACTTGAAAAATTAAAGTTGACAATCCATACAAGTTGACAATCCCCCCCCCCCCCCCCCCCCCCCCCCCCCCCCCCCATTCCCAATAGGCTCTCCTGTAGGCCCCCTGTTGTATTTTCTAAATGCAGGTACCAATTTAATTTTGAGATTATAAGAAAAGTGTAAGATCGTGATAGTTATCTCCATCGTAGGATAATGTATGTTATCAAATTGGTATCTTAGTGGATGGTGTAATTTAATAAGGCAAACAAAAATACCTTGACTTGTAAGTGAAAATCTATTCGTTCAGTGTAACATAATACCCTAGTTAAATTTATATGTGTAGTTAAACATTTTAATTTTTATTTATATCTCACAACAGTTTGAAATTGCAATATCTTTATGAAAAAATCAAGCAGGTTATTCTTTTTTATTCTTTAAAATTCAAATACTTAAGGATTTACAGTACAGTACAGAATATTCTAAAAGTAAAATTATTATAAATCACAGTTACAAAAGTTAGTGGCAACACTAATGACACAAAAAGAGACCGCTCGTAAATGTTTGTATTAATGAAAGTCGCGGATTTACTTAGCTCCTCATTTGCAAGTCGCAATGCCCTCTGTCTTTCCGCCTCCTATTTCCCCGATGTAATATTTTTCATGATTAATTACTGTGCTCGAGAAAAAAAAGAAACAGTATTAGTCAAAAGTTATTTTCCTGTCAACGATTCTAGGAATATGCAACCTAACGGATATTTCAGTTTTAATTTAAATGCTACGTCTGTAAAAGGATTATTCTATATTCCCCGAATTTAATTTCATTTCCACTTGAGATTGGTTTTAAATTTTTTGAAAAGATACAACTTGCAGGAATATAACGGTGGAATGAGAAAAACATAATTGTTACTTCCTTTTTTCTTATTTGACGTTTATGAAAAACGTTCCTCTCACTTTTGTCATTTCATTTACTTTACTGTAGGGTGTCAATCTTTACTTAATAATATGATATATGTGTTTGGATAATTTTGAGTCATCCTGTATGATAGACGACCTGGGTAGATAACTGGGCAGATAAAGATCTGCCCAGTTAAACTTTTACTTATAAGTTGCTATAAAGACTTAAACAGATAAATTAAATGAACTTGTCCTTTTTAAGAAAAGATTTGAGAAGAAGCTGAATGCATTGATGTGACTCTTCGTTTATCTTTACTTGGCATACATCCAATTTTTACTGTTGTGCGTCAAACCTGGATGATTTAAATCACTAGGTTTCAACTTAATTTTTCTCCAAATAAAAACAAAACTTGTTAGAACAAATTAAAACTGACCTGATTTTGGCAACAGACTTTGCTATTCATTTTTCCAATTGTGATAAATAAAATAGCACCCGGATAAACCGTATCCAAGATCAAGCAAACCCGACGAAGATGAAGATTCCTACAACATAAAAGTTTTACATAATAAACGCGAGACGGTGAGAGGTCAGCTCATTCTCATTTTTCATTTCACAACATTGGTCTCTGCTGACAAAAGTAATTTTTCTTTCTCCCCCAACATTTGCCGTCACAGAGGAATTTCATTACATTAACAGGTTTTCATTATTTACAAATGTAATATTACATGTAACTAATTACAATAACTTAAAGACACCGTACCATCCAGTTTTTACTTTCAACCCTTCAAGCAACAAAATGTTTAGGTGATCATGATTTATTATATGATTTACAGTTGTTTATGTATTAAATAATTAATTTAAACAAATGATACCATTCTAAAAAAGAAAGATTTTTCTTAAACGGTATAAACAATTGATCATAACAAGTGATACTCACAAATAAATTGTGTGCAATACTTACATTACAATTAACTAAATTTATTTTTATTGTGTAACTCAAAATTTACGGAAATAATAAGAAACATAAAATTTTTATGTAAGAAACTATAAGAATTTACCAAGCTGTTAAGGATAAATAAACGGAAATTTAATTCTAGTAACCTACATTTGTGTTTGTTTGTATTACTGTTGGTTATGAACCTCTGTTCAGATTCAATAACAGTGTAGATGTAAATGTTCTATAATGTTTAATAGTTTTTTTTTAATTAAACTATGTAAGTTTTTATTTTCATTTTTAATTTGGCGTATGTGATGTACTCATTCATACTATAACATATAAAAAGATTCCTCCCCTGGTAAATATGACTTTAACAAAAGATAATCTGCAGCTGTTACCAAAATTGCAGAGGCACCAAATTTAGGGATATCCCGACGAATTTTTAGAAATTGTATAAGATACAGATCAAACACTAAACCTTTGACAACCGTTGGTGAGGGTTAACTTTTCATCATAAAATGTGTTTTTATAAGTTGGTCGTTAACTTTCGACATTTTCTAAACTCACTATTCTGTGACAGGTAATGTCGTTTTCTATCAATGGTGTAGACCATGAGAGCTATTTATTTCTTTGTAGCTTATCGACTACTCTCAATTGATCAAACTAGCTGATTTATAATATATTTTTCAAATTGGAATCTTAAATATTTATGTAAATAAGTTTATACTAGTAGGCTGCGTGTTTTATTTCCTATAATTATTTTTAACATTTTGCTGATAAGCCATTTCATAAAAAATCATCGACCCTAACGAAAAGTTTAACATAAATATTTGCATCGTTAATAATTTAAAATCTAACTTTTGAGTAGAGGTAACTCACATTGAAAGAAATAATCGTTTGAAGCCTCTAAATAGAGGTAACAAAATCACAGTTGATAATCTTTGTAAGAAAATTGGGAGGGAAATTAATTATATTTTCATTACTAAACTCTTCCTTGGCTAGATTTGGTTGTTTAAAATTATAATAGAGATCTGTTATGTAATTTTGCTTATAATGCAAATTAGGAAAAATACGGATGGCTTGATATTTAAAATTTTTCACTTAACTTTTCTTGGTCTTCAACTATTCACCAAATACATAATATAAATTCAATACTCTACTACGTGCTAAACACTGCACCTTAACTCTGAGAAAGGTTAGAAGCCTTTTTCCGGTTCGAAACTAGACCCAGTTGCCCTTTTCATTGGTCTATTAAGAGTAATATTCACCCCTGGGCCAGTAGCCCATTGTTGCGCAGTCGGCAATGTTAATCATACGGTTTTTATGCTAAAACATGGTCTTTTATTCCTCTGTTTCGGACGCTGTTTAGTAAGTGTTTAGTTGAACAGTTATATTAGGCTTCTCATACCTTGAAATTTTTAAAATTTTACTCAATTTTTAAAAATCAATAAGGAAAATCGAGTTACTTTGCGACGTCACAGAGAGTAATATTTGTTAAATTTCCAAAATTTCGTGGTATGAGAAGCCTAATATAACTATTCAACCAAAGTTTACTATTCAACTTCACTTACCAAGTTTAAGGGAAATCGGTTGAAAAACGGCGTCCGAAACAGGGAATAAAATACCATGTTTTGCATTAAAAATCCGTATGGTTAACATTGCCCTCCGCAACAATGGGCTACTGACACAGGGATGATGATGACTCAATCGACCTTAAGTCATACTCTTCTTAAAAAATTCACCATAAAGTGCTTCAGAGTCTTAAAAAGATGTATCTACTTTGCAAACAGTTTTGTCAACCTCTGGTTCGCCTGTTGCAGAGCCTTCGGCGCTGTACGACAATAACCACTACCATGAAGAATGCCTGCGCTGCAACTCGTGTGGACTCAATCTGACCGGGCCCAACCAGAAACGCGCGCGTCGCTTCAAGAACCACATCCTGTGCGACCTCCACTTCGCCGACGTGGCGCTCATGGAGTGCTCCGACTTCATGCAGCAGCTGCGGAGCTTCAAGCCACAATCGCTAGGCTGCGCTGTGGCGCGCAGGAAGAGCTCCACCACCCTCATCTTCCCACTACCTCCACAAGCATGTTCAGGTAACATTTGTTTATATACACAAGTACTTGCAAAACCTTTTCAAACAGTTTTTTTGCTTGAGTAAGTATCTATAGAAGAGAATCAGCAATGATTTCATCTTCGAAATATCTGAAACAGGGACTTGACTGCGTCCGAGTTTTAAAAACTGTTAAATTCTAGGTGTTGGGAAACGGGTTTGCTTTGACAATATTATAGAAGCAAACTACACTTAAATGGAAGCTACACAAAAATAGCCTGATAAGTTAATGCACTGTGGCCAAATCCAACAAAAAATTTACTGTAGGTACCTTTATTAGGCGTACACACGAGAAACATAATAATGAACTAGTTGTCGGGCCCGTCGATACTCGACGGATATAGCTCCATTTGTGGTAAATGAAACGCTATAATAGTGCAAACATGTAAGGTAGTCTATAAAATGTACTTCTTTGAACTGCCATACAAAGAACAATAATATGTTTTACAGAAAATACTACAATTTTAGTTGGAGCGTCGGAAAAGTAGGCCTATTCTTAAAACCAATAATGTTGCATCCTCGTACTTATAGGTCCTACTCTTTAGTATTTTATAAACATGTCAATTTGATTGTTTAGGTAGGCGCAAACCTAATTAACCTAAGGAAACCGTTCTATTAGGTTCAACAACATCAGAAATAAGTAGACCAATATCCACTTTTTTTTTAAGAGGTTGGCGGACCTCTTTTTTGCCTTACTTTGCCCCGTCCACATAGACTATTGATCTGTGCGTGGATCGTATTAGACAAAGTAAGGGGGTGAGCCGCTACAGTACAAGGTGAAAGGTACTGATAAAAGTCACTGGCAGAACGCGGATTCGAACCCACGACATCGCTGCCATGGTTCCGAAGTCCGGCGCGCTAACCACTACGCCACCGACTCACCCATTTATTTCACAGAAATTTATTTCACAGAAAATTACATAATTTTAGTTGGAGTGTCTGTTAAAGTAGGCCTATTGGATAAATTGTTCTTAACAGTTTTTTAGAGAATTAGGAAAGGCCTACAGTGTTGTAACTTATGATGGATGGCTTTAACAAATATTGGTATTATTAGAGAAAAAATTTATAACCACTTTCATATGGCAATATTTATGCTGTAGTGTGCAAGTTTCAATAGGCCTAACTGTCCAAATTTAAAGAATACAAATTTATTTCACAGAAAATTACATAATTTTAGTTGGAGTGTCTGTCAAAGTAGGCCTATAGGCATATTCCTTAAAAACAATAATGCTGCACCCTTACTATGTAACACAGACACTCTGAAGTATTTTATAAACATAACAAATCCATTGATTACTTAGGCCTAAACCATAGTAGCCTACTAAACATAAGAAATAAACAAGCCTAAACTATCAAGTTGTATTAATTATTTTTTTAATTTAATAAATAGGTTTTTTTTAGAATTTGAAGAGGCCTATAAATATTTTAATGTCTCTACTTTGCTTAAAATAAATATCGGTACCATCAGTATAAAACATTTATTAGTGACACCGTTGTTAGACACATTACAAAAAGTATACTTGAGGAGTTCGGTTTGGAACCCGGGCCTTCTTTTTTGTATAAAGTTACGCTACCGACTGTGCCACGAGTTCCGTTGGTAAGTTAGAAAAATGTAAAGCATTACAACCTGGCAACCGACAAATTGATTGAACAACAAATTTCCGATACATCCTTTTCTTTTAATACAAATGTAAACATTTTATTTAAACTAAACCTTTACAATTCAGTCTTAATTTCATAGCAATCAGCTATTTTACATAATTAAGCAAATTTCTTTCCATTTAAAGAATAAAATACATCATAATAATTGTAAACGTTTTTAGGTACTGACCACAATAAACCAAATCCTTCATAAGCCTTTGTTCATCCACTCTGTATTTAGACCAAATACCTCGTGTGTTTACAATCAGCTGATTGAAATCGTGTAAAATAAATTAATTGTTAAGGTTTGAAAATGTCAACATTTTTAATTTAAGAGAGTAAGATAACGTTAATTATATGATTAAGCAACTTTATTTTCATAAATGACAATGCATCATAATAATTGTAAACATTTTTAAGTACTGGCCATAATAAACCAAATCCTTCATGAGCTTTTGTTCATCCATTCTGTGTTTAGACAAAATACCTCGTGTGTTTACAATCAGCTGATTGAAATCGTGTAAAATAAATAAATTGTAAAGGTTTGAAAATGTAGATATTTTTAATTTAAGGAAGTAAGATAATGTTAAAGTAAATAAAGTCTGCTAATATACAGAGGTTTACGTTTTATTTGGTACAAACTGCGTGTAAATTGGTCCAGTGGAAGTCTCAGACGAACTGTCCAAAGGATTGGAAATGTTGGCTTTTTCCCCCATGTTAAATCTCCATAAATAAGTGTATTTTTCACTTTTGACCGATTTAAAGTAAATATTTTTGGAATACGAATAAAACCTGCTAATATAGAACAGAAAATGTTTATTTTGGTACAACCCGCATGTAAATCGGTCTGGTAGAAGTCACAGACGAACTGTCCAAAAGTTTTTTACCTTTGAGTTTTAAATATATAGATGACAATATTGCAGGATGAGGGGGATTAGGAGAAGACCATAGAACTCTATATACCTGTACATACACCTGTAATGCTCACGCAAGGCAAAACTGGAACTAAAAACCGCAACCCGTGTTCTGAAGTTGTATATATAGAGTTCTATGTGGGAGACCCAACTGTTGCAATTTCCACAGAACTAATATCATTTGATGTATTGAGAGCAAATTGTCAGCATAGTTTATTTATTTATTTATTTTAGCAGCAACAAATAACCAAGCAAATATCCTGACTTTGGGAACTATTCATTCAACTGAAGAGGAGTGTCGGAAATCTTTTTCATCACAATGAACGCAGAACAGCCGTTTTCTGGCCTGTAAGTAGTACGCAAGTTCACTTTTTCTTTAGCATTTTAAAAGTTCATTGAAAAAACGTCTGTTGACAAAATTTACCAAAATAAAGATAAAACAACTCTTTATAATTATTGAAGTTTACTCTGAAACATTGGTATATTGAGCTCAAGATGATTTCCATACATTTCACTATTTAATTATATTCAAATACGCTATTTTTATTAGGTTTATTTTAGGCCAATCTGTAATCTAGGACCAAACCTTAATAACCGCAGCGGCCCTGACCTGAGCTCAGTGTAGTTTCGTGGTTTGTGCTAACTATCCCTGCAATTAGTGGGCCGTCTTAAATAGGACAGCAATCAGTTTCGGTTCCTTGCCAGCATCTTATTGATTTATTCTGAGTAGGCTCTTGTCACTTAGAGCAATACTTTTAAAATGAAAATTTCATTCAAGTAAATTGTTTTCAAAGTATCATACTATTTTACAGTTCAATAGGGCCTATGTCTTTGCTTTTATTACAAATTCGTACTTTTCATACAAAAAATTCTTTTTTCTATTTATTATTGATGTTTAGACTAACTCTTTATTATTTATAAACTTATTACGTAATAATCGACGAACTGATGATCAAAAAGCTATCAGCTTCTTATAGCTTCTTATCTAAAGTATTTTATTTTCACATTGCTTACCTGCGTCTTAAAAACTGATGTTTAAACCTAAAAACGTCCCATAGAAAATATTTTTATTTTAAAAACTATACGAATAATTGCTTTTTATTATGTTTTTTCACGTCAAATTGTATAATTAACGTGAACGATGTTTGCCGTGCGACACGGAAGCCTATTGGTGGACGGTGCTGGAATATTTAAAACTTTGCCCATCAGATTTCTAGTGTAACTGCGTCTCTGCCCGTTAGTTCATGTCATCAAAGTAATTTGATTTGCCAAAGTTAAATTAAGGAAACTAACAACAACATTATAGAGTCGGGGGAAACTGGAAATTACCATTGTTGGTGAATACACTATTTTATATGTGAATATATCAATGTATTACTCAATAATACTTATTAGCTTTCTTATTTTTATTTTTCATATTTAAAATATAAAATGCGTTTAAAACATGCAAACTCTTATCAGAAGATGATCCTAGAAGATTCTAGATGATCCACATCTGCAACAATGTTTGACTAATTTTAAGTAAACGTTCGTCCAAATAATACATACTTTACGATCACAAAAAAAAAAATAAATAAAATATAAACCTAGTAATACGTAGGTATGCCATTGATATTACACACTTATCATACGATTTATTAGGCTGTAAGACTATTAAGATTTTATTTTGCAAGAGTACAATTAGTAAAAATAACTAATTTTATATCTAAAAACTGCTTAGCAACCCATTCTTGAAGTTTTAAACTACAGAAAGAGATTATTTAACGCTTTTTATGAATATTTTGCCAATAGGCCTTCAGCAGTGGAGACAATATAAAAGGTCTTTTAAACATTTTACCTCCATGAGGAGTTCATGAACAGTAACAATGATATGTGAAGAGTGCGTTCCCAAGACAAGATCCCTAGGTAACAAAACAAACCGTAACTTTTCTCATATTGTAAACTGTCAACTGTTATGAGACGGGACTTTACCCAACTAAACACATAAATATCAGTTACGAGAACAACGTTATGTCTACTGTTATTTCTTTGTGCCACGATCTACACACGAAATAAAGTATTCAACAAATATGCCTGAAATCTTTAAAACAGTTCTGATGGCATGAAAATGTAACGGCAGAACAAAGTCCATAAAGTGGATTTAAAACAGTGTTTTACTGTTTTAAAATGTAAACTTTCAAACTTAAAACTTCTCTTATCACCCGATTTTCATATTTTTCATTACATTTTAAAATCAATCAAGAACAAATGAGATTCATTTTAAATAAGTCATGATCTTATAAAAATAAACATTAAAATTCTTAAAATGTCAAGAATTAATAAAGTCTTCGTTTTCCTGTAGAATATCAGTGTGATGTGTTATCATATATAATACACTCACTACTAAGACACGAAGCAAGTACAGACAGCTTCGCTTTCCAGGCCTTTCTGGCTTGGTTGTGGGTACAATTCGATTGAGTTATTAGAAGTTAGATCTATTGACTTTTTTTGTTTTATATAAACACACCAATGATTGTTTTTCCTTCATCAGTGAACAAAAACCATCTACCCTTGGTTTGACACGAGTAGGTTTGAATCACATACAGTGGTAGAGAGGATGTAAATTTTATTTTATAGGAGCATAATTTTCTTTTTATATCATTACAATTAAGTAATATAACAACTGTCCAACGTATTGTGTCCGAATCTCAAACCACCGTGAAAAGGAATCCGAGCCCTGAGGTAACCGAACCCCGAACAAACAAGTGATGGCCAACCCATTATAACCTCCCATCTTTCCCTCAATGGACAATATCTCCAACGTTAACTTTCTCTAATTTATAAAAATTATATCCATACGTTATTTTGAATTTAAAACTTTTATTCTTTTGAGCCTCTTAATTTTTTTGATAATGGCATATTAAAAGTAGTTTGACCTTATAGTTATATTAAAATGATCAAATAAAAAATCACCAAATAATAACTTAAGTCCCATCATGCTAATATCATGCTTTTCCAAAGTGACAGCTCCGGGTGGATAGACCATCAGTATGGACGATGGATCGCACTGCCAATAGTCTCCACCAGTATGCCATCATAAACAACCACTTACTTAAATCTTAGACAAGTATTTGGGCACTGGGGCAAAAGTTGAGCTCTGCATTAAAAAATATATGCCCCCGTGACGTCCGACACCTTGCGCAAATTGACATTGGGACACTGAGGTTTGGGTCCTGAGGGAACTGAGGTACAAGCACTGTGTTTAAGTACTCGGGACGTATAGGCCTATAGTCCGGCAGATATATGGAAAGATTGTGCGTTTGGTGAAAGAGATCTAAAAATTGGAACACATAATACTAAATATACAAAGGATAAAATTTAGAGTAGAGACCATTTTAGATATTCTACGCATGGGATTTTATGGGATTTCAAATAGGGGTTTCATATTTTATACCATTATTTTCCTTTTTTTTAATCACTTTGAGTTGCAAATATTGCAAGAGCTAAAAATAATAAGCAATTTAGTATATTCAACTGTTAGCAATCTTGAGTGGTTGTTGAGAAAATTAAAAAAAGTAAATCTGATCTGATCCGATACATTGATATTTTATAGATTTTGTATTTTTAATATTATTATTTGAATAGTGCCTACGATAGTATAGTACAAAAACGATCGATAAACCGCATTCGTCAAATATCAATAAATAGCATAATATCGGATTTTCTTTTGAATTTTCTCTGCAACCACTCAAGATAATTTAGCAATTCAAAATACTAAATTATTTATTTTGTTGAGCACTTGCAAGATTATTTAATTGAAATTTATGTTATTTAAAAATGTATTAATAAAAAATGGAAACTCTCATTTGAAACCTCATAAAACCCCAAACATCGAAAATGTAAGATAGCCTTTTATTTAAATGTAAACATTTATTTGAACATATATTATTTTTGTCCTAATTTTGGATCTCTATCATCAAACGCACAATTTGACCAATAATTGCTAAATATCTGCCGGACTACTACCTGTTATCGGACTATTAAAAACCATCCTTTGTCACACGACGCACTGGTAAAAATTAAGCTTGATATTGACGAAACAATAAGACATAGAGCAGAAAAGTAAAGATACTGTGGACAAACAAAGAACTGGTGAAACCCTATTGAGTGTCCCCTAATGAAAGCGAGGTAGGCCTAATGATGCGAGCAGAATAGGCAGTGAATTTAGTCACGCAACTGCTTATGATCTGGAGTGCTGTGATGAACAGTGGAAAAGGTACTGCAGATCCGCAAGAGGGAATGTTCTCTTGCAGTAGTTTGTTGTTCAGAGAAATCCCAAGGATATCAACTTTAATGCCGGTGTCGCTAAAGTTGCCTGGACGAGGCCGATTCCGGAAGGGTATGTTCTTCTTCGGTTGGTTAAGGGTTTTGTCAGGAGGGCGTTCACTGCTGTTCTCGAGGTCACTGTCGTGGTGGGGAATGTCGTTGCCCCAGACAAATGTCTCCGATGAGGTGGAGAATCTTGATTCTCTCACTGAGACATCCTCTCTTGACACCGATTGCAGATGGAGGTCCTCGACCTTTCTGAGATAAAGGTTCCTCAAACTTTTCCGTCTCCGAGTGGGATTTCTCAGCTGTGTGGTGCAGGTTAAGACTACGGGAGCGGTAGCTCAGTGGTAGAGCTCTGGCCTCACAAGCCAGCGGTCCCCGGTTCGATCCCGGGCGACGACATTACACGCACAAACATGAGCGGTTACCTCTAGCTAGCCTATGTGACTTAATGCCGTGACCGTACCTTGCTGTCTTTAGATCACCGCACAGGCCTATTGGCCCATGGTGACGGGCAGTGGAGGTTTTAAATTTTAAAAAGTCCTTGTCCTTGCGTTGAACAAGTCCCCAGGATGTGACCACCATTAAGGGTCGGTCTGGTCTTAGCTACGAAAACGGAGAGGCGCTACACGACCATAAAACTCGTGGCCAACCGGGACACTTAGTGAACTGAGGTCAAAGAGTGCAGCTATGTCGCTACTTCCGGGTCGTTACGCGTTTTAGGCCCGGAAAAAAAGCTAAAAAACCCGAGCTACAAACTCCAAATAGCATCGGCTAAAAAGAAAAAAAAAAAAACAATGTAATAACCCTGTCGTCTTTGAATCGGAAGAGCCCAAACATGGTGATATAAAACCAGCCACTCCAACCCAAGTAATGTAACAAACTGTTTCAAAGGATAAAAGCCTAGAAAGGTGTGGGTTTAGTTGGCATTCTCAGGCGGTGGGTCCTACACAATGTACGTAAAAAGATTTTATCATCATGTAAAGACCAATAAGAATATAGTTTTCTGATATCCCAAATCACATTTGTTAAGGTATTATTTTTAGTTCGATATTAATCTTACAATGTGTCTTAGTCATTCATATAGCGGTTTATAAAACAGACGACGATGAAGATTTACCGTCTAAACTAAGCATGACAACAATTTCTTTTTTAACCCAACATTGATAACGTTTTGCTGTGATAAATATTGCATACACTTGTGAGGTTAGTTTAGTTAATTTGTGCATTTCATGTTATTAATACTAATTTTCAGGTGATATCTAAATCACTATTGACTAAAAGATCGCAGGCCAAACCGGAAGAGACCGACACCGTTATCAAGTCTATTCGGCGAACCCAGAACGGGGATGTCCTCCTCGAACTGGGGAAGTCGAGTGACAAGATTGGTTTTGCCGCTTCCTTCAAGACTGCACTTGGGGACAAAGGCTCAATCAAGGCCCTAGAACCGAAGTGTTCGGTCGAGATTCGGGACCTTGATGCCCTCTCCACCGAAGAGGAGGTGACCCGTGCGATCCAGGTGGCACTCCCGGAGATACCGGCTGATGGAGTGAGGGTATCCTGACTAAGCCCAACCGAAGTCAACTCCGGATGGCTGTTGCTGAGATGAGCGAAAAGCACGCCAATAAGCTGCTTAGCCTTCAGCACCTCAGAGTCGGTTGGGTCAGTTGCAGGCTCAAACGGAGGGTGGTAGTTTCGAGATGCTTCCGCTGTCTCGGTTTCGGCCACTCCTCCCGAAACTGTAACGGGCCCGACAGGAGTGCCAACTGTTTCCAGTGTGGAGGCCAGGGCCACAAACGCAAGGAATGTTCCTCGAGCCCCTCCTGCTTCCTCTGCAAGGATTCAGGCTCCAGTGCCCTCGGTCACTTACCCGGGTCTGGTCAGTGCGGTGCCTTCAGAGCCGCACTTGAACAGGCAAAAGGCAGCGGCCGGTAATTCGCATCCTCCAGGCCAATCTTCATAGATCCTGGGGAGCTGATAACCTTCTATATCAGCTCGCCCGAGAACTTGGTGCTGACGCGCTCCTTATCAGCGAACAGTATCGGGACAGAGACCCAAACACTTGGATCTCCGACAGCCTCGGTACTGCTGCATTTTGGGCACGTAATACGCAGGATGTCTTGGTGCGGAGTCACGGTCGCGGCCGAGGATTCGCCTGGGTTAGGTGTAGGGACGTGACAATCTTCAGTTGCTACCTCACCCCCAACGAGGCCGTCCAGGACTTCCGCGACAAGATAGATAGCCTAGAGGAGTGCGTTCTCGGCACCACCGGGCATGTCGTCGTTGGTGGCGATTTCAACGCCAGGGCCGTTGAGTGGGGAATGCCCTCTACCAGCTCCCGGGGGAAATACATCCTGGATTTCATCGCCAGGGCCGGTCTTGTCGTCCTCAACCTGGGCGACACACCTACTTTTCGGCGCCCCGGGCAAAGAGTGTCACGATCCCCGACGTCACCTTTGCGTCTGAGTCGCTCCTTCCGAGGATCTCTGGCTGGAGGGTTGTGGAGGACTACACGGGTAGCGACCACCAATACGTCGTGTTTGACCTGCATGATCAGACAAATCGTCGAGTTTCCGCATCTCGGGAAGGGCCACGCCGATGGAACACCAACAAACTGGGCGTGGTCAAGTTCACCGAAGTCATCTCTCGGGGAGCGCAGGGGAATCCTGGTGAGGCTGGGGCCGAGGCACTAGTAACATCCACGATGGAACTGATCGTCTCGGCCTGCGACCAGTCTATGCCGCGAAGGAAACCCCGACGCGACAAACAACCCGTTTACTGGTGGACTGAAGAGATTGCGGAACTGAGAAGAACATGTTTAAGAACTAGACGAGCCGCCACTAGAGCGAGAATTCCCTCAGACAGAGTTCGTAAGTCGGAGGCCTATAAAGCTGCGAGAAAATCTCTCCGCCAGGCGATCAAGAGGAGCAAGGCGAATAGCTGGAGGAGACTTCGTGACGACGTTGACTCCGACCCGGGGGCCTGGGTTACAAACTTGTAACATAGAAACTCGGCGCCCGCTCTCCACCTTCCATCATGGAGGGCGCCACCATGGGGAGGATCGTCGCTGCGTTGTTTCCTGAACATCCACAGCGACCGCCGGTTGACTTCGGACGGGTAGAGGACGTTCCACTCTTCACTTTTGAGGAGCTGGAAACCTCCGTTCTCTCTCTGAAGAGCAAGAAGGCTCCTGGCCCGGACGGGATTCCCAGTGAGGCTTTAAAGAAAGTATTTTCAATCAACGCTGACTTGTTGTTGAGAATGTAATTGAGAATGTCGTCCCACTCCGAGTGGGAAGGGAGGTGGTCACATCAACTCGTGCCGCCAAGTGCCTTGGGGTTATGGTGGACACCAAGTTAAGCTGGAGGGATCAGATCTTCCGTACGGCGGACAAGGCCGCTAAGGTAGTCACTTACCTTAGTAGGCTGATGGCCAATGTCGGGAGTCCCCGATCCAGCAGAAGACGTCTGTTGATGTCCGCGGTCCAGTCCGTGCTCCTTTACGGGGCAGAGGTGTGGGCAGGCGCTCTAGATAAGGAGTGCTACAGGTTGCGACTCGCCCGGGTTCAGCGTCAAGCTGCGCTCCTGGTGTGTTCCGCCTACCGGACAGTGTCCGAGCCTGCCGTCCTGGTGGTCGCCGGAGTCATCCCTGTCAAGCTCTTGGCAGGGGAGAGGAAAGCGATTTATCAGAGACAAGGCGAGATCGGCAAGGACACGGCAAGAACAGAAGAGCGCTCCCGAACCTTCCAGCAGTGGCAACACAGCTGGGAGCACGACATCCGAGGACGATGGACTGCGCGACTCATCGAGCAGGTCCAACCATGGGTAGAAAGGCGGCATGGCGAGGTGGACTACTTCCTCACGCAGTTCCTGACAGGTCACGGCTATTTCAAGTCGTACCTGAACCGGATGGGCAAGACCGGTTCACCGGATTGCATCTACTGCCCGGGCGTTCCCGATGACGCGTAACACACCTTCTTCCGCTGTTCGCGTTGGGAAAGGCCCCGCCGGGAGGCCACAAGAAAACTCGGTGTTTTTTCGGTGGACACGGTCTGCCGAAAGATTATGGAGGATGAGGGCAACTGGGATTGTTTGTCACAGTTCTTCCGGGGCATCCTCCTTGAAAAGAAAACCGATCTGGACCGCGAAGTGGCCCAGATCCCTTGATCGAGCGGCTGGTAAAGGAGCGAGCCCCACGGGCGTAAGCCAAATTTAGGCCTAGCCTGACGTAATTTGACAAACAATTCCAGGTTAGATTCCTAAAGAGTAGAGGAGGTTTTTTAGTGGGTAAACCCGTCTTTAGGGGAGCCCCACACTACAGGCTGGCCACCTGTGTGCGTAATGCATTTTTCCGCCTCTCCCTCAAAAAAAAAAAAAAAAAAAAAGAATCGCTATTGACGATCTTGTGATCTTTTTTTTTATGTACAAACACTGCTCAGCAATTATTCAATACAAAATTGAATAACGAATATTTACAACATTTAATTTAATCAAAAGGCATAAGTGAAACATATAAATTATTGATAACGGTAGAGAGGTAAAATCGTTTAATTCATTTGAAATACTGCTTTGCTATTAGGCCTACCCATTTAATAAGGTGATTTGGGTGGTAGCCAATTTCTAATACAATGATACCGACCACTGAAGTTAGCTGCATTTTATTTTACAATTCCGGTTTTATTTCACGATCCATAATATTTTAATTAATACACGAATGTGATTGCATTTAATTCTCTTTGCATTTGTCTAGTAATAATTATTTTTGTCCGTCTTTGATTTCTACTGTTATTGCATTTGTATGGCTTTGCGTGTTTTAGATTTATTTCTCATTAATATTTTCAATATTTTTGCGTTGGTCGCCAAAATCTATTTGAAATGCGACTGCATTCAAGGGAAAATTGTGTTTCTTAATAGTAACGTACTTTGTGAATACTTGACCTAGGCGTTAAATTTGTCAGCTTGGGAATTTTTTTCATATTTCTTGAATTATTTCATATGCACAATGTTCAGACTAAACTAGTTTATTTAAATTCCCCATCTAGAATTTATATATAAGTAAAAATACCCAGCTACAGCACTCTTGAAGCAGTTATAAGCCTAGTCTCTGATCTTCATTTAAGATAGAACAAGAAAGGTATTTGTTCAATAGTATTTAAAATATGTAGTAAAATTTGCTGAATATAGTTTAGAATACTGATTTTAAAAAGTATTCAACACATAAGAAATTTGACTTAAAGATTTTTGTGATGGCGTATTTAAGTCTAAAATTTTAAAACTAATGATGATTGTTTGAACCATAAAGTATTTCACTCAAGCAATTAACAAAGTTCATAAATTAATGAGTGTTATAATTGTAAACATAACATTGTTTTATTTCTGTCACTGCATTAGAGAGCGAACGTGGCACAAAGGTTTTTGTAAAAATTTTAATTAGACAAGAGCCAGGCTGCCCTTTGCCAATTATCCTTTGTACTCGATGTAAGCGAACCTCCCGCATATCTGATTGTAATTTGTCTTTAAACCGACAAAAAATGAAATATTTATCGTTTGAGAATAAACCAACACCCCATTGTGTTAATTGGCAGGATTTGTGAAATTGTCAACTTGCAGAGAACAAGGTTGGGATATGAGCCAAAGTGGTATTTAAGGCACTTTAAATAATACCATATATTTGGAATTTGTAAATTATGGTTGTATTAATTTGCATTAATGTTTACGAAGTATTATTTTGGCCAGGTAGTGCACGAATTTAACCCTCTATAGTGGAGGGGAAAATGGAGGTAACCGAACCCCACACAAATCATTAAATCTGCGCTCTCCCCTAATGCTTTGTTTTACAAGGGCTCTTACTCTAACTGGGTTTCTATAAAGCGAATATGAGATTAAAATACATCAAGTACAACTTAATATCCCAAGTTTCCAATGACGCATATTTGGATATTTTAAAAACTGGCAAAAATATGTAATAGCTGGATTTTTTAAACGGAAAATTATATACATCATACCTTTAAGGTACACTAAAAGTTATAAGCTGCAAAATCGTGAATAATAATTGAAAAAATATATTCGTGTAAATGGATAATGAATTACATACTTTAGGAGAGATTTTATGACGAGTGCGATTATTTTAGTAAAGGGTTGGTTTACGGCGCACTGTAAAGAGCGTTTTAGTACTTGCCTTAACATATTAAACTTGCTACTTATACATAAAACTTTACATGTTTATCATATGTAAATGTCAGTTTAAAAATTATCTAAACTATTTATCAACATTGATAACTTTTTTTTTTTTAAGCGGTCCGTTATCTATTACTTCTTTATGTGAACCTTTTAAAATGGAAAATGTTGTGAGTTATCATTCAAAATCTTATACATACGATAGTCACAAAATGTTGGAATACTTAGCATATAAATGTGTGACGCCAGAATAACAAATGTAAAGTTAACGACGGAGGCTGGTGGGATAGGCGGGCGTTGATCGTAGAATACAAATACTATTTCTTTCCCCCACCTCTACTAAGTATTCTTTTTCTATACAGTTAGATGTTTCTAATCTATTTTTTAGTTTCTATTCTATTTATTCATTAATATATAAAATACATGTCTGCAAATAAATGCCTATTAAATGCTAGATGTATAAATTTTTAGATTATTTTTTAAGCTTGTAATGTACTACCTTTATAATGAAAATTTAGTTTATGAAATATCAATGATAAAACGTAATAATATTTCTTACAACCGGGACCTGCCTTGGGACCATACTTTATCAAGCGTGTGTCACTGTTGCTGCTATTTCGCTCGACCAGATCACAACATTTCTTCAGTACATTAAGGTTCATCAAAGTTATAAGACTTCTTGGAAATCATTGAGCTACAACGGTAATTTTTTAACATACGTCAATGTTATAATGCCTACCGATACTCTTTTCGTTTTTTAGTAAACATTCAAATATAAAGTTCAGACTTATAAGAATCCTTTTCAAATTAACACTAGACTTAAAATGAGAACTTACGATAGCTCTTTAAAATAATAAATTGTACTCATTGGTCAAACTTTGAGCCCTCCCATCTCCCAAACACATACGAATGTAGCCATAAACGTTTATCACGTATGGAAAAACTCGAACTTCAAGAGCTACCGTCAGTATTTTCTGATGATGTCGGAAAATAAAATAGGTATGTTATTTTACAAATACTAGGGCGGGATACGGACGGGAAAAGAAGTTTGGCGAATGAGTGCTCGTCTGGCAATCCATCCGACACGCCGAAGATCCTGTCCACGTGTAGTCGCTCAAATTTGATAACACAGGGGGCGTTCATCAGAAACTGTCCCGTCCTTTTCCTTTGCGTGTCTTTTCCTGACATGTGTTGTCAAACCTACCTCCTGGGATACAAACACGGCAGATATGATGATCATGTCCGGCCAGGCTCTTTTTTCGGTCCATTTCATTTCCCGGCACAGCAATAACGCTTGGCCGCCACGGTTTCCGGATTTATCTGCATGTGAATTCTGAATGTAACTTGTTGCTGTAGGTGTAGGGGTTCCTGAAAATAAAGTCAACGTAAGAAACCCTCAAACCGTTCCTGTTCATCAAACGCCATCATCAATAAATCTCTTCAATACCAATGTCAATGGATGTCATTCAGGAAAAATAATTTCCATAAATGGAATGGGCATACCCTGTGTGTAATTTGCGCGTAGTAATACAGTAATATTTTCATTTTTAAAAAAAGATACTTTATTTTTCAAAACGCCGGTTAATTGTGGACCGCCCTATATAATTGTTATTGCCAAACCATTTTTTTCCTTGGTTTTTGTATTGAAAATGGGTAGTTTTTCGTTTAAATTTGCTTATAAATTATCCCTATTATACTTTTATTACTTTTATTACTTATATAAACTTTATTCAGATATGTAGGGTTTTTGCATAAAATACCTGAATTCTTTAAAACTAATAGAATATATTACACACTAAAAATTTCTAATAGTAAAAATTTAGTTTACACATAACTAATATAATTGCCATTATGTACAGTTGATTCTAGATTTATATTTGTAGTCATGATTTTATAAGAGTATTATAAGTTTTTAGTATTATTAAACCATTGCCAACACCTGAGAAAGTTTATGCATGCTAAAGAGGTCAGAATATTTGAATAAAGTAATCGAGTCTCTGTAATATATTTAATGAAACATCTATAAATTCAATGTATTATTATATCTCAGTTTGGAGATGTGAGTCTGCTGCGACAGACAGACAGACGGACGGACATCGTCCGATACATAGCGCAGCGATCATACGATTTTAAATAAATGCTATTGGTCGCCGAGATCACGCCACATCCCTTCCAAACGGCCCCTACAACCACGCTAAACTCTTCCTCAGTCTCCAGCTCACCTCCATGATGGCCGCGTCTCGGTTGCCGGTAGTTATAAAGTTTAAGCCGTGTTAATTATTTCGACCTCCTTCCCATTGCACATAATGGTACCACCACACAACTATACCACAGTGGCGACGAGAAAAATCGGAAAACGCGTTTAACTTTTTAAAACAGTTGTGTTTTGCGCCGGCAAGTTAGCGCCGCGACGCGATCAAGTAACTCGGTTACAGGTACGTGAAGTTTTATGTCGGGGGAAGAACGAAGTGAAGACGAAGATTTTATTTTGGAACTATTATTTAGTGACTTGGAAGACGGAAATCGAAGGACAATGTCGGGAATCATCGGGAAGATGTGCGAGTTTGACTCAAACGAGGAACAATGGGATTCTTACATCGAACGTTTCGAGTTATTTTTATCCTGCAACAATATTGATGACGACAAAAAAGTGAGTACGCTATTAACTGTAGTCGGTGTGAAAACTTTTACACTTTTGAGAGACTTGTGCACTCCAGACAAACCATCTACAAAATCGTACGATGAACTAGTGAAATTAATCAAAGACCATTTATATCCAAAACCTTCATTTATAGCTGAACGTTATAAATTTAGTTTGCGAAACCAATTAGAAAATGAAAGTGTTGCTCAATATATTGCAAACTTTAAGAAACTCTCGACTCATTGTAATTTTGGTGCAAATTTAAACGATTATTTGCGCGATCGCCTGGTCAGCGGCATTAGAAGTGAAACAACAAAGCAGAAACTCCTGGCAGAGACTGATCTAACGTTCGAAAAGGCGGTATCCATGACATCATCTATTGAAGCAGCCCAGAAAAATGCAGCGCAACTAACATTCGTCGGCGGAAATGGTAGAGGCGCAGTTCACCGGATGTCATCTGGTCAACAATGGCGGTCCACCACGGCAGCGGCGGCGTCAGCACCCACGACGACACCGGCAGCAGCGGCGGCAACACGGAGCGTCCCGGTACAGAATCAGCACACCAGTGACGGCAAGTGTGATAAAGTGCAGTGCAATTGTTGTGGCGAATTTGGCCATTTCAGTAAAATGTGCAAATTAAGAGGTTGTGTTTGCCATTTTTGTGGTAAGAAAAATCATATAGCTACAGTGTGCAGAACAAGATTACTTGGTAAGTCAAGTGGAAATTTTAGTAGGCCTAAACCTAATTTTTATGGTAAAGACTCATACACTAAATTTCATAGAAATCAAAAGAAAACACATAATTATGTTAACGAAAACGTTTCTAATGAATCTACAGAATCAGATGATGATGTATGCAACTTGTCTAATCTGTTCCAATTACATGATGAAAATGCTAAAATTGTCAATAGCAATAAAGTTGAACCACTTAAGGTTACAGTTGATGTCAATAATTTGCCAATAAGTTTTGAAATCGACACTGGCGCTTCAGTGAGCGTAGTAAGCGATAAGTTTTATAAAGAAAACCTTTTAGGAAATGCTTTGTTACCTAGTGATTTGTCATTAAGTTCTTACACAAACGTCCCTATTGAGCCTATTGGTAAAATCAAAGTTAATGTTAACTATCGTGAAAACTGTAAGAATCTAGATCTGTATGTAATTAAAAACGGAGCTCATCCTTTAATGGGCCGTGATTGGTTAAAAGCATTGAATGTGGAAATATCATTTAATGATAACACATTACTTGTAACAAAAGAAGTGTACCAAAATGAGGTTATTTGTGAAAAGTTGACTAATGACCTAGTTAGTGAGTTTCCCGAAGTTTTCACTGATAAGTTAGGGGAATATAAGGGTGACCCAGTAAAACTATACATAAAGGAAAATTCTATTCCTAAGTATTTTAGGCCAAGACCTCTTCCTTTTACGCTCAAATTCAAAGTAGAAAGAGAATTAGAAAGGTTAGTCAATGCAGATGTATTGTGTCCAGTATCACGTTGTGAATGGGGCACGCCTATTGTCCCGGTGTTGAAAAATGATGGTACAGTCAGAATTTGTGGCGACTTTAAGGTTACCTTAAATCCTTATTTAGAGATCGACCGTCACCCTATTCCTAGGGTAGAAGATTTATTTAATGAAATGCAAAAGGGTGAATTGTTTAGTAAAATTGATCTAAGTCAGGCCTATATGCAGTTAAGGTTAGATGAAAGCTCACAAAAGCTATGTACCATAAGTACCCACAAGGGATTGTTTGCATACAAAAGAATGCCGTACGGTATTTCCTCTGCTCCTGGAATATTCCAGAGAAAGATCGAACAAACTTTACAAGGTTTGCAAGGTGTAATTGTGTTCTTTGACGATATTTTAATTTCTGCTCCTGATAACGAAACACATCTAAAACGATTAAAGGAAGTCTGTCACAGGTTAAGTAACGCGGGGTTTACAGTAAAGAAAGAAAAATGTAAATTCTTTGCTAAGCAACTTGACTTTTTGGGGTTCACTATTGACAAGAACGGCCTTCACACCTCGCAAGCCAAGGTAAAAGCTATTGTTGACGCGCCAATCCCAAATAATGTAACTGAGGTTAAATCTTTTATTGGATTAATAACGTACTATGGAAAATTCTGTAAAGATCTAAGTAGCATTCTAAGTCCATTGTACAATCTCTTGAAAAAGGATGTGCCTTTTGTATTTAATAAAGAATGCATAGATGCATTCAACAAGGTCAAACAGATGTTATCTACTGCTCCCGTTCTAGCACATTATGACCCGCAGGCGCCTGTAATTGTCACGGTTGACGCTAGCAGTACAGGGCTCGGTTGTGTACTTAGTATTGTTGACAATCAAGGTGTTGAGAGACCTGTAAGTTTTAGCTCCAGAACCTTATCTCTCGCTGAGAGAAATTACTCCCAAATTGATAAAGAGGCATTAGCAGTAGTGTATGGTGTTAGAAAATTTCATAAATATCTGTATGGACGTCACTTTACCTTAAGGTGTGACCACAAACCCTTACTTAGCATATTTGGGTCCAAAAAGGGTTTGCCGGTATTTGCAGCAAGTAGGCTGCAGAGATATGCCTTATTTTTGTCTGGGTACGATTTTGACATACAGTATGTAAATTCCAGTAACAACAGCGCAGATGCACTTTCACGATTGTCTTTGAAATATAAACAGACTGATAATAATGATGCTCCTTGGATAGGCACATATTTACAATGTATCAAAGAAAGTTCCATCCCTCTGTCATGTGAACAAGTAAAGAATTGTACTCAAAACGACCCCTTGCTAAAACAAGTTTATGGTTATGTACTATATGGTTGGCCTAGCTACGTAGCAAAAGAAAACTTTGAACTGTATCCTTTTTTCCTAAGGAAGGACGAAATAACTGTTGAACAAGGTATATTAATGTGGGGTTACAAAGTTATTGTACCAGCTAAATTGCGTAATTTGATTTTGAATGAATTACATGCTAGTCATTTGGGAATAAGTAAAATGAAATCTGTTGCGAGATCTTATGTTTGGTGGCCTAATATCGACCGGGATATAGAAACCTTGGCCAACAGTTGTTCTTCCTGCCTTTTAGAACGAGACAATCCATCTAAAAGCGAACTACATCACTGGCATTATCCAATAAACCCTGGAGAGGTTACATTTAGATTACATGGGGCCTTTCCGTGGTAAAATGTATCTCATTGTAGTTGACGCTCATTCAAAGTGGTTAGAGGTATTAGAAGTAAATTCGACCTCTGCAAAACAAGCTATAGATCATTTAAGACAGTTGTTTGCTCGGTTTGGTTTACCGGTATCAATTCACTCAGACAACGGAAGTCCGTTTGTGTCTGAGGAATTCAAGGAATTTCTAAGGCAAAATGGTATCAAGCAAACGCTCTCGCCTGTTGTTCATCCACAGTCAAACGGTCAGGCCGAAAACTCGGTCAAATATGCTAAACATAAGCTTAAATGTGTTTTAAGAGACAATGTAAATGTGTCAGTTGCGCTGAGCAGAATACTTTTTGATTACCGGAATTCAGTGCATAGTACAACCAATGAAACTCCTGCAATGTTAATGTTTAACAGACCACTTCGTACTAGACTAGATTTACTAAGACCAGATGTAAGTAAACAAGTTGAGAGTAAACAAATGAAACAAAGTGGGCATTATCGTGGTAGTAAAACACGTACCTTACTACCAACCCAACCAGTTGTAATCAGAGATTACCGATCTAGAGATAAGTGGATCGAAGGAACTGTAGTTAAACAATTAAGTCCAACAATGTACTTAGTTAAGTTAAATTCAGGTATATTGTGGAAACGGCATATCGATCAGCTGATAGGTATTAATACTCCTTTAATCATACAACCAGAGAGCACAGAGCATGTAACGGTACCGACACACACTCAGTCAGTCCCATCAGCTGATCACCCCTCTCACTCACACTCTAACAGTGACATTAAAAGCCCTGACGTCACTCGGACTCCTGTAGTACGCAGATCTATTTCTGCGCGCAGCTCTTTGTCCCCCGGAAGTCCATTCAGCGACACAGCTGATGTCCACAATAGTCCACCTAACCGTAGTAATGGGCAAAATATACAAACTGAATCACCTGTCTCCACTCGGAGATATCCTGTTAGAATTAAGAAACCTGTTGAGCGTTTGAATTTGTAATTTGTTTGTTTTTTGTTGTGTTTTGTTTGAGTGTCCTTTGGAATCTGTATTACCTTTAATTATTGATAGCGTATTATTATTCATCAACAGAAAATTATTACCCAACTCATATAAATTATTGTTATTAAATAATTGTGTTAACTTGACATTACCATGTCAGATGTACTAATTTGAATATCTATTTAACATCAAAATTAGAGGGGGAGGAATTGTAATATATTTAATGAAACATCTATAAATTCAATGTATTATTATATCTCAGTTTGGAGATGTGAGTCTGCTGCGACAGACAGACAGACGGACGGACATCGTCCGATACATAGCGCAGCGATCATACGATTTTAAATAAATGCTATTGGTCGCCGAGATCACGCCACATCCCTTCCAAACGGCCCCTACAACCACGCTAAACTCTTCCTCAGTCTCCAGCTCACCTCCATGATGGCCGCGTCTCGGTGCCGGTAGTTATAAAGTTTAAGCCGGTGTTAATTATTTCGACCTCCTTCCCATTGCACATAATGGTACCACCACACAACTATACCACAGTCTCACAGTACAGTGATAAGTATAAAACTTCAGGTGCAATCGTAATAATTTACGTCCTGGAAGATCAAATAATTTACATTTTCTGGTTAACGTAGAACATTTTGAAAGGTATTATTTTAAACTTTGATATTGTTACTTCTTCTTTTTCTAAAGAAAGTAAAAACAAACAAACTAACATACTCTGAAACTAAACTATAACTAGACACATACTCAAATATAACTTGACAAAAGTATGTATGTTTTATTAGTTTCATTGAACTTTGAGTACACATAAATACATGATGTTTGATGCTTATCTCGTTAACATTGTATAACCTGGACAATTATTAGGCAATTAAGTCTACACATGCAGTCAGTATTTCCCAGCTAGGCTTCTGTAATGAATATTTAAGCAGGAAGCGGTGGCTGTAGGTTTGCGTAGAGCAGAAAACCGTGTCTGTCCTCTGTTTGTAGTGCCACCTTGGTATTTGTGTCTGGCTACATTGTTGTCACAAGGGAGATACAAAGGAGGTTAAACTTCTGAGCGCTTTGAAAATTATTATTACTTGCTTTAAAACTTTGTAAACCCTTAATTATGCAAAAAGCTTATGTCGTTTCATTTTTCCTTTTAATGTGTAAAACGATAAAGCGAAATGAATCTTTAAAAATATCAAGATCAATTTTTCACTAACAATGTTATAAATAAAGAATATTTTAATACAGCTGTCAATTGTATACCATAGTAGCAGCATCGAAGGAGAACATGTATTGAAATCAGTCACAAGTGAAATTTAAGTTTGTTGACGGTTTTCTTTATTTTAAATTTAGACCTAGGAATCGCCACAATCTTTTTAAATGCATCATTAAATTAGTAAATATAACAATCGTTATATTTTAATTTGATAGTGTAAATTTGTTTTATTCTTGAGCAAATTATTTATTTTACAACATTTTTAATGTGGCAAAACTATTTGTTTACGAGCAAGTTCAGTAAAAATCTCAGTGTTTAAAGGTTTAATGCCATTTTTGTATTTTTTTCAAAGAGATCTAAAAGTTTTACAAATTATTGTAGTAACATTGTCTCATGAGAGTAAAGCAAGATAAATGCATGTAAACGTCAAAAATGCATACTTTGAAATAGTTTTAAAAAAAATATTCAGTTTAAATCATTGATTCTCTACCTAGAGCATAAAACATGGTAATTGAGTCCTATATTTTAGAAAATTTCTCAGTTTTTATTCTGGACCTCTTATGTTAAAATATCCAGGTGTCAGTGTACTCTATATCATGCCTTGCAATTGAAATAATCATGAATTTCTCTATGAAACATAAGGAGGTATTCCGACTTCCTTCTCTTTTGAAACCTAAGAGACCTCTAATGGACTAGAGTTGTTTGATTGGGAAAGTTAAGAGGATGTTTAAACAGTCTGAAGGACTTGATGGAAATCAGCTGTTAAGTTACTTTGTATTGTCGGTTTTCCTTTTCCCTTTTACTTTTAAAGAAAATTTTATAAAATAAAAATATAAAATGACCGGACAAAATTATTTTTACAATATTATACTCAATGAATTGAAATCATACAGTATTTCATGTCAGTATTTATATTTTTTATTCTCCCCTACTTCTGAATACGTATATCACAGTTTCTGTTATTCTTAATTCGTTGTGACATAAATGAGTATGTTTTGGTATTATGTGAATCAGGTTACTTCACTGTATCGCTTAACACTTTCATCTTGATTATTTGTGTTTGGCCCCAAAATGTGTGTAGCCATGAAATGTATTTTCCAGTCGTTATTTTTTTACCAGACTATATATTCTGTTCATAACGTTACTTAAACTAATTACTTACCTAAACTACTTAACAGTTTCAACAATTTATTATTTTCTATTTTGTCCACACTAATCTAATTCTTTCTTTTATATTACTTACATGCTTTCTATTATTGCTAATAAGAGTATAAAAACTGAAGATAAGTATTAAATCAAATAAGTAGAAATGTATGCGACTTGCTAGCCTAACGGTTATCGTATTGGCCTTCAGTTCAAGAGGTCACGGGTTCTATTCCCAAAAAGGCCACAAAATTTCAGGGGTTTAGACCTAGCTTTTGGTTTCCTAAGTATAAAAAATGCCACTATCGTTAAAACATAAAAAAGAAGCACTCTTAAAAATTACTTTAAAAAACCAATATCACCGCTTTCCAAAAATAAAAAATAAATACATGAGTACGATTTATAGTATAAATTAATATTAATTCCTACTTGCACGTGTAATGGAGAAGACGTTTCCTTTCTGTCTGACAAAGACAAACAAGGGTAGTACGTAGATCACAGGTAACTTCCGGTTTGCTGCTTCCTGTTCCTTAACTATTCATTACAAAAGAAACATTTCACTCTGAACTTTGTCTTGTCGCATTTTGAGGATACTTATGCGTTTTAAAGATACTTATCACTTAATAAATAATATACGGTATAGAGCTCAAAATTAATAAACATTGTTGTTTATACTTCGCTTAAAAGTGTTGATAGATGCTTATATCTTACTCCTGTTAGGGTTCAAGGAACTTTAGGAAGGCGTGTAGTGAAGTCACTAGTGAGATACAAGTTGGGCCACGAACGAAGCGAGTTTTACTATTACGAATGGTTTAAAGGATGAATACAATCGTAGCCGACACTATTTTATCTGCAAACAACTCCAATTTCTTAAATGTTGGTTAGTAAACATACCGAAAATTATGGATTAGCCTATAGGCAGTCACCCATAAAAAATGTAGCCGCACAGATATCGTTGGAGCTAAACATCGTATTAACTTACATATGAACATATACTCTTTTGACGATGGGCTCTCAAATAAACTAAAACATAAATCATAACGGAACAATCTGCTTATATTGAAGTTGCATATTACAACACTACTTCATTCAAAGCCGAGTTCTCTTTATTTATTATTTATTTATTTATTTACGGGTAACCATTTTAAGGTAATTTTGTAAGGTAGTTCTTTGGCCTATAATCTGTTTTTAAATTGAAACTTGTACGTTTAAGAACTTACTGTTCAACGGATATGAATTCTATTCAATAATGTACCTTTTGATAACTACCTAATGTAACTTGTAATATCATTATTGGTGCTTATTGCGACAATAGTAGACAAAAGTACTAAAATTAAATAGCAATTAAAAGAATTAAATTGTATATACTATTAGTGAAATTGGTATAACACAGTAATATAGAGTAATAGTCAATGTACAGCCCAGAATGGGGGCTTGTTTAATCTGGAGGCTCTTGCAGTACAATACACATCTGGTGATTGCCAGGCGGAGTGGTCACTGGTCAGTATTCTGAGGTAGTAATCAGAAACGTTCAGGTACGATCTCCTCGAGTCTAACTGACCACTCACCATAATACTAATAATTTTTATTCATTCAATACAATTTTTATTCTTACATTCACGATTTACAAGTATCACAAACATTTTAAGTTTAAATCTTATTGAAATTAAAACGAAAGTATATAGTTTGCTAATATTTGGATATACGTTGAAAAACACTTAACACAGAAAACTTGAAACAAAATAAATAGCCATGTTAAATTGGATAACAGTTACGTTCGCCCTGTTTAAGACGATTGGTAAAACATATATATTTAATATCACAACGCTGACGATATTTCATCCAACAAGGACTATGCACTTTACTTATTCGTAATGAATATAGATTTAATTTGACTAAATGGTACTAATTCTTCAAAACAATGAGAATAATTATGTTACTGACGGACACTAGCAGATCAATACGGATTATTATTTAATATCGTAAAAATGTATTATTTAGTAGCTTGAAAAACAAGAAAATACCAACAGTTAAGATTATTACTATCCATTTAAGACTTGTTGGCAATTCACTGGCCTAAACATTAGAAATTTAACAATTATATTATCGAAAATATTCTACAAAAATAAGAATATTGTAATTTAAAAAGTTTCTTTGTAAATGGGAAATCATCTATTCAATTTTCCTACCATCCTTGTAGCTGTCTTTATTAAGCAATTCAATTGAAACTAAAATCAAATCGTTTTTCTGTTTGTAGTTCATTCGTTAACTAAAAAATGTAGGCTAATGCAAAATGGTAAACATTTTTTTCAACTATTTTCAGGACAAATATAATGAATTTTCTTTTCTTAACGACGAACAATCATAACGGGTTTGAAAGCTAATTTACCTCATAAGAAACCGCTTGAGAATGACTAGATACTATGAGATAAAACAATATTATTCTAAATTGTTCTCCGATCACTTGCAACGTTTTGCATCTCGGCCATTTTGCAATAAAGCACAAATCGTGATGGGAGTTGGTTGATAGTTGGGGAGCAAGCGGACCGTGAAACTAGTTCCCTTTTATGTGGGCCTTAGTAGGTGTATTTTCCTGGAAATGTATTGGGCCTCACTCGAAACATGTAATGCAACCTCTGCTTCACTTACTTATCAATTGAAATATTATTCTCATAAAGTCCATTAATAACATTATTTTATACACTTATTAAACTATTTTAATTTAGAATAAGTAAAAGCAATTTAAATCAAGGTCTGTAGAGTAGTAAAAAGCATAACTTCTTCCTAAGGTCAGCTGAATAGCTATTTTTGTGTTCCGGATATGAAGCGTCAAACTAAAACGGAAGTCAAGTTACGTTATAATATTTACCATTACACAGCTGATTGAAAAAGAGAATGAAGTAGTCTTGCCACGGGTACGATATTTATCGTAACGACACCATATTACTCTATTTTACATTTGGATTATTAGTTAATATCAAGCATTAGGTAATGACCAAATTAACAATTAATCAAGGTAAATATAAAACCATAAATTCTGACATTTTTGCTCTGAAATTCCTTATTTTAGTAATATTGGAGACAAAAAATCTCGATCGCAAACGAGAACAATTGTGGTTACCTGCAGCGTTGGCAACACTTGCAGGTAACAAAGAGTAAAATGTTGGTTTTTAACACTATTTTTACCAACAAAACTCTGTGGCGACATCCATAGATGTCACAGAAACTGACACCAGTGCTCTTATGGGATGTAGCTCACCTGGCACTACAGCCATCTTGATTTAAATGACAATGGAAAGAAATAATGATGAACAAGTGTGGTCCATTTCATATGTGAATATATATGTGATGAATATTTAAGCTCGGGAACAGTAGCCGGAAGTTTTTGCCATTCAACAACTGTGAACCTTGCTTGTCCAGAATCCTACTGAGTGACGTGTCTGTTGATTTATATGGAGAAGAATTCCATTTATGTATCATGTACAAGTCTTTTTAGCTTAGGCCGGTTTTAAAATTAAATATCCAAACCAAACCGTCTAGTTGAAAGAAATATTTCTTTTAATTATGCAATCAAATAAATTCTTTACTTTTAGTCAATTCCAGTAATGTATCATTTCAAGAAATGTGCGTTCATCCCAGAAACAATTAGGTTTCAAATCTCACTGTAATATTAAATTTTTTTTATTTTTAATTCTTTATTATTTATTACAGCAAGGGCTAAAGCATTAAATAGTCTACGTTTAGTCTAAAGATGTCTGCAAGTATATCACATTTGGGTCTAAATTTACCCTCTTACAAAGTCAAGTTTTGCTATTGAAAAAATATCCGATTTTATAACAAAAGAATATCGACACAAAATATTTGGAAACGTGTTTTTAAGCAACAAAACATATGAACATTTTCGTAGCGATTATAAATTTATTTGACAAAATACATACAACAAAGTATTTTTACAGACTTTTTAATTTTTTAGCATATATACAATCCATTCGGTCAACTGCTTGTCTACGACTTTTGCAGTGTAACTATATTGTTAATATCAAAATCTGGTGAAAGAATCTGTGGTTAACGATTTAGTTATATTTTCAAATAGGAAAATCGTTTTCAATACATGATAAAGCATATCTTTCCTACAAATATTTAAATTTATCCTTATGAGGTAAAGTTTTATGTGTTGCGGAATATATTTTGAAGGTAACGTTACATTTCCAACGTAGTTTACTGTTATTGGAGTATATTATTTAAATCAGCAAATCCCATTTCTTAAAACAGGTCAGCGTATTATAGTAGAATAATATGGTAATTTTATAGCGTATAAAACTAGCAATTTGGGTCAGGGTACTGGCAACAATTTACCGTTTTATAATCTAAGTCACGCCCAATGTTAGGTTATGCTTGGAAATAAGTACTTTTCTATTCAAATTTGTTTAAGTAATTGTTATTACTTTTTCTATCCATTAAAAAAATATTATATTCCTTGTGGGTAGAAAGATTCTGATGCCTTAACAACTTAGAATAACACTACTGTGACATAAATGTCAAGTGTCGTTTATAACGATGGTGCAAGAGGATAAATCAGGATTAAAAAATAAAGCAGAATATATATCCGGAAAAGTCAAGGTTCTTAATAATGTTTTATAGCAAAACCACCTTCAATAAAATAATATGACTGTTAAATTTCATCACAGTATAAAAAATCGAATCTGTATAGGTGTATTTTTAATAATTACAAATTTATGACAAAAATACAATATTGATTGAGGAAGATAGGAATTATATGGACTCGTACTATAAAAAATAAGTCTTTAAATATCAATTTCATTACAATTTGATGCCCATTACTGTATGGTGTTCCTCAACCATTTAGGTTTCACCCAGTAAAAAAGATTAATTAATTTAGGCGGAAAAGTAAATTTGTATTTTTAATAGTTCATTTTTTACAAATTTTAGGGACTTAGATTAGCTGCAGATTTATACAACTGGTTTATGATCTATTGCTATATCCTATGAAAGAGTTCCGGCGTTTTCGTAATAAGTGTGGCCGAAGCAGACGGACTGAATGAATATTTAAGACGGAAAGCAGTGGCCGGAATACTCTGTTATTCACCCACTGTATCCCATTGTTGTTTGTTATATTCCTCATATGGCCTTTCAAAATACAAAGTTAGCTTTCTCTATAAAATAAGGTTGAATAGTATCAAAAATTAACTGAACAAAAGTGTTCTTGGTTTTTCGATTCTACTTATGATGAAAAGCCTGAGATCATAAATGTGCCAGTATTAAATTAACAAAATCATAATTGTATTATTGCCTTAAAAAAAATAAATAAATAGGTGTAGGTGTTGACATTATATCCTAAAGTGAGAAAGTATTTATTCATTTAAAATGATAAGTTATAAAATTTGTCAACTATGAAACAGCTCTGTTTAAAACGTGCAAATAGATTTTACCTGATTTCTATCACTGCGTTGGTTACAAAAACAATCATTTCATGTCAACTTTTACGAATTTTTGGAAAACACGAAAACATTGCAAAAGAGAGGAAGCGTGACATAAATTCCACAAATACATAAGCCCATAAATACCATATAAAGATTCAAAATGGTGCTTTATCTAATATTACATAAGATAATAATGGTAATGTTGATCTAGCTAGGCCTGTTGAAATTAAATAACTAAGGAAAACTTTTCTCACATACAATATATATAAACTATGACAATTGACCTACTTTATTGTATCTTAAGTATTCTGATGTACGATGACATCATATTCAATTATGTGCACTAAGACATTTAGCCTACTGGGAGTGTGCTCAAACTACAGTTGCCCTGTATAAAATCTGTTTTATTTTTACTCATCTACAGTGTCCGTGATATTCGAAGTAAATATACAATGTTTCTGTAGTTATAACCAACTGTGCTACCAAACACTCATTAAAAAAAAAAAAAAAAAAAAAAAAACGTACAATGGTCATGTGAAATCACTATTATACGTTTGTCATTGTGGCTAAATTAGTTAAATCAAAACAAAATTATTAAATTAATTTATTTTGACAATATGTTTTACAGTGTATCGATGTTTATTTGTGTTAATTTATGTATCACAGATGTATTTGTGATACATTGACATTACTAGCCTTGTCAATGTCAATGAGAACAAGTAAATTTTCTTTGATTAGATAATTTTTAAATAGCTATGATTTTTTAAGACACAATTTTACTGGTGCCAAAAGTGCTGAGGAGCAAAGATCTTTGACAATTCCTATACAAATTCGTAAAACTACCTAGTAAATATTTTAATGACCAAGAAGTAATTGCCCTGCGGGGGGTTATTTGTTATGTTCGTGAGGTTATTTATGATAATTTCACCCGTTGGGTGAACGGGACACGCTGGGCGCACCAGACAGAAGGTTGTGACGCTGTCTGTTTTTGACAGCTTCCTTCACGCTACGTCGAACATCTGCGTCAATGCTGCTGTATTTATCAAATATTTGCTCAGCGTCGGAAAGGAATTTTCCACTACAGTAAAACGACCAGACCTGCCCCAGTAGGTTATATGTGGTTGAAGTTAATTTTTGTGTATGAAAGATGTAGAAATCATGTACTACGAGGAGTATCTGTGGTAATGTGTTTTTCACAATCTCGAAATCTACCGGGTAGATTTTGCTTAAGCTTTGTATTTAGAGAGTTTTGGTAAAAAATAAGTTTATGAAAAGCATAAACCCCAGAAAAATAATATCTTTGTCTAGAGTTAGTAAAAAAATTGTAACTTTTAAATTTGGTCTTATGGGTTGCCGTTTTGAAACGAAATAACAAAGAAGGGTAAACAAAATTAAGGAAACACTACTTTAAATCATTCTTTATGAAACATGAGTCAACTGTGAAGAGGTATAATTGATTGTTGATTTAAACTTAAGCCTGATAACCATGACGCTTTAACAAAATTAAATTAAAACCAACAAGCATGGCTCGATCAACCCGACACTGCTTTTAATTTAATGTATTTTTCTCCGGTCATTGTAATGGTAATTATCTTGTAATATTGTCATTGATATTTGAATAGGAGAGTAAAGGATTCAACAAAGTTTAGTCCAAAGGTAATAAATAGTTATAAAGATCAGAAGATTATCACATGAAACTAATATACTGGATTAAAAAAGGTATAACATTTATTAAAAAGTTCAAATTATGTGTTACCCTAAATTGATTTAAGTAAAATAATGTGTTTTATCTAATTACTCTCCGAAATACCACTAAACAACTCCAATTCGTCCTAAAACTGAAATTCAAAACTGAATATAATTGCAATTATTTCTTCATAGGCCTATATAAAATAATTACTATCTAATTTCTAAATCTGCAAAGTATGGAACTAATGGAATGCTGTATTATTGTCTGATTAGTTTTCAACTCTGAAACTTGTCCAAAAAGATTATATTACTTTTCCTTTTAATCTGGGATGTTAAAACAAATCAGGTTATTGCAAAATATTGCTCACGATTTACGCAACATTTTGTCAAACAGATTGTATCGGGTTTCCAATTAATTTACAGACTAATAACTCAGTAATTAAAACCTTCCAATAGCTAAACTTTATAAATTGTAACGTGTATGCTTTTTGAGGTTAAATAATTTGAGCATATGAAATAAAATCATTAAACTTAAATTGTGTTTCCTTAGAGTCGGATTGTAAAGTTATATTGTATTATATTATAAAAAAGCACTGTTTGTAAAAACAAAAATTTTGTCTGTCCTACTATTTATTATTTTTATTATTATACGGTGTCCTTCCTCAAGGATTCAATCTGAGCTAGTCGCATGACTGGGGGAATCCATTTTCAGTCGTACAGTAATCATTTTATTATTATGTACTTTTTTGTAGCTACTAAATTGAACAAAATGCAGCTGATAACTATAGAAATAAACAAGTCTGTTACATTTTCAACCTATGGTTCATTCATTTAAACTTAAGTGCAGGATCCCCTTGGCATGGAGAGTGAGCAAAGCAAACGAGCTTGTCATGGGTCAAGTGAGTGGGGTGAACGACCTCATCTTATAAGTTTTACAAATTTACCGGGCAAATGATTGGTTCCTCCAATATTTAGAGGGAAATCAAAATCAGGTGTATTATATCTTTAGGATATAATGCGATTATCTTCCACCGGTAAGTGGTACTTTCCAACGGTGGATTATATATTCATTGAACTATAAGCATAGATGATATCACCTGTTATTATTCTATGAAGCCTGTAATGCTATCGGTACTTAAACTTGTCATAAAAGTTAATCCATTATTAAAAAATGCTATCAATTACTCCGGACAGTTACTCCTTAAATCTTTTTGCAACTTGAATTGATTATGAACTTAAAATATCGTGTATTAGGTTAATTTTAGTTTTGCATTGCAGAAAGTGGCTCTAATCCATCATCTCTATGTCTCTTGTTATTCATCTCCAGGGTGTCAATTATGATTGTTATTTTTTTTTTAAGTTTGGTCATTCATAAACACATAGAATCCTTAGTTTAAGAAAAAAAAAAAAAACAATTGTCTAACTGTTGGACGCAAATTAGTTTAATTTAATTTAATTTTTTCCTTTAAATGAAATTATGACTATGTAATTGATTCCTATCAGAATAATTTTACTTTTAAAATATTAGTATATATGTATAAAAAAAATACTTTTCGACTATCCCCTTTCAAACGCTGAGTACATTTAGGCATCCCTCAAGGAAAACATGGATGAAAAACGAGTAAAAAATAAAATTATTATAACACCTCTTGTTATCGAAAAATGTAATCTGAGTATTGAATTTCAGGGTCATTACTTAGTAGCCCAATGAAGAAAGCCAGCACTGTACAGATTTGGAATCTTTAAAGGCTACATACTTTTAAGGGATTGAAACAGTAACCTTTGGATTACGAGACGAATTGTACAACGACGTTAGTGGCCAAATATAATTCTCAAAAGACAATAGTTTTTCAATTAATGAAAAACGATATTGGAGAAAAGTTAGAATTTGGGGTAGGGATATTTGAAACATTGGTTTGCATCAATGTCGGAACATTTTGATAACTTTAAGGCTTGAGTTGTACCATATCAAATTTTTTAAGGAATTGTTATTATAAAATCTTGTAAAACATAAGTTTCAAAGTAGTAAATGCTTAAATTCATTATCAAACAGTCAGTAAAATGCTCATATTAATGGTAAAGTACACCAGTATGAGATATCATTTAAAAACAATAAAATTTATGAATGTTTTTTTTTGGACCTTTTACCTTAAGCACCATAAATATAACTGAAATGATGCAATGTGTTATACTCAGTTTTTTTACTACGTTCACTTAAAGTTTTACTTTAACATTCATAATATAATGTTTAGGCATGTAACAAATGTTGCTGCCTGTACTAACATAAAATACCATTTTTTAATCTTAAGGTTTCTTACATTTTGGTCTGTGCTAGAGACATTTTTTCGAGAGATTGCACTGTGATCTCCAAAGACATTAAGCTTAATTGGTCTCATCAATGCCGTCATCAATGCCGTCCCAGGAATCGAACCTGTGACTTACGGACCGAAGCTAACATTTAGGTTATACCGTAGCAAGGTGCATAAATATTTTAATCGTGATCTTAACAATTAAATTAAGCATTAATGTCTGGAAAATTATAATAATATTGTTTTTAACTATGTGAAATGTTAATGGTTATTGGCATTATATAATTCGTTGATTATTTGTAGTCATAAATGTTTAGCTTATATTTCTATGTGACTAAAGCTTTGTTATGAATATCAATAATAGGTTAACCACCAAACAACTTGTTGTAAGTTCTGTGCGAAGAAAAGAGATAGAAAAATAATGTGGATCTCAAGACAAGAAAAGTCACTCAAATAAAACTTTTATGTGGCGGAGTGGTGATGAAATTCCATTTTTGCCTTCTGAGAAAAAAGAAGAATCTTGCCAAAAAATTCCAGCGTTAATATTCAGTCTTCTGAAAACTGTTAACGTAAACACTCTTGGACGTCCTACAATTTAGCCATATATGTTTTTGCATACATGTCTTTTCATGACTAATTACATGCAATTCCTTTGGCATTGCGTTTAAATTTGTAACTTTTTATAGTTTAAATACATAAAAATAATGTTAATATTTAAATAATTAACACAAAATTATTAATATAAAAATAATTAATTCATATTTTAATTGTGAACTAAACAAGTTAAATTGGTTTTCATTTTCAAATTTGATAAACTTGAAAATTTCAAATAAATATCAAATTTAAGTAGGGTATTTAATAACATTCCCGAACTGAAAGATAAAGGATATCAATATTTCTGACTATATTATGTTACCATACATAAATACTTTATTAACTATCAAATTTATGTAGGCAAATGATCTCAACTTTTAAAATATTATTGTTTTAAATAATACTATATACTGTTTAATTTTTTTACAGTATACTATTTATATAGTTAATACTTGTAGATTTTTCCTGCTCACAAAAACTTTAGTTTCGTTAAATTTGCTTAAAGCAAACTAAGTCAAAGAGATGTGAGTTGTAAATTGAATACCGAAACCGATACTATAAATGTTTATTACAACTAGCCTTCGTCCAACTGGCTGCACCAGAATCCAATTTAATTACCATTCACTGACGATATAATAGAAACAAAGCGATCTAACGACTTTAACTGTACAATATAATGTACTGCACAGAAAACCGTAGGCTAAAATCAATGTATCTGGTAAGCCTTATACAAAAACCAATTCGATCGGGGTAAAATTTTATTAATGGTACTAAATAACAATTTATCGAAATTCATACGTAGTTTATAAAATAATATGTATTAAAACATAGTTTAGTGTTTAAAAGACTGTGTCTAATATATGTATGAACATACCCATTTACATTTATCTACTTTGATTCGTTTAATTGAATAAGCAATGCTTAATATTATAAATAATACTCCTGAGGGACATTTTTAGCTTTATACTGATTTTTCTATCCAACGTTTAAGGTTTAAAATAAGACAAAAACTCACAATGTAGCTTTTAAAAACAAATATAGTCCTTGAGCTGTAATGGGCTATTAATATAAAGTAGAAAAGTTGCAATAAAAAAATGACGGAAACTCAACACCCTGCTTTAGAGTTAATAGTAGTGTTGATCATACGCCATTACTTTTTACAACCATTTTACTGTCTTCATTGTTCATAAGTTTAATGAATAATGGCAATCTTGCCAGTATTTCTTATTTTAGCGTCAGAAAATAACTACTTTTAGCGTACTTTGCACCTCAAAGTAGATCGACCTCATCCGCTCTCAAAATTCAACTCTCCTTAACAAAACAATTGTTTTCGTGTAGTAAAAGCAGTCTTTTTAATAACAAATTCATTCATGGACAATCGTTCACGTTATTTCTCATGCATATAATAATTTATAGCAATGCTGCTTGTTCATAGTTTGTGAGACAAACGTTTTTAATTTAAACTTTCCCTCTCTAATTCTGCAATTTGTGAACCACCTAATTTTTACTAGGCGGGGAAATTCCACTTACAGAATGCCACCACTTTGTTGAAAAGTTTTCTACAATTTTCATTATAGTAAATTTCATGAAAATAATCCAATGTGAGTTGATTCATTGTTGCCAAATCCACCCAGAAACATTTATATAAACGATAAAACGAAATCATTGCAGTTTAAGAGGAGTTTGAGGGGGCACAGCTGTTAAAATTTCCATCGGACTACTTTCGTGAATCTTACTGTAATATTCAACGTGATAATTTGACTCGTGTTTTATAATCAAACTATACTAGGTGCCACAAAATGGCGAACTTGGAAATGTATATAGCTGGAAGCTGATTTACATTATTCTTACCTGGAAATGTTTCCAGTTTTGTTTCATTTTACTATGTTTGATGTAATTATAACAGATGCCAACAGCTGGATTAGTCGGTACACGGCTTCAAAATTCAGACTCACATTTTCGTGCCACCTACTAAACTACCTACAAAACTCGTGCTTTATGGAAACACAGGGCGCATTGCGTGATTCTATAATTGTGTGTCATACAATTGTGCATACAAACTCGAATACAATAGTATTGGTTTTTTTTTTACTATTTAAATGACAAAATAAAAATTAGCTGCTAATTAATAAAACCTACGAAGATTGGTAACGCTTCTTGTAAATTAGTTAGTCATTCAACGACAAGAAAAATTTAATTATAACGATTGTATGTGCTAGTCTATTTGTTGCTAGAAATCGAGCAATTCATTTGATACAATACATAAGTAACATTTAGTTCTAAATCAACCACACCCAACCAATCCAATATTGTGAATATCAGTAATTACAAAATACCCCCGTCGCAGCAGACCTGCGTACTCAGCGAATTTCCAATGGAATTTCAGATTATTTACTTTCCCCATAAAAACACCTTAGGATCGAGTATGTAGGTTTTCTGCCATTGGCTGTTGTTAGAAAATCTAAGTTAATCAATAATTGGTGAATGTAAACACAAAATTGTATCAAACTCTGGCAATTTTTTATTTTCCCCATAAATCCCATGGGGGTGAGTATGTAGGTTCGCCGCCATATGGGTTTTGTAAGCAAGTATAAGTTAAACCTTATATAGATAATGTACACACCAAATTTTATTAAGTTATGTCAATAAATAAGCAAGATATAGGGTTTTCTTGATTTCCCATAAGAATAACATGGAAAACACATTTTTGGATTTGCCCCGAGTAGTGGGGTTTGCCTACTCCTGGCTCAGGTCAAGGTCAGCGGTTGTAACTGTTGTAGGGGTAGTAGCGGCTGGGGTTTTTTGACAGTGATGGGTGGGTTTTGGAAGTGGGTCAAGGTCATCCAGAGGGGTTTTTAAAAATATATTTATTTAATAAAAACTCATTAGTGATTGGAAAATTGCTTTGTCATCATTTGTAGCAGTAATAGTTATTTTATTACTCTGTATGGGATGGGAGTCAGTGCTTGTATGGGTGAATCCCGCTGTGTGTCCATAATTGCAAAAAAGGAGAGGTCCTAGGTGGTTACAGTGCGAGTTGATAGAGCAGAACAAGACATGTGTCTGAGGAAGAATGATTATATAAACCTGGTAATATAGTAAATAAGAATAATTGGATAGGATCGTCAATAGGTGTAACAAAATTGAAATTTTGATATTTCAGCATTTCAGTTAAGACAGAGTGTAAAATAGGATCAGTAGAACAAGTATTACAAAGGTTAGATTTTACAAAGTACAACGGGTGAAAACTGAAGTATTTTTTAAGCTTACTCAATGTAGTACGCGGTTTTGAAATTGTAGAGTTAGATTGTTTCTGTAAAATGTGTTTAGTACGCAAAAGTTTTAAATGTAAAGTGTGCGAATCCATAATAATATTTAAAGGGGAGATGTGTACTCTCCAAAATTCAGCGAGTATATGATTGGTGCCCACAAGTGTGTCTGAATATATAGAGACTAATTAGCATAATAAGCGCAAACATATGTTAGAGTAACAAGAGTAAGTTAAAAAATGTTTGATAGTCTTAGAGACTTACGGATAGATGTTTACTGTCGCCCTATCGCCATTATAATGGCGCACGCGTGAGGTGCCGATGCCGCTTATATAAGGTTGTGTGAACCCCCCTAACCCCCTCCCCTAAGAGAATGAGATAAAAGGGAAGAACTTTGGAGATTTCAGTTCTTTGTCGGGGCGGCAGCGTAGCGAAAGGTTCTAGTAGGGGGAAAAAATAGTTAATAAATTTTTGTAAAATTTTTAAAAATTACCGCTAGTGGTAGAAGTTAGTTAATTATTTTATAAGGGTTTAAGAACTGTGTCGTAGACGATTAATCGCAATTACATCTAGCATTTGTACAGGTAAAAATTGCAGTATAATAATTATATTTTAATATATGGGTGTTAACTGTTTATAGTCTAAGTAGTTTAGTCTAGCAGCAGAAGTTAGTTAATTTTTCTGTAGGGGTTAACTTGTATAATAAGTATAAACTAAAATAAAAATAGTAACGCGAGATTATTTGATATATTATATATATAAAATAAAAGTGTATTTTTATATGTTAAGAAATAGTTGAAAAAATAAATTACATAAAAAAAAATAGCAAGCTTAACAGGTGTAAGTTAAAACAAAGCATATGTAACATTACTAGGTGGTAGAGACTTACAGATTAGTTGTTTCAGCTGCGGTACCTGGGGAGTGAATGGCAGACGCGCGACCGCGTTGTGGCTTATATAAGCACGGATATTAATTATGTTGATTTTGACCCCCCCCCCCCCCCCCGAGGAAAAAAGTAATGACCCCCCCCCCCCCCGTCACTTTCACTCATCAATATAAATTAGGTTGATAGTGGTTACATTTATGTAACACCAATTTAGCTTTGATGTTGCCAATAGTTTAATAACTATAGTTAAGCGGCAAAAAAGGACAGATAATTTTCTGCCATTACTCAGATGATAACAGGCAACAATTATGGTGTTACGCGATGGGGAAAGCCTCAGTTAAGCTTAACGGCGGATTAAACCAGGTGTTGCCTAACGTTAATTGCAAGGTACAACGCTCCACCTGCATTAGCGGCGACCTACATGTGACGAATAGATCATTGGAAATTTCCACTGACGTTGGACGTTAGACGTTGTACCCCCCTCAAACCCCTACTGTCCCCCTACCACTTTGTGAGCCGAGAACCTTTCTGGCGACTATCGCTGAGTTAGTTCGGAACAATTCGTCGGACGCGATGGTTGTTCCGAACTCAGAGGGTAACTCAAATGTATAAGCGGCCGATATATATTTGAGTTACTCTTGCTGTTAGGGTTTTAGGGGTTTACTTGTTGTGTGTGAGTGTGTGTGTGCAAAATGTTATTTTTAGTTTTAAGTTGTGCTAATTTTAAGCTTTAATTGCGCATTGCGATGTTAGCATTAAGGTGTGTTATTGTATTGTTGATGTTTGGAAAATGTGTTTTTGATGTTGAGTTTTGGTATAATTATTGTATGTGTATTTACTAATAACCTTTTACAGCTAGCTGTTAGGTGGGTAGATTAAATTTAATTTTAAATTATGGAAGTTCTGTTGAACTTCATTAAATATGGGTGGGACATGCGCGTTGTGCCGTAGGTAGCGCATATTTTTTATTGCTTTAAAATGTTTAATTTTGTTAGGAAATAATCATATTTGGGTGGGTCTAGATTAAGGGTGGGAGGTTAGAGTTGCGTCTTGCATTAGCTGTTCTAGAGTCCCCATTGTAAAATTGGAATGGTCAAGCCCAGTGCCTTCGGGCCCGAGACTGAACCGCCCGTATCACAGCTCACCAAACTGGATCGCCATGTGCGTGCGGGCCAAAAATTGGGATCCCTTGCAAGACGTAACTATAGCGGGTTGGGATTTGGGGAAGTGTTAGGCAAACAGAGTGGTGGGGATGGCTCCGGCCGTCCCCATCACTTTGGTAAATTATAATTTTTTGGTGACCTTGACCTCAATTAGGTTAATTAACCCCCCCTCCCCCTCCCCCTCCCCCTCCCCCTCCCCCTCCCCCTCCCCAAAATTTGGCAAGCCCCCCCCCCCCAAAATTTGGCA
>CM061537.1:107647330-107888746 GCA_030545055.2 Neoaliturus tenellus
AATAAATAAATTAATCCTTAATAAATATGGATTCACAAAATATATTTGATCTGTTTGGAAGACAGAAAAAACATCAATTAATATTAAAGAAGATTATATAAATTCTAAATTTAATATATTTTTAATAATTTTAGTAAAAGTTTTAAAAGTCATGTAAAAAAGACTGAAAATCTAGTAAATTGCTATTGGTTTATCAAAAATTATATAGTATTAATGGTAAAAGAATTGTTTATGTTAAACCAAGTATAAATAAATATGATGTTGTAATAAAATCAGAATTAGATGAAGTTTTAGATTCAATTATTAAAATTGGTAATGATCATTCAGAAACTAAAAAAGATTTAAATAAAATTACAGACTTTTTAATTAATATTGGAAAATATGTTGAAAATTTAGAAGAAAAATTAGAAAAAGAACTAAAATTTCTATTTGATGGAGTCAATGAATCCATAAAAGAATTAAATGCTGAAATAATACTAATTAAAGATGATATAGATGAATTACAATAATTATTTTATATAAATGGAGTTGATTTATTGTCTTAAATGTAAACAAAAAACTAATTCTAAAGATATTCAGATAATAAAATTGAAAATATAAATGTAATTAAATCAAAATGTTGTATTTGTAATTCAAAGAAAAGTTGTTTTACAAAATTTTCTCCCTAATAAATGGCTCTATACAGTTCATTTGATTATTCATTATCAGAAACCAAAATCAATTAAACAAAGATGATTGGGATTATATGATGAGATTGTTTCAAAATAAATTAAATTGGCAAAAAATTGCTCAACATCAAAATTTAACTATAGATTTTATTACTGAATTCATAAATTATCAATTAAAAGATTATATTGATTTGATTTGTAAATATCAAGATTTAATCTGAATATTTCATTCATGATTATGCATTTACATTAAATTGGGAATTATTTTAGAACATCAAAAATATCAGCAAAATTTATACTTGATCATGCTACTGAAATTGAATATTTTAAAAGTAAAAATGAAATTGATACATAAAAATTATAAAATTTGACATCATAAAATTATAAAAATTTTACTTGTTTTAAAAAAAGCTTTTGATTTAAAAAATTTATCCTTAATAAATGGCTGATTACAAAAAATATGTAAATGATATTGAAAGAGCTGAATACAAAAATTTCTATCCATTATCTAAATTACATTTAAATGAACCTAATAAAAAACTGAATTTAATATAGATTTTGGAGATGGATTTTGTACTTCTAAATTTCAATTTTATATATCTGGTAAATTGACTAAATCTGATGGAAATGCATATGATAATGGTGCTAATATAAAATTAATTGATAATTTTGTCCATTTTTATTTTCAAAATTGAAGTTAGAAAACATAATAAATTGATTGATGAAATTGAATATCCTGGTCTATTAAGTACAATTAAAGGTACTATAACTTATTCAAAAATCAGAAATAAATCAAATAAATAATGGTTTTGAATCAAATTTTAAAAATAAATTTGAAGCAATTGGTAATTTATCTCATTTTGGATTAGGATTTTTTGAAATGTAAATATTCCAATATACAAAGGAGGTTTTAATATAACATTTATTAGATCAGAAGATAATGATGCAATTTTTAGATGAAAACTAAAAAGGCTGATGGATCTTATGATAATGCTACATTACCAACTGAAGGTAAAATAACAATTGATGAATTTTTTATTAGAGTTCCTATAATTGAATACAAAACAACAAGTAAAATTCAATTAATTAATGAACTAAGCAAATTTTGAAAAAGTAAATTTTCATTTTAATCATTGGCAATGCATTGAACAAAAAAATATTACAGGAAAGAATTTTAAGTTTTGATATAACAAATATCTATAGAAATATTTATAATCCAAAATTTATTATAATTGGATTCAAAAATCAAGAACAAATGATCAGTTATTTGATACTTCTAAATTTGATAGTATGTATGTTAAAAAATATAAGAGTAAAACTAAATGGTCATTATTACCCTGATGAATTGGAAAATTTTGATATAAACAATGAAAAATTTAGAATTATGTATGAAATGTATCAAGATTACAAAAAAGTTTATTATATTAGTAGTAAAATGTATTATAGTCCAACAGAATTTCTAGAAAATAGACCAATTTATGTAATTGATACTACAAAAAATCCAACAAATATTTCAAGTTCAAAAAATGAATATTATTATTAATGCAGATTTTGATTATGATATAGTAGCTACTAGTAAAACAAATTGTTATATTATTATTGTATCTGAAAAATTACTTGAATATAATATAATCAAAAATGATATTACTGAAATTAATTAGAATATATTATTACTATTTTAGTAAATTTTATTGAAAAAATACTATTAAAATTTAAATTACCTTATGAAAGTCGACTATTAATTTTATTGAAAAAATACTTATAAAATGTGATAATTTTACTTGTTTTTAAAAAAATTTTATTTTGTAGAAAATTTTAGGCATATTTGTTAAAAATTTCATTAAAATTGCATATTTTTTATGACAATTTGACAAAAGCTGAAAATTGGCCAAAAAGTGGCAAAAATATTGCATAATTGTATTAAAAAACTGTGAAATTTGTTTGATTTTTGATTGTCTCCAAAAGTGTCCTAGAAGTAACATGATACTATCTACTTATATGTATATATATATATATATATACAGGGTGTTCGGAAAAGACGTTTCAGGGATTCAGGAGGTTATTGCCCACATCAAAATAAGCAAAAAAGTTCTATAACATATGTCCTAAAATGCTTCGTTAACCCGCTAGCCGCCATTTTGTTTTTTACACTAAATAATTTGTATTTCCGTAATGAATCATTGTATTAAATTAATATTTGGCATGCACTTTCATCATAGCAATACCCATTTTCCAAGAAAAAAATTATTTTTTCAAAGTGTATTTTCAAAATGGCGGCCATTTTAAAATTTTAAACTAAAATATCTGAAACCGGTAAATTTATGAAAATTTTATTAGACACAAAAAAGTTGACAAATTTAATTATCTAACCAATGGTACCAAGTTTGTAAGGATCTGACAACAAATAACGGAGTTATTGAGATTTTTCTGCATAAAAACATTGATTTTGCATTGTAATTAATGCAAATTAAGGTAATTTTAATTGAAAAATCTCAATAACTCCGTTATTTGTTATCAGATCCTTACAAACTTTGTACCATTGGTTAGATAATTAAATTTGTCAACTTTTTGTGTCTAGTAAAAGTTTTATAAAGTTTACCCGTTTTGAGATATTTTGGTTTAAAATTTTAAAACGGCCGCCATTTTGAAAATACGCATTGGAAAAAAATAACTTTTTTCTTGAAAATGGGCATTGCTATGATGAAGGTTCATGCCAAATATTAACTTGATACAATGATCCATCGCTGAAATAAAAATTATTTAGTGTAAAAAACAAATGGCGGCTAGCGGGTTAACGAAGCATTTTAGGACATATGTTTACAGGGACTTTTTTGCTTATTTTTATGTGGGCAATAACCTCCTGAATTCCTGAAACATTTTTTCCAAACACCCTGTATATGTATGTATGTGTCCCTAGACACGATAACTCTCGTAAAAAAGGTCGATCGACACCAAATTTGGTAGAGATGTGTAATCCTACGTTATTCGGATGAGTTCGTAAACCAGACATATCGACCTACCGGAAGGGGTAGTTTTTGGGGGTTTTGTACCCCAAAAATGGGTTTTTTGAATTTTTCATATGTAATTTTTGAAAATTTTAAATTTTTATTTGACATTGGATTCAGCTTAAAAAAACACACAATTTAGTATTTTTAAGCTTTGCTCTATCTCCAATGGTTTACCGAGATATTACAAAGTCTAAAGACAGTACATTGTAATTTGGGGCTCCTATGTTAATCTTATGGAGAATAAGGATGTGCTAATATTTCAATATTAACCAATATTTTTGTTGAAACTTAGTATTCAGCTTCATTTGGTTGAGATTAATCCATTTATTGTAAAAAAATCTTGGTTTTTGTGCTTATCATAGCAGCAAACCTGCATACTCCTTTCCATGTTAATCATATGGAGAATAGGCAAACTCCTTTAGCAATGGACAGATATTGATGAAACTTAGTATATGGCTTCATATGGTCGAGATAATTATGTTTTTAAGCTAAAAACCTACTTTTAGTGTTCCCCATGGCAGCATACCTGCATACTCTTTCCCTATTTATCATAAGGAGAATAGACATTTATTTCCCTATTTATGGGCATGTGAAGATACTTTGTTTACAGGTTTATCTGATTAAAATTAATATTACTAATTTGGAATTCGCCTGATACGCAGGTCTGCTGCGACGGGGTATTTACTCTTGTAATTGATTAGAACCCATAAGTTATTAAATCCATGTAATATTTGTCAACCAGTTTCTATTACTTCCACAGTTAAAAGCAAACACTTAGATATCCTAGAGTTCGAATTTTACATCAAAGTGCTATTTGGGGACATATTTCTCTTTTTGTAATAGAAATCAAATACGGTTATGTAAAATAAAGCCACTTTTAACTCTTTGCCTATTACATCCAATTCAACTTCCAAGTAATTGTTTCTATCAATTTGTCATTGAATGAAAACAAATGTGATGGTCCAATATTTTCAAAAATATTATAGTCAGTTTTCTCAAACTAAAGGTTTAAACTAAATATTTTCATCTTACTATATTCATTGTAAATAAATATGTTAAAACTGAGACTTCGTTAGAAGTCTCATAGGGTGTATTATAGGGTGTGAAATATCTTTCAATGAAATAAATTGAAACTCTGTGACTTCTACGTTTTCTTTTAACATCAAACGAACTTACCTTTTACATATTATAACGATAGCGTCAAAAGTTAGTAGAACCAAGCAATTTTAAATAAATTGATGGTTGAGATTGTCATATCTTTATTTCATTGAAAAACAAGACACACGTTGAAATAAAATTACAAATTGTTATCTTTAGTTCACACTTTTATTCTGACTACCAAAACAGGTATATAGAGTACATGCAAGTTCTTCAAAAAACTTTTAAACCTTAAAAACTATTCTATTAATTAATTAACCTCTCCACATTTCCACTTATATAAAAATTACTTCCTTCCTCCCGATTATAGGGGCAATCGCTGTGACTGAAAAGCAACGCTCAAACAAAGTTTCAAGAACAATTCAATTTCAAATCCTAATATCCTATTTTTTATGTTTGCCACTAAACTAGCTCTTTGAATAAAATTAATTTATGAAATTTTTACTCAATAATCATAAACAATAGGCCTAGCTTAAGGTAACTTCATGTTAAAATCCTGGTATTGAGTCATAACTCATTTATTTTATAGAATTCATTAAATAAATTATTTATATATTCTAATCATTTTTACTGTAACATTACGCGTGAGCAAGCCGTACATCAGTCGAGATACATTACCACACATTATACAACCATAAAGCCATTAGTTAATGGGCTAATGGGCCATTGTGATAGTGGTGTGGGCCACATGGTACCGCCATTCGGTCGGCAACAGTTTGTCCACATATCTATCCCGTTACTATTCAAACCATTAGTACAAATATAAAGAATTATTAGTAAAATGATACATGGTTTCCATAAAAGATTTCAACGATATTTATTAGATTACTAAAAACAGTTTCCAAGTTCAATATTAGATATTAATATATAGATTATTAATATATTAGTTATCAACATAACCCTCAAGTCAAAAGTTATTAAGTTGGCACTCAACTGGTAGAATAGAAGAGGAAACCGAGATTTTAGCCGAAAACAACACTCATAAACCTCTTATATTTTGACAAACTTGGGTCTAGCTCGAAATTTTAAATAGATAAGTGTAATTATTGTCATACATAAATGAATACATTTTAATGTTTGAATAGGGATTAACTAATAATATAATTAAAATAATAATTAACAGATGACTAAAAAACGTCGTACCTACATTTAAATAAAACCCTGTCAAAACATCCAATGATGTACGAGATATGACACTTTTATTAATATGAAGACTACACAAAAAAAAATCTGAAATTGATATTGGTATTTTTTAAAGTTTTTGCCAGATGCCTGTTTCTGTATCTTTGTCTCTTTGGCCTATAATATATTTATAAAGGTGAAAGTTCATAACAAATCCCCGAAATTCTCCAAAATCCCATTTATTAGTGATATTTTTATAGCTTCCATCCTTCTCACTTCATGAACCCTGAAAAAGTTATTCACTGATTAAAATGTAAGAGTTATATGACTTTTGAGATTCAAAACATATTATATGCTCTAGGTTAAAGTACTTGAATGATGCGCTGTTATTTCTGTAGTACCAATAGAAATTAAATTGTTTGGTGTATCCCAACCCGTCAGGGGGACTGTGGCTAAATCCCAAAAAAAGGGACTAGGCTTTATCATTGTTAAGGTAGCTGTTCCTCAGGGGACAATTTCTGAAGGTCGAACGAGTGTAGCGCTATGACAAATCTCACTCTTATTCTTAAAACAAAAACCTCTTACACTCTTCCGTATCAAAAACCGTATCAAACGAAGCATTTTGTTAAACTACCGGAAGGGACAGCAGGTATTATCTCGGGGGAACGGAAATTAAGTGATCTTAAAGCTCGTATCTCTGGAATGTGCCATAACCCTAGTATTGCCTACAGTGATCTTATCTAACGACAAGGGTAGTGGCGACTACCTTTGTTTGTGTATGTTTATCCCAAAATAAAGGTCGTCTTTGATGTAGGTTGTATCAACATCTAAGACCTTAGTTGTAATTTAAGACCTTAGTGTAAAGTTAAATCCGTGTCGTATTCCCAGCAACGAATATTAACGTGCTTAACCGTACTTGTGAGTTGCTTACATTAGACAATTTTTTTTGTGTATACGTCTAATTCTTTCACTCGGACATCGATTTTGTTCAAGGATTAAACTCATCACAGGAAATAAGTTTCTAACCTACTCTAATGTGTTTTGTAACGTGTACCACGAGTGAAAATATAAAAAAATACATTACTTTTTTGAATAAAAACTCAATCAGTACTTCAAAATACCTTATATAATTGCAAGACGGTTTTAAAAATGTAATTCTCTACACGTGATAAAGTTAAAGGAGTCAATATTTATGTCACTTAGGTTTCAATGTATTTGTCTACACAGTTGACAAGTTGGGACTCTTGGACTTGCAGTCCGGTACATTTTGGCAGCTGGGGAAATTAATTCTGGTCTGTTTCCACCTCCCCTGGGAATGTCGGGATTGGAACAGTTCTTAAACTGTTTATTGACTTTCGCTTCTTAATCAAAAGCTTATCTCTCCAGTCGTTTTCTGCGCACCAGCTAATTTAAGTTCAACAACTTTTTACTTTTCAAGAATTCTGTCAAAAGATTTAATAATTATTTTTAAAGCCCATTACATGTTAAATTTATTTAAGCCTAATAGTTGTTTTTCCATTGTTATAACAAAATCAAAAAATTTGGTCGATATATTTCAAAACTTAAGTAACTTTGAAATATTCTGTATTGTTTTATATTACCGGGTTAATCGTGCCTTGCTCGTTGGTTTCACTTCACTTTTGTTATAGTATCATGGTCATTAGGCCTTGAAGTTTACGCCTACTATACCTTTGACAGGTGACAGCTGATGTTTCAAACCAATGCTTGAAAGTAGCGTTCTTTTATTTTTGTTTACTTTTCGTTGTTATTCTGTTGCCTTGATGGCAACTCATGATTCCAATGTTACAAAATTACAATTTTTAAGCTTAGTTTTAGACCAAAAAAATTTTTTTATACAGGGTGAGTTTCTTAAAGTGGTCCAATAGCTAACTTTTTTATTTTAAATGTGACAGTATACTTCTTATGGGGGACCCCCTTTACTTTTTTTTCTGGTTTCAGATATGTATTTCACTTTTCAAAAACTCCCGCCATTTTTCCAATATGGCGACCAACTTTAAGATTTCTTATGGAACACCCTACATTTTATGGTGTTTTTGAAATTTCCATGTTATTTTAAGACTTTTTTATTCTTTGTCATTTTTTTCTAAACCAAACGGTTAGGGAGCTAGAGGCAATTAAATTTAATTTTTAGTTCCATAGGAATAACATGTGCCAAACTTTATCTGCCCATATCTCCAAAACCATTGATAAAAATAAAAAATACTCAAGAATAAAAATGTCTTAAATTGATGTTTTAAAACATTTTTTTTTCATACTAACAAAAACTGTTTTTGAAAATTTTATATTTTGTCCGCCATATTGGAAAGAAGTTAATTTATGCGTAAATGATCATTTTGATCAGTGAAATGTTCTTAAAACATAAATTTAAGACATTTTTATTCTTGAGTATTTTTTATTTTTATCAATGGTTTTGGAGATATGGGCAGATAAAGTTTGGCCCATGTTATTCTTATGGAACTAAAAATTAAATTTAATTGCCTCTAGCTCCCTAACCGTTTGGTTTAGAGAAAAATGACAAAGAATAAAAAAGTCTTAAAATAACATGGAAATTTCAAAAACACCATAAAATGTAGGGTGTTCCATAAGAAATTTTAAAGTTGGCCGCCATATTGGAAAAATGGCGGGAGTTTTTGAAAAGTGAAATACATATCTGAAACCAGAATAAAAAAGTAAAGGGGGTCCCCCATAAGAAGTATACTGTCACATTTTAAATAAAAAAGTTAGCAATTGGATCACTTTAAGAAACTCACCCGGTATTTCGTTTGTACACTTTTTTGGACCAAAAAAACTCTAAAATGCAAAGTTTAAGAAAAATCTACCCGCTATATTTCGAAGCCGTGGAACATATATTGCTTCAGAAAATGCTCGTATTATAGTTTAGGAGGATTTATAATAATCAGATATTTCTAGTTAGATAATTAGGTATATTTTAATGAATAAATAGTTTTGTATTGTATTAGTTACTTTTGAAAATATTTAATAATAATTCATTCACCACTTCAACAGTAAAGCTAGATGATATATTGTAGGTTTATGGTATACAATTTTGAATAATATAATGTAAACTTGATATTTCAGCCATGTTTTATCTTTTATGAACGTATCCAATTATGTGGATATCTGAGAAAGGTTTTTTAGACACAATAAGTGGTCCTTAAAGGATGAAGGACTGGGTTACTGTAGTAAGGTACACGATACTAGTCCGTTGAGAGCTGATGCATTGTTGCCAAATATATTTAGAAACACATTTTCATACTTTATTTAGTAAACATAACCGCATATGGCCACATTGTAAGGTAAGGGGGTTGAGGGGGAACACAGCTGTTGAAATTTAAATCAGACTATTTTCGTGCATCGGTTTAAATACAAACCCCCACTTTTTAACGTATTTTAGGATTCTAGATATAATTTAAAGACTATTTTACAATTTAATGTGTACTCGTAATCCTGATGGTTTGGGAGATGTTAGCGGCGGAAGTTTTGTTTCTCCTATAAGAATAACCTTGAGAAAATTTTGATATTCATAACAACTTCAACTTTTACCTTTAACATAACTGTCTAAGTATAAAAATATCTTAGAACCTAATTTTAAATAATAATTCATTATAAATTACCGATTATCACGTAATTAATTTATGTTTTCCACATATTTTAAATTATCTCAACAATATTGTAAAATTTATGGAAAAATAAAATAATTTATGGAAAAACTATCATTTATGGTAGTTAAGTGTTAAAGAGAAGAAGCTAAGACATTTTTATGCTAGACCTGAAAGCACAATTTGTTTTTGTGACCTATTAATTGTGTGGATTTTAAAAGGGGTGTACGGGTGGTCAGGGACACCCGGTATATAGAAAAAATATGAAAATACATTGTTGTCAATCAATATTACTTCTCAGGCATATATTAAAATTCAGGGCAAATAAATCAAATACAAAACTTACAATACTTAATTTTTCTAACTTCATCTTTATTGAGGATTTTGGGAATTGAAGAAAATTAATTCTATGCTATCATACAAACTGAATAGTAACAAAATCTTTAAATTAATATTCAGGATCATTAATAACATGAGATTTGATATTCGAAATTTATTTTTTATTATTTTACCTGTAGTTAAAAATAAATACACACAGTTAGTAAATACACATATTTACTAACTGGTTTTTAGAAGATATGAGAAATGAAACCAGTTGAATAATTTCTTATAACAAAGTTATTCCTAATATTAACTTTAAAAAGGAAGTTTTTCCTCCTTTTTCCAGCAGTAGGATGGTTTGATGCAATTGTTCATAAGACCACGTGGAAGACAAGAGTAACAGTAGACTCCTTTATTGTCCAGTGACTTGTCCCTGTTATAAATCATTCAGCAAAGTAACTCGTTTGGAATCACTACCGGCGAAACTGTTATTTATGTTTGGCGTGATGGGAATTACACTGTGCCTATTTTTGTCCCCGGATTTACAACTGCAGTCACATAACAATAAGTTTTCCGCAGTAGCGGAATGACAAAAAACAGTAGATAAAACTTTCTATTAATTATTTTATTATTTTTTCTTGTATATAATTTAACAATCACTGTCCCAAACATAATTTAAGTGTTGTCTATTGGCCTTTACTTACCATTTCACACAGCATAAAACTTGTGAAATATATTGCATTTCGAGTTAAAAATTCTTTGTGCTACTTAAACTAATTGATGATGCTTTGTTGTAATTAATTACTTAAAATGAAATCATAGGTTGAATTAGAAATTTGTTATTAGATGTTGATTATTAAATAAAATAACGATTGCATCATTCGTTTATAAACGGGTTGGTTTCCCAAACTTTAAAATGAGAAATTAAACAATATCATATAACTTAATAATATTATAAATTATAATAATTGCTTGGGGAGATGAAGCTACCATAAATATTAATATTGTTTTATTTGGCTACAAATGTAATACAACGTCATTTCAGATAAGTTACGTTAAAATAAAAATTTTTATTTTAAATTGGGTGCAACAAAATACCTCATTCAAATTACTCGATTAAAAAAATATATATTTTCTCATGAATCAGTTTGTTAATCAACACCAAAAAGCTTAGTATTTAGTTTTAATTTTTGGTAAATTAATTGAAGATATGATAATCTTTGGGCATCTATCTTGTGTATAGTGATTACGCTACTTAATTAATGGCTACAACCAACTACTAAATTCGTTCATTGTAAGTGAATCAGTTTGGACTGATCTATTCAAAATTTAGATTAAATTAAATATTAGTAGCAACCAATACTTACTAATGCTTAGTACTTTACGTAGTAATTTAAAACCAATACTTACAACATAAAGTGTGTACTTATTCTGAATATTATTACTTAATTGATTTCAGCTATCGACTTTATATTTAACACTCATTACAAATGAACATTCAAAAATATGATCGTAAATTTATTACATAGAGTAAAATAAATAAAATAATACGTATTAAGTTAATTGTTCTTACTATTCATTTAGTGGAATGTAAAAATTTATAATGCTATAGCTAAATAAAAAAAGAGCTACTGAATATTAATTCGAAAGAAATGTGAGAAATGAATTTTGAGTAAAATACCAAATTATACTAACTCCTTAATCAATCATGTATTATGTAATATTTTGTATTGAAGCTATCTTTATATGGATAACTATATTAAATTGAAAATAATGTAAATTGTTTTTATTGTTTTTTTTTTTTTGTTATTATTAACATATTTTCAACATATTTCTTTAATTTTATTTGTTTTTTAGGTGGGGATAGTTTTTAAGCAGCTTCAAATCCGTAAGTCAAACTATTTTATACTTTGTTGTTTCAATATCAGAGTGCTAGTATTAAAGAACACCGTACTAAGCAATAAGCTAACACAAATAATTTAGTAGCTCATATAATTCCATAAAACATCAGAATAGAAGGATAACAATTATGAGTTGTGACCAACATCAGCGTCATTAAACTCTAGAGAGCTGGAAAGAACTACTTTAGGTATCCGCTGAATTCACCGCAATGTTCCACTTCCTTTCGGCCGTTATTTCTTTATGTAGATCGTAAAACCTGTAGGACACAAGAGTAACCGTTACAGATCTTTATAGTCACTGTATCTACAATTCTTTGTCACTGTTATAAATCATGCAGCACGTGACTGTGCTGTAATCACTGCCAGTGAAACTATTATTTTGCCTTAAGCGTGACATGAATTGCTACCTGGCAGTGTGCTTTATCTTTCCGAAGTGAAATCTTTTTACTGTTACTTTTACTTTTTTAGTGTAGGTGGTTAGTATTTTATTTTTATCCATATTAAACAGAACTGAAGTAATATAAACTGTTTTAAATTACAGTTGTATCTTGATTTCGTTCACAAAATACATTAAAGATATAGTAACTTAAAAATCTAATACTAAATATCCATTCATAACAATAGACAACCAGTTATATTGTTATTAAAATATGAATTGTGTGAATAACAAGCCTAAAACTTAGTACGCCAAAAATAAAAATGTAAATATTGCAACTTTGTGATTAGTTACTTCGTAAGTTACATTAAACAATTCAAATAATTTTATTTTGTAATTTTTCTGGAAGGAACAGTTCCGGAAAGACTCTCTTTTGTTTGGCTAGTTCTGTGTATTATATAACAGTTCCAAAATGAGATTTTTTACTTAGAATAAAATTATTATGAAAGTTAATCTATACAGGATAGTACAATAGTGAACATCCCTATGAAAATATACTGTTAATCAACAGTGAATATTGTCTGCTTCCAGTCAATCCCTCTTGTACTGTACATTTTTATTACTAATCGAGTAAACAGTGTAACCAAATTAACGCCGAACTCGGGCTCAGTACTCCCAAATGTATTCCAAATTCTGGGAAGCAGGCCTAATCGAATTTCCTCTTGTAAACATGAAACGTTCATCAAAATATTTGCACTGCTGTAATTAGTTATATATATATATATATATATATATATATATATATATATATATATATATATATATATATATATAGGTCTATATATATATCAACGATAATAGAGGATTCACGAAAATAGTCCGATGAGAGTCAAAACATATATATTACACGGAAACATAAACAAATTTCAACATTGATAGGTGAAAGGGGGTAAGGGGGACACAGCTGTTAAAATAGTTTTTCGTTTACTTTCGTGCATTTTACTATGGTAAAAATAAAATGTTACGTGATTCCTACATTGTCTATTAATGACCGTTGTAATAGCAACCCAATTTTATTTTATATTCCTAAAAGTCACATTATTATTGAAAACGTAGTTTATTCTTTATGTTTCTTTTACCTATAAATTAGATTTTAAAACAGATGTCAATTAACTAAGATAAGTATAATTATGTCATTGTAACTTAGTAGAAAAAAAATAATTGAAGGCCTTTCAGGCGAGAAGAACTTTCAGTGAGTTGCTGATTTTCCTCCACTGAAAGCCATACAATTATTATTGTACCTTAAAACACAACCTACGGGGCGTCCCCCAATTGTACAGGGCGTCTATCTTAAAAAGCAAATGCCACTAGGAATTAGAATTTCCAAACACAAATCTTATATATTATAAATATTATTGTTATTCACATTTATTAGAACTATAAAAAATATTTTAATGATGTTTCATTCATATTTTGTTTGAGTTGATAACCAATGAATAGTTGATTCCTTATAAAAAATGCCAAAAATTGAAATCCTCTGGATGATTTATTTGAACAATATGTAAAGAAAATGGTTTATGAAAAATAAACAAAATATTGAAGAACTTAAGGCGAGTATCGAATTAGTAAGAAAACAAGAGCTACTTTAAACAAAAAAGTTTCTAAGAATTTTCCTCGTAGGACACAACATACAATAAATAATAATTGTAATCTATTTTAACATAAAAACCTAACTAGATATCATTAAAACCCTTTTAAAAGTTGATAGAAATGTGAATAACAATAGAATGCACATTTTTATTAAAAAGAAATAGTGGGTTACGTTAAAGATTCACCCTGTATAGGCCTGTACCAGGTGCTTTAAAAACAACTTTCGAATTGCATACATATCTATTGGAAAAATCCAAAGAGGTATTAATCAAATGAACAAATCAAGGTTTAGTGATAATTTGTTGGAAACACACACAATTTTGACACACAAAGTTTATTAGTTACATATTCCACCGATACGAGCGGGGGAGACGTAGTTTCTTATAACGCCGTCTTTAGCAAAATATATTTTGAGAGAAATCAAATTGGGCGTCACTATCACATCGGTTTAAAGTCCACCTAACCAAGTATGTTAAGCATCCAACTACTGTAGTAGGGCTACTCTTCATGAGAGCAATAGTTGGTTGGTAGAAATCGCATATATCAAACAAGAACATCAAGTAGCATTCTCAAGTACAGTAAAAACAGTCATTTTTAGACAACGGGCTGGGGGTGTGAAAAAAATAAAGTGTTTATCAATTCACACAACAATTCCTTCTATAGGTTCCCTCAGGGAATTTATATTAGTTATTTAGATGGTAATGTCCATTTTAAAACACATGATGTAATCGTTTAAAAACATTATTTTAAACAATCATAGTTAGTTGAATGTGGGGGAAATAAATAGTTTTCATTTTATGATTGTAAAAGTGAATTCATATTAGTGAATTCATGGGGTAATATTTTCATGTAACATGCAAATAGTGCATCGGAAATAACAATTAACGTTTCACCAAAATTAATTCAACATTGTGCAAATCTATCATTCTCATATCAGTGATGAGTTGATTAATAATTGTTTATGCTACATTAAACTAAAATTTTGTTGCAAAGTCATTTATTATCAATCTCGTTCATTGATTCGTACCACTCGTCACCCTTTGTAAATTTGAGTGTTTCTGATTTTAAGCATAAGAACACTATTTCTTTGAATATTTGGCCATGTTTAATGTTATAAAAACGCTTTAATCCAATGAAGTAATTGTAATTAGCCTAGATACACAGTTTTCACTAAAGGGATTTAAAAGGATTTTCGACATACTGTAGCAAAATTGGCTGTTTTCGATGAAGTATTGGGATACTAAAGAAGTTTTTCAATATAAGGAAGGAAAATATTATTAATAATTTGAAATTTATTTAAGTGGTAGTTCCGCATAGACAATCTTATTTAATAATTAACAATAACAAAATGAATTGAATATTTCGGAGAAATCCTTTTAAAGTAATATCAGTAAACGAATTTACAATTACCAATAGAGTACATATTAAGACCAGTAAAATCTTAGATTTAGCGCATTTATTTATAGGGAATACTCTGTTCCGGTAGTAGCCATGGTAAGGCCTTAGCCCAGGACTATGTTAAATTTTAATTTTGAGGTCCCCAGAAGCCAAAACACTATTAATTAGTAATTAGTAACAGTACTAGTGGCTCATAGGGGCAAAAGCCCCTAATCATAAAATTAAAATGGCATGAACCATAGCGGATTACCAGTTCTTCACTACGAAAGTTTCTAGAAATTTTTAATTTAAATAGTATTTTAACAATACCGTTTAAACAGACCATTCGCCCCCAAAGCATTCTTTAAAATCCTATACTATTAGACCAACCGTTTGTAAAACCTTCATTTGGTTTGTTGTTAAACTTATATTGACCTCATAACTCATAACTCATAATTCCTTTGAGCTATGACGGCATTTTTATATAACATAGAAAAGCGGCAATGAGTCAAAAACATGACTGATGTTCAGTACCTTTTTAAGAACGCAAGGAGGAAAACAATCTTCTTGGCAGGGATTGAAAAAGCACTTGGTCAATTTGGTAAATAAACTTTCAATACTTTGTATCATACCATTTTCATTGTCTTTTTTGTCCTAAAATTAAATGGATTTTCTTAGCACCTGTCAGATTTTTTTATTATTTTTTAGTCACCAAATATAAAAACAGCGCCTCAAAATAGATCATCTTCACTTACCGTCAATATTCTTCCCTCCTAATAAAAAATCTTGACTCTGTGTAGATAAAGTAGACTGTTTTTAAAATCACTATACATGGAGAATCTTTAAAGGAGAATATTTCAGAAAATAGTCCTTCTTACAATTTTCTCATTTTGTTGTTCCGGTAATGTTTTTGACCTGCTACATTTCCCCCTAGTATGCAGGACAAACTTCTCTTCTATAACTCTGCAATCTATGAAAATGACCAAAATGTTTCTGGGAAAATTCAGCTAACAGAAAACCAACACTTCGTTGAATGATACACTTTAAGTTCCAGTTAATGATTATTTGACACTTTTCGTCTTAAAATAAAACCAAAACATGTTTTAATGTAATTAATTAGGCGTTTCTCAAACCACAATTCATCACCCATTGCGTCCCTATTACGATCACAATGTATTTTATAATTTGCATACACACTCAGTTTTTTACAATTAAAATTATTATAACAACAATACAAATCAGAAGTCAATTTGTAATAGTTTGTAAGGTTGGTAACGCCCCGAGTAGAATTTTTAGTCGCTCAAAGTTGCTCAAAACCACAAAAAGTCTTATTATAGTATTACCACTCTAGGGTTAATTTTTGTCATTTGGTTATTACAAATTCTTTACTCAATACTATCATCTGGTCTCTCGTTTTAAAATCAAACCGTAAAATATGTTTTAATGTACACAAAGCACGCTTTTTTTCGAATCCCTATGCTATTCTTATGGAGGACGTTTTACGTGATTTCTCATTTCCTGTTGATATTATGGACACGTTGATAATTTGCCCTTTTATATGAGATCGAGACTTTTAATTTGAGACCCCTCCCACCTTTCTGCAATTTGTATAACGCTCATAGTTTTGCTCAATAAATTTCGCTTACCTAATTATACATATAGATATAAATAGATTGCTTCTCTTGGTGTTAATTATTTTATCATCTTCACTCAAAGTTATCATCTGTGTCTTGTTTGAAAATTTAAACTTAACACATGTTTTAATGTACACAAAGCAGACGTTTTTCGAATCCCCATGCTATTCTTATGGAGGACATTTTACGTTATTTCTCATTTCCTGTTAACATTATGGACACGCCGATAATTTTCCCTTGTGCATGGAACCAAGACCTTTAATTTGAGACCCCTCCCATCATTCTGCGATTTGTATAATGCTCACAATTTTTACTCAAGAAATTTCGCTTACAGAATTATATATATATATATATATAGATTAGTAGTTATATATATATATATATATATATATATATATATATATATATATTATATAAAGGTATTCACATGCAAATGACGCAAAGAACATCAGCATACTTTCACCTTTCGCCTAACTCAACTTATGCGCAAAAGATATTCCTTCACATGCATTCCTCATATGGGAGTTTCTTTTTGGAGTCATGTTTCACGATTGTTTTTTGTTTAGTTCCAAATGAGGTGAATGGTTTGTTATAGTCTAAGAACACTCAGTGAAATACATTCTTACATTTGAGATATAAAATCGTTTAAATTTGACGAGTTTGAGCCGAGTTACGCACACACGACCAAAGTTAGTAATTTTATTCGATTTGAGGGGCTAGAAGGTTAAAAGTAAACTATGGACATATTTGTTTCAATTTAACATATGTTTCATAAACACGTGCTTTAAGATTGTTTGAATTGTACAATCATTTGTCATTCTCCTGTCATTACTTTTTGTTATACTGCTTATTTATTTTGCAGTTTTTTGTTTAGTAACATATCTGCTACAGTTATTTGTTTGATTCATGATCAATGACGATTGTGTAGAGGTTTCAATTATATATATATATATTTATATATACAGAATACTATAATACCGGCGGTACTGTATCATCGTTCACTGATGTACAGTATCGAAGTACATTATCTGTATCCGTGGTATTGATAACATTTAAAGGGGACCTCAGATTTTGATTTGGATTGATGGTATGAAGGTGTAAGACTAGGTCTATTTTCACAAGTTCGCCAATCAGCATGATCGGGTTATGAAAATAGGGTTTCGAACGGGTCACAAATAGGTTTTTGGCATTTTTGGACCTCAATTCTCAAATTTCAACAACTTTAACTAAAACCATTTAAAAGAGCCTAAAAAACAACAATTAGTATTTGAAATTTTTAACTTGCTTGACAGAATACGGAAAAAGGCAAAAAATAGGTTACATATGTTAATCTAATTAAAATCAACAAAATCAAGTATCTCGCTTATTTATTGGTATAAATTTGTAAAATTTAGTATCATTCACTCGGTATGGTAAAATAATGATTGATATTTACTTAGGCCTACAACATCCACATGGCAGCACATGTACTCACCTTCATCGGGTTAATCTGGAAAATTAAAAAGTGTCTAATATTGACACAATTTGATTTTTACCTTACCTAACAGTTAAATTTCCTAATGACTAATATTTTTCAACAAAATCCCATGGCAGTAAACCTACATACTCATTCTTATTGTGTTTGTGGGGAACATACAAAATATCAAATTCCTCTGGACATTCACTGAGTACGCAGGTCTGCTGTGACGGGTTTATTTTTAACAATGATTTATACAAATTGAGTTGCAAAATATTCATTGTTATTTTTAGTTTAAAAATTAATATAAATAAAATAGAAAATTACGTAGTTTTAATGATTTTTTATGATAATATAAAAAAAGGATTCTTCATTAGTACTTTTATTTAAAATTATTGTATTATTGGTTTGAACTATGGGGTATTAAGGAGTAAACAGTTGGAATAAATCCACGGGCAATTCCGCATATATGAGCTTTATGTTCGCCGTGTCACATCCCTCCCCTATCCCCTCCCCCCACCCACCAATAAATGAAACTGTCAATATTTTGATAATATATTACTGCTTTTCACCTCAACATTGATAGCTCTAATTTGGAACCAAACTTTTCAATACGTGCTATATAGCGTGTGGGCTTTCGTGAAGCAAACTGTGTGTGTATATTTTATTTATGATGAAATTTGATGAGATAGTTAATAATATTGCATTCTTAGTCGTACTATATTTGAAATGTTTGGAAATGTGTTTAGTAGCCTGTTATGATTCTCGTCAGTATGTTTATTGTATAGTATTTATTTATAAATAGTACAGTCACGTTTCAAAGTTTTTATCATAATGGTAGTTAAAATTGTGGTTCAACCATAAGTTTTGTCTCGTAAATTCTATAAGGTGTATGTGTAAATATACAACTACTATTCATTTTACATATCAGTAATGAAATTATGTTTAATTGTTATTAATAAAATTTGTCGTGTTATTTAGCTGTATGGTTTGTAGTAAATTTCCTAAAAAATAGGAATTGTTTCCATCTTTGTGCTAAACAAACTTATAACTTAGTTAATACTATCTGAAGTATAAAATGACCAAACTTGTTGTGTCTTTATATAATGTTTTTATGCCATAGCCCTATTCAGGTCTTCCCATGGATAGGTCTACAGCTGCAAAGAACCCAGCAAGCAACTCTGGTCAGCCCACTCTAAGCTTGAACACCAAGCCCTAAGCTTAGATCCGTTTGGTGTTCTACCTTACAGTGAGCGGTCCAAAGTTTCAACTTCAACCACGAAAACATCAACTGTCGCAACTGCAGGCGAAGATGGCGAATCAATGGAGTAACAGGATGACAACTGCTAAATTACCTTACAGTGAGCGATCCAAAGTCTCAACTTCAACCAAGAAAAGCTCCACTGTCACTACTACATCTTCAATAACAGCTATGATCCTAGCAATGGCTGTGTTCAAAGTAGCAAAAATGCAAAACTATTTTAAGCTATTCGTGATTCTATTGCGCCAACAACAGAATAGCAACAAACACACATGTAAATACTAACAGGCTCGCAGTTAAGAGTCATCTTCACCCCTGGGCCAGTAACCCATTGTTGCGCAGTCGGCAATGTTGATCATACTGCTTTTATGCTAAAACGTGGTCTTGTATTCCCCTGTTTCGGACGCCGTTTTTCAACCGATTTTCTTGAAATTTGGTAAGTGTTTATTTGAATAGTTATATTAGGTTTCTCATACCTCGGAATTTCGGAAATTTAACAAATATTATTCTCTGTGACTTCGCAAAGTAACTCGATTTTCCTTGGTTAATATTTTCAAAATTTAGTAAAATTTTCAAAATTTCGAGGTATGAGAAACCTAATATAAGTATTCAACTAAACACTTACTAACTTTCAAGAAAATCGGTTGAAAAACGGCGTCCGAAACAGGGGAATACAAAACCATGTTTTAGCATAAAAGCCGTATGATTAACATTGCCGATTGCGCAACAATGGGCTACTGGCTCAGGGGTGAAGATGACTCTTAAGAGTCATCTTCACCTTTATTATTAAATAAAGGTAAAATTTAATATTTATTAAATTTTCTTAATTTTGATAAATGAAGGGTTTAATATAACTATTCAACTAAACACTTACCATGTTTAAAGAAAATCGGTTTAAAACGGCGTCCGAAACAGGGTTTAACATTGCCGACTGCGCAAAAATTGTGTACTGTCCCAAAGGTGAAGATGACTCTATCTTTAAGGTCTCTTATCTTATCTTTAAGATCTATCTCTAAGGTTAAGTAGGAAGGTTGCAGTTACAAACACACCACTAGTGCGTAACTGTATTACGAGTACAAATGTCGTATTCAAGTAATATGATTTGCAACCGCAAGTATTATCATACATACAGTTGCGGACTGGTAACTGGATTTCAACTGCAACCGCAGCCACACCTCCGACTAGTATCACGTTATTGAACAGTATCCGACTAGTTACTGCAGTATTGAACAGGATCTTCAAACAACAGAACAAAAAATTATTGCTAAGAAAAAAAATTTACTTGCGACGTCACAGAGAATAATATTTGTTAAATTTTCAAAATGTTGAGGTATGAGGGACCTAATATAACTATTCAACTAAACACTTACCAATTTTACTGAAAATCGGTTGAAAAACGGTGTCTGGAACAGGGGAATAAAATACCATGTTTTGCTAAAAGCCGTGTGGTTAACATTGACGACTGCGCAACAATGGGCTACCAGCCCAAAAGTTTTTTGACGTCAGGTTTGTGACTTATTACTCCACATGCAAAGACGTTTAAAATGATGCATGATGTGACAAAACCTAAAGCATATTTCTGTAAGACTACATTGGTTGACGTCATATAGAGGATGTTTAAATTGAAACTTTCTTAGCCTCTGTCACATCATACATAATAATTTTAATCGTCTTTGAATTTGGAGTAATTAGGCTCAAAATCGACGTCAAAAGGTTGAAACTTTAGCAAGAAATTTTTGCAATTTTAAGTTTCAAAATATGCTTTTAATGGAAACTTTGAACTCATTTCCGTTTGGGTCATCCATTTGAAGTCTAGTTTGCAGGATTGTACTTTTCCAAGAGAGACCTTTACTTTAACGTACATATCAACCTATGCTTACTTTTACGATGACTCCTGGTGGGCCGTCCCCCTAAAATGACTAAAAATGTTTGATAACGTCAAAAGGTACTATGTGTTAAATTACTATCACCCCTTAAACGATATTTGTTTTGGGGGGACGGACTTTTTTACTATGTTAAGTGTTTCTATTATACTTTTTTATTTGTTCTTGAAGGATTGTTATTAGCCTTATTATTATTATGTAACCTTGTTAGTATTAAGATACAGTTTTTTATTGACTCAAACTACATGCTTTGATTTGGTAAATTTTGTATATGGGCTTGGATTTTTTTCTCTAAGTTAGTAATTGTTGTCATTCCAATGTTTTGTATATTTTGTTGAAATTATGCATGAGAATTAATGAAATTATTGAGAATTAAGTTTTAACTTAAAATATCTAAGATTTTTATCTTTTGATTACAAAATTTTTTATTGCAAGGGTTAATATTTTTAATTCTGTTGGAAAGAAAGACTGATAGAAACTGTTTTAATGTAACTAAACTATTATAATGGAATTAATCTTTATTTAAAAATGTATAGCCTAAGGAATGCTCCTATATTTATAAAAACTGTAAAGGTAAGATATAATTTTTTCTATCTTACTACGGACAAGTCACAGTGTCCAACCAGGTTGAAGTTCAGACTAACATGAGTGACAATAGTTGACACAACGCTGCACAGGAGCCCCTAATCTCTCCGGATGGGTTTGTGGAAGAAGGGGATGAGGTTGAGGTTGTGGGAGGGATGATGGATGAGGTGGCAGAACATTACGACTCCAAGTTTGGGGCAACTTGGATGAATTAAATCGAAAACCAAATTAAGTTGACCGGGGATAAACGAATCAATGATTTATAATACTGTTATTTTATTCAGTTTGATTTCAAGTGTGGGCAACCTTAATTAGTAATATATGTCTCTATTTCAATTCACATATCCAGTTCAAATAAATATTTTTAATTTTGTGAGACTCATATCACCTTCTTTTGGTTAGAGAGCCAGTAGTTAAGGAACCTGTGTAAAAGGCTAGCATCTATTACACAATTTTATAATTTTATATTTCATTCCAGCTTTCCTTGGTTTTCAGGTCATTTTGTGAATTTTGGCATGTAATTCAATGGCATTTGAATCCAAACTTGTGTGAGAGCCAAGAGACATATTTTTTCATCTTACAAAACATGTTTATTCTATGTATTATATGTTATGTGTTTTACCTCCGTTTTCCTTAACTTAATTATTGTTGTTTCTGTGTTTTGATTATATGGCCTACATTTAAATAACTGATAATTTGTATTGTATTTTCTTTTAAAAGCTCTCTTATATCTTAATTCAATTAGTTGTAAATTGTTTATGTATATTTATTGTTATTATGGAAGGGTTATTTACTCCTCCAATTTCATTTCACTTTGTTGTATTATTTTTATCACTCTACTAGGAAATCACGATTAAGCTATCATGTTGTAGAGTGGTTAATATTTTATTACATATGCCATGTTGCTTACAGTAGAGTCAGATCTTTATGTATATTAATTCATATGATACTAATAATCGTGTGCTTAAAGGCAGAGTTTTTTTTTTTTTTTTTTTTTTTTTTTTTAACGTTGCACAAAACTGTTTCGTACATAATTTATCTTAACTAAAATTAACCTATAATATCGATTTAACAATCATGTCAACAACTTTAAAAATTTCCTAGGTGTGCAAAAAAAATAATAATAAATCCGAACAACTTTGTTGTTGTGAAAGATTTTACGAAGAGGCTTATAAAAGTGTTGTAAATGTAAAATATAGCACATTTTCTCAAGTTTTTTTTTTTCAGGGTATAAGTTTTATTCAAAAATATTCGACATGACTCCCATTAATAGAAAAAATTTTGTCAATGTGGTTATCTTCTATAAAAACATTTAAGTTGTTTTTCATCCGTTAAGTTCCTGAAGGTTGCATTGATTCCCAGTCTCAATTCTCTAATATTGAAGACTTTCGGTTTGTTAACTTGGTATTCCACAAAGCTCTAAATGAAAACGATTAGAGTATGTGACCGTCTGGTGACCGTGTTAGATAGTGCATTGGACCACCACGCACAATCTATAGTTGGATAGGTTACCTTGATGAGAGATATTGACCATGGCTTGTTCCTTATCTTATTTGTGCCAAATTTTCAGATTTTTTCAAGTGCAACTTAAAATTGATTTTCTCGTTCTTGTTCATAACTCTCACCTTATTGTAGGATATGTTTTGAATTTTAAAGCTATGAGTGACAAAGAGGGTCCAGAAAGTTTAAAATGGCCGCCATTTTGTATCGGTAAAAGTTAGAAATGTCAAAATTCACAAGTAAAACAGATTTTAAGTACGTAGGACTAATAGTCATACCGAGTTTCAACTAAAAACCTATTGTGGTTTTAAAGGTCTCAAGGGTTGAGCGAAAATTAAATACAGACTTACAGACGGAAACGTAGACACCAAAGACCAATTATATTATGTGTTTGTTTAAACACAAGGAATAAATATACAAAAGGGTCCTAGAGAGGACCGGGACACCCTGTAAATTGAAAAATATATTGCATTCAAATACTTTTGAATCTTGAGACTTATTGTCATTAAACAGAAATAGTTTTCATCTTCCATTAATGAGTCTACAAAAGTTTTTTATACCTTTAAAGTGGTATAATCTATTCATGAGCAATTTACAGTTGAATATTACACGAAGACAAAAGCTTTGTAGTAGAATTCAGTGGTTTCAGCGGTCACGTAGAGGTCTCGTCGCTCAACTTTGATCGGTTGTCACTTCCACATAACACGTGTGTAGAGAGTTACAATAGAGTAATCATATTTCCAATATGAAACCAAGCAGGTAGAAAATATATCATTAGAAAATATATACAGGGTGGAAAAAAGTCTGGAAACGATTTAATAATTTTGATTTAATAGTTAGTAACAAAACCTAAACTTTGCATATTGATTTTGAGTGACTAAGACTAGTTCCTAAAGTACTTATTGTCCTTGGACCTCCAAGGAGGGACGGTCCATAAGGAATAAGAAGAAAATCTTAAATGTAAGCATGGGTCAATATGTACATCAAATTAATGGTCTCTAAAAATAGAGAATAATGCCGCAAACCCGACTTAAAAAGGATGACTGAGTCAAAAATGGCAGGCGATCAAACTTTGTATTAAAATCGTATTGCCGAAAACAAAAAAATGCAATAACTCCTGATCCACTCGACCTTTTAAGTTCGGGTTTGTGACAAATTGCTCAGAACGCAAAGCCCTTTAAAATGATGTATCGTATGATGTAGTCCAATGCAGTTGATCTGACGACTTCCACTAGGGACGTCCCTAAAGGAAGTCTTGGGAAAAACTTCATGAGCAATTTGCCAAAAACCCGACCTCAAAAGGTCGAGTGAATCGGGAGTTATTGCATTTTTTTGTTTTCAGCAATATGATTTTAATACAAAGTTTCATCGCCTGCAATTTTTGACTCGGTCATTCTTTTGAGATCGGGTTTGCGGCATTGTTCTCCATTTTTAAAGACCTTTAATTTGATGTACATATTAACCTATGCTTACATTTAAGATTTTCTGCTTACTCCTTGTAAACCGTCCACTCTTGGAGGTCCAAGGACACTAAGTACTTTAGGGAGTCGTTTTAGTCACTCAAAATCAATATGCAAAGTTTTAGTTGTTGTGTTACTTAAATACTTTAAAAAATATTAAATCGTTTCCAGACTTTTTTTCCACCCTGTATAGTAAGATCACTGCCATATTTAATACAAATTTGTTGCCAAAGTGATGAAAACAAGTGGTGGTTTCGTGCCATTTACATTCTCAACTGTAGCACGACGATTTTTTCGTTCTGCGAATGCCAAAAGATACACAGCTTTTTGTAGTTTTCATAAAAGCATGCGTGAACCATAAAAATTATTTAATATAAATAAATATGGTATCTCTGAATCATTAGCAAATGAACACCTCCAGTGATTTATTTTAGAGAAATGATTTATCTTATTTCTTTAAAAACTCAGTTTTTCTAACTTATTTAATAGTGGTTTCTCTCTTAATAAGTCAGCTAAAAGTAAAATTTTCATGAGCCGGCTAAGGTAAAGTATATAAGAGTAGAACTTTTAGAAGTAGATCTGCACATTTTTAGGATTATAAGAGTAAGTAATACATAATTGTTTGGACATGGTTTTGGTCAGACTGAAGTTGTCTTTTGGGAGAGAGAATTAACCATGGTAATTATTTGCCAACAGTACTTTCAATCAACATACACAACAATTATCTTATTTATGCTACTAAAAGTCATTAAATCATATAATTTTAATTATTAATATACTGTCGTTGAAGTTAAGATTATACTTATGCTAATAGGCCTCTCAGAAAAGGCTTGCCTTTAGGGTTTGTATGATACTTGAATAAACTCTCGTTGGCGTTCGAATGTCATACTGTATACATTTCACATAACCCATCAATAGATAATATTGTAAGGTAATTCATCATTGTCTAATAGTTCCATTAATTGCATAGTATTAATTTGCATGATTAAAATACGTTCACTGGAGTTTTCTTCATTGAACTGTTTGTCATAATATTTTATTAATTTCAATAACCCACCCCTTGATCTGAGCAGGGAGCAGCACATGTTTGGTTCTCATTACCTACCCCTGTTAAGGTTACCGCCTCGGGGTTGTAAAACGTCAGTAGGGTCTAGATTTTTCATTGCAGACCTGGAGTGACAGGTGCTGAATAGCGGTGCCCTCCCATCCGTGCGGAATTGCGGCACGAGAATTCCTCACTTACATTTTTATTGCATGTTTCCACTTTGTTTAATTTCACAGGGTTACATTTCCCTGGGGTAAGCCATTGTAATAAACTGCAGCGTAAGAATAGAAGTTCCAAATTTAACCCTAGAAAGTCAAACATTTTAATGGTTTGAAATACTACTTTATTCATTTAATTTACGACCGTTAAAAATACCAATAAGGATGCTACAAGTAGGGTCATAAAGAGATTATTATACAGAATTCAAGGTCATTATTTAATGAGGATTTTAACGTACCGGTTTCAAAATGAAATACAGTTTTTAGACCAATTAGAGCTCGTTATTACAAAGTAGTGTGTTAATAGAAACTACGCAATTAGCACAGCAACTAGATGATTGTTCCATTATGGTTCAGGTTTTAGTATTTTTATCCGTCTAACCTCAAAGGAGTGTGATCATTTGAGGGATAGCGACGATCTGAATGATTGTCGCCCTCCATAACCTAAAGATTTTCTAAGTTTTTATGACTTAAATCTACCAAATTTAAGTTGGTCACAGATAAAGAAGTAAATGCAACGATTGAATTCAGCTTAAGCCACCGGTCTGATAATTATAACATATTCGCTTGTGTTCTAACTTACACTAGTGTCAATAAAGGCTTACCTTCCTAATACAATCTTAGCATTAACTACTATTATGATATTATAATGACTTCTTCAAGTGCCAAAGTGCTTAAATTAAATATAATCTTTGTGAAAGTTGGAGGTGTAAAAAATTAAATATTTTTGGACAAGATGCCAAATAATATGTTCATGATCCTATAAATTTTTACTAATTGATTCTTTAAAAAGTTACTACAATAACGAAGAACGAATCATTTTAAACATGATTAGGTTAGTAGGTTATCGTTATGTTGCCTTTATATTGTTATAATTTTGTTACGGATGATTGTAGCCTTATCTATGTATTTATAGTTAATGATTATCTATGTATTTATAGTTAATCATTGTAATAAAATTATCTTCCTTCTCATTCTAGATCAAACATATTATTCACATCAGCTGACATTAATCAAATTAATTCTCAATTGTTCTTTAGATGGTTTACTTTTATAATTCTGTTTTGTAATGTAACTTTATTTGAATTCTTTTATATATTAAAGCCTATTATCTTCCAGGTGATTCATTCAGTGTTTTTATTCAGTCTCATTTCAATTTAATATATGAATTTAACTTATGAATCGACCAGTAAGGTACTCAAAGTGCGAACCTATTGTTGAAGAAGTAACTCTTCTTGAAGGAAATCCTGACTATTCCCACATACGATTTGCAGGTGGGAGAGAAACAACAGTGAGTTCCAGACACCTAGCACCAGCAGGAGAAATTATACAATCAAATGAAACATTCCATTCACCGGAGAATGATATAAATAAGATACAGGATAGAGAGCCAAAGTTTCAAGAAAATGACTTAAGAAAAGACTGTCATGAAATTGATGATTCTGAAGAACGCCCCAGTAAAACTACTGATTACGTAAGAAGAAGTACACGAGAAAAACGCGCTCCATCTTTTTTTGAAAGATTATGTTTGCTAGGAGGGGAAGAATGTAATAAAATTATCTTCCTTCTCATTCTAGATCAAACATATTATTCAAATCAGCTGACATTAATCAAATTAATTCTCAATTGTTCTTTAGATGGTTTACTTTTATAATTCTGTTTTGTAATGTAACTTTATTTGAATATTTTGTATATTAAAGCCTTTTATCTTTCAGGTAATTCATTCAGTGTTTTTATTCAGTCTCATTTCAATCGTTACCTGAATAATTCTATTGCCTGTTGTTTGTATAAAATTTATTTTGCCACTAATTTCATTATACTGTAGATCATTTCGCATTATGTTTTTGCACCGAAGTATGAGCAGTTGTAAATATGTAGTCTAGATATGTTGATTAGTCTGTTATATTTGTAAAAGAGAGTTTTCCGTGCATTAGTAAATACCCATTGAATAAGTGATTTGAGTCATATTCAAAATAAAACTTTCAAAAAAAAATGATTTTAAAAATATTGAAAATATTTTTTATATAAATTAAAAAATTTACCTATACAAAAATTCGTATTGTGGTGATTTTTATCAAGATTTTAATTGTTAAAAATTAAACTTGTCACTAAAAACAATTATTCCACATACCTACACATCCACCAGACAAGATGGACATTTACTCGGCCGATATTTGTTGACATACAAGCCCAATCGCAGGAACATGTACGGTGTATGGTAGACGAAGCTGGGCCTCGGTGAGTCAATAGACTTGTAATTAACGGTGTAACATGTGTGGACAGCTGCCACCACTAGGGTACCCTACAAGGGCCTGCACTACCGGCCGAGGCAACGCGGTACAGGTGACAGTCTTGTCTATATCTCATCGTAGTAACGTGTACGGTGTATGGTAGACGAAGCTGGGCATCGGTGAGTCAATAGACTTGTAATTAACGGTGTAACATGTGTGGACAGCTGCCACCACTAGGGTACCCTACAAGGGCCTGCACTACCGGCCGAGGCAACACGGTACAGGTGACAGTCTTGTCTATATCTCATCGTAGTAACGTGTACGGTGTATGGTAGACGAAGCTGGGCCTCGGTGAGTCAATAGACTTGTAATTAACGGTGTAACATGTGTGGACAGCTGCCACCACTAGGGTACTCTACAAGGGCCTGCACTACCGGCCGAGGCAACGCGGTACAGGTGACAGTCTTGTCTATATCTCATCGTAGTAACGTGTACGGTGTATGGTAGACGAAGCTGGGCCTCGGTGAGTCAATAGACTTGTAATTAACGGTGTAACATGTGTGGACAGCTGCCACCACTAGGGTACTCTACAAGGGCCTGCACTACCGGCCGAGGCAACGCGGTACAGGTGACAGTCTTGTCTATATCTCATCGTAGTAACGTGTACGGTGTATGGTAGACGAAGCTGGGCCTCGGTGAGTCAATAGACTTGTAATTAACGGTGTAACATGTGTGGACAGCTGCCACCACTAGGGTACTCTACAAGGGCCTGCACTACCGGCCGAGGCAACGCGGTACAGGTGACAGTCTTGTCTATATCTCATCGTAGTAACGTGTACGGTGTATGGTAGACGAAGCTGGGCCTCGGTGAGTCAATAGACTTGTAATTAACGGTGTAACATGTGTGGACAGCTGCCACCACTAGGGTACTCTACAAGGGCCTGCACTACCGGCCGAGGCAACGCGGTACAGGTGACAGTCTTGTCTATATCTCATCGTAGTAACGTGTACGGTGTATGGTAGACGAAGCTGGGCCTCGGTGAGTCAATAGACTTGTAATTAACGGTGTAACATGTGTGGACAGCTGCCACCACTAGGGTACTCTACAAGGGCCTGCACTACCGGCCGAGGCAACGCGGTACAGGTGACAGTCTTGTCTATATCTCATCGTAGTAACGTGTACGGTGTATGGTAGACGAAGCTGGGCCTCGGTGAGTCAATAGACTTGTAATTAACGGTGTAACATGTGTGGACAGCTGCCACCACTAGGGTACTCTACAAGGGCCTGCACTACCGGCCGAGGCAACGCGGTACAGGTGACAGTCTTGTCTATATCTCATCGTAGTAACGTGTACGGTGTATGGTAGACGAAGCTGGGCATCGGTGAGTCAATAGACTTGTAATTAACGGTGTAACATGTGTGGACAGCTGCCACCACTAGGGTACCCTACAAGGGCCTGCACTACCGGCCGAGGCAACGCGGTACAGGTGACAGTCTTGTCTATATCTCATCGTAGTAACGTGTACGGTGTATGGTAGACGAAGCTGGGCATCGGTGAGTCAATAGACTTGTAATTAACGGTGTAACATGTGTGGACAGCTGCCACCACTAGGGTACCCTACAAGGGCCTGCACTACCGGCCGAGGCAACACGGTACAGGTGACAGTCTTGTCTATATCTCATCGTAGTAACGTGTACGGTGTATGGTAGACGAAGCTGGGCCTCGGTGAGTCAATAGACTTGTAATTAACGGTGTAACATGTGTGGACAGCTGCCACCACTAGGGTACTCTACAAGGGCCTGCACTACCGGCCGAGGCAACGCGGTACAGGTGACAGTCTTGTCTATATCTCATCGTAGTAACGTGTACGGTGTATGGTAGACGAAGCTGGGCCTCGGTGAGTCAATAGACTTGTAATTAACGGTGTAACATGTGTGGACAGCTGCCACCACTAGGGTACTCTACAAGGGCCTGCACTACCGGCCGAGGCAACGCGGTACAGGTGACAGTCTTGTCTATATCTCATCGTAGTAACGTGTACGGTGTATGGTAGACGAAGCTGGGCCTCGGTGAGTCAATAGACTTGTAATTAACGGTGTAACATGTGTGGACAGCTGCCACCACTAGGGTACTCTACAAGGGCCTGCACTACCGGCCGAGGCAACGCGGTACAGGTGACAGTCTTGTCTATATCTCATCGTAGTAACGTGTACGGTGTATGGTAGACGAAGCTGGGCCTCGGTGAGTCAATAGACTTGTAATTAACGGTGTAACATGTGTGGACAGCTGCCACCACTAGGGTACTCTACAAGGGCCTGCACTACCGGCCGAGGCAACGCGGTACAGGTGACAGTCTTGTCTATATCTCATCGTAGTAACGTGTACGGTGTATGGTAGACGAAGCTGGGCCTCGGTGAGTCAATAGACTTGTAATTAACGGTGTAACATGTGTGGACAGCTGCCACCACTAGGGTACTCTACAAGGGCCTGCACTACCGGCCGAGGCAACGCGGTACAGGTGACAGTCTTGTCTATATCTCATCGTAGTAACGTGTACGGTGTATGGTAGACGAAGCTGGGCCTCGGTGAGTCAATAGACTTGTAATTAACGGTGTAACATGTGTGGACAGCTGCCACCACTAGGGTACTCTACAAGGGCCTGCACTACCGGCCGAGGCAACGCGGTACAGGTGACAGTCTTGTCTATATCTCATCGTAGTAACGTGTACGGTGTATGGTAGACGAAGCTGGGCATCGGTGAGTCAATAGACTTGTAATTAACGGTGTAACATGTGTGGAAAGCTGCCACCACTAGGTTACTCTACAAGGGCCTGCACTACCGGCCGAGGCAACGCGGTACAGGTGACAGTCTTGTCTATATCTCATCGTAGTAACGTGTACGGTGTATGGTAGACGAAGCTGGGCATCGGTGAGTCAATAGACTTGTAATTAACGGTGTAACATGTGTGGACAGCTGCCACCACTAGGTTACTCTACAAGGGCCTGCACTACCGGCCGAGGCAACGCGGTACAGGTGACAGTCTTGTCTATATCTCATCGTAGTAACGTGTACGGTGTATGGTAGACGAAGCTGGGCATCGGTGAGTCAATAGACTTGTAATTAACGGTGTAACATGTGTGGACAGCTGCCACCACTAGGGTACTCTACAAGGGCCTGCACTACCGGCCGAGGCAACGCGGTACAGGTGACAGTCTTGTCTATATCTCATCGTAGTAACGTGTACGGTGTATGGTAGACGAAGCTGGGCATCGGTGAGTCAATAGACTTGTAATTAACGGTGTAACATGTGTGGACAGCTGCCACCACTAGGGTACTCTACAAGGGCCTGCACTACCGGCCGAGGCAACGCGGTACAGGTGACAGTCTTGTCTATATCTCATCGTAGTAACGTGTACTAGTCCAGGATCTGACAATACATTCCGTAGGAAAATCGCGTATAGTCAATTTGACTTTTTTAGTCGAATATATGTGTCTTAGGAAGTGTTTTGCACTTAGGTGTCATTTCGGCATCTGGTAGGTTTACCCGCTATGACGTCATCAAGATGGCGGAAAGTGATATTTTTTAATTGCGTATATTTCAGATGTTATTCATCGGATTTGGATAAATCTTTTTTTGTTTTAAAGCTCATCAAAAGACCTACCTTTTTTGTATTTACCATTTTCTTATGCACTTATTAGTTTTTCCATAATATTTAAAAAATTGAATTTTAAAAATAAACTTTTGTAAATTTTTGCTTATAACTTGTTAACTAGTGAGAATTTGGCAATTTTACTTCTTATCAAAGTTGTTTGTCTTTTAATGCCCTTTCTAATGATACCACACATGGGGAGATAAACCCTAGGAATAACACAGAAAAACGCCTGAAAACCCGATGCGATCGCTACAATTGGTACGTGCCTGAACAATGGTACATATATCATTTTATTGTTGCATATCTACCAATAATGCATTTCGTCTGTTCAGCTAAAGGCCTACCACTTGGAAAAGAACCGCGGCTGGTGGTGTGTTGCGCAGGTAGGACAGTGGTGGGAGAGCCCCCTCTCCCCCCTCCCCGCACAACACGGGCTTCGCCGGCATCGCGGGTCGCGCCGCGCCGACGCGATGTCACTGAAACGGCAGCGCCTTGCCTCATAGTATTTCTCTTAAACTTTTTTAAATGCCAAATTGAAGTAAAATTAATAAACACTTTTAACTGGCATGATACGTGTCGTTTTCAACCAGAAATGAAAAACAAGCTTCTAAAACTTTCAAAAATATATTAACACTATAGAGCAGAGAATAGAGACGGCTAACGCTTTTGTCATTTTCGATCTTTTCATGTATTTACCGCCTGTACTTTTTGTAGTATAAGAGTAATAGCAGTTTTCATCACTAGGAGCAAAAGAGGGCCTTTTTGGTGCGTAATCGTGTTTTTAAAAACGATTAAGCATCAAAAAGACACTTTTGCTCCAAGTGATGAACAACGTTTTTTATCATAATGCGAAATTAGACTTTTGATCATTAAAAATAATAACTATTAAGATGTATTTTCGGAATATATTTACAAAGTTAGTAATATGCAGTGTTTACATTTATGTTATTTACAAATAATGCTCTTTATAACGTTTGAATTTAAAAATTCTGCCCCTCAACATTAATAAATGAATAATAATATACATAGCAAACAGCTGACTTTTCAGTACTAGGACCTAAAAAATTCTCCAGATGATTTTTCAGTCCTAGGACAATAAAGTATTGGTTTTGGTACAGTTGAGAGAACAAAAAACAGGCTGATTTCGTGCAGAATGATAAAAAAATATTTTTGACTGTTTAGTGTTGTAGTTGCCTATAGGCCTAATTTTCATTTATGGTATAATTTAATTGTACTGTTGAAAGTGGTATTAAGTCTTTGAAATGTAACTGATAATCTGTTTACGTTTCTCAATTAATTTTATTGGGTAAAGTTAGGTTCAGTATGATTATAAACCATTCATTTATGAATGTAAAAAACGAATTTATAGAAATATACGGCAATACCTATTATAGAAAAATAACATTAAACACTAATTCGCGAGCCTGGCCACGTAATGGTCGACCCGACGTGCAAGCCGATTTTGACATAGACGCCATAACGGAGCTTTATACACGGTACAGTAACAGTAAGTACATCACGGAGCGTTAAAAGCGAAGCGACGACGTGGCAGCTGGCAGACAGACCCGTTCACTGGAACGGAGCGCCAACGACTAATCCCCACCACGGCGCCACTCCCTTCCCCGCCTACCGCCCCTCCGTGCGCGGGCAACTCCCGAGATCGCGGTTCTGCGCAGGTTCTTTTCTGTCTGGTAGAGCTATAGTTTATAAATACTCTCTAATAACAACAAGTTATTTTTAGTTTATCTAATGTTGTTGCACTTTATATTCACAGGGTGTACAAAAAGTAGGCTATAACGAAACTGTATGATAAAAATTTTAATAAAAAAAATATTATTACATTACCTGAAATGTTTTTATATTATTTACATCAGTTTAACTTATATAAATACACTTATTTTATATAAATACATATAAAACATTTTTAAACATGTTATTATTTATTTTACTGTGAAAGCAATGCCAATATATATAGATGTACTTTATTATTCGTCCGTCATCGTTTAAATATGTTATTTTTTTACATTATCAGGAATAATTTTAAATTAAAAATTTATACCACTGTTTTAGAATTAACATTTTTTGTTTTATTGTGTATTTAAAATAAAAGCTATATGTTGAATAATTTTTATTGTTACATAGTATGATTTTATAACTTAAATAATAACTAATGTTGTTTCAGAATAAACACACATAAAGTATTGTTATGAAGTACATTATTTTTTGTTTATTGAAATGCAAATAACAAACTGTGACTCTTACCACATAGCCCTACTGCTACTATTATCATTCTTCTGGAATGTTACTGCTATATGTATACTGTTCAATATTACTGTTTAACTAATGCTGAACATATGTTTGACATTTCTTAGACTCTAATCATAATTATTTTAGCACAAAGAATCGTCAACATTTCTACATTTATAGAATCTTTGGTACTGAATATTTTCCACTTGAAATCCAAATTATAGTGGATCTAATAAAAGAAATTCTTCGTCAATGCAATGTTTCTGTAAGTAAAAATGGTAATATGCCCTCAGTAAGTGTTGTCTGGCGCTTCGGCTGGTCGGTGGAAGGTCTCCGATACTGGCGATTTTTCCATGAAAAAAATCCATACTGAGTTCGTCCAAATTCTTTGCTTAGAACGTTTTTTGAGTACCTGGACTAAATAAATCTCGGCAGAAACTAAGCTTGATTCAATTTCGGTTGGATTTTTTGAGTTTCAAAAATCCTTCAAAAGTTTTTTGGATACCACACCCATAGGGGCTTTTTCTTGCCAAACTTGTATAATCAGGTCCATATATATGGGCATATTACCATACGTACTTACAGAAAGATTGCATTGATGTAGAATTTCATTTATTCGATCCACTAGAATTTGGATTTCAAGTGGACAACAACACTTTAGTAAAAAAAATTAAAAAAAAGGGATGGTTATGTACCCCCCAATGTTTGTTGGAGCATGCAGGTGCATGAAATGTGCTAAGTCGACATGTGTATGCAAAAAGGAACAAAGTCCCATGTTGCACATTGTGCAAATGTAGAAGTGTTGATGATTTTTTTGTGCAAAAATTATTATGATTAGAATCTAAGAAATGTCAAACATAAGTTCAGTATTAGTTGAACAGTAATATATTGAACAGTAAACAAATAGCAGTCAGGGGCGAACCCAGCATTCAATTTCGGGGGGGGTTGGAATTTTTTGCAGAGGGGTAACACGTGGGGGTGGGGGGTTACGGAATACATCCCAAGAACACGGCGGGTCCGGGGGGCCTCTCCCGGAAACTTTTGGAATTTTTGAAGCTAAATGGTTAGTTTTAGTAAATTTCAGAAGTTAATATTTGACTTTATGAAGACCTCTACTCCGTCATAATTTAAAGTGAAACTAATGGGTTTCAAAAATTAAATAAAGGGATCAGACTATTATTTAAACTTTTGGAATAAATTTTGTTAAGGCCAGACTTAATTTAATTTCATTTCATTTCAAAACAATCCCAATATTCATTCTCAACCCAACCATTCACCATCCATACCATAAAACAGTAACATTAACCTCTACCAATTTCAAACCATTTTAAATTCCCCGCCAATTAATACCCTCCTCAAGAAGAAAAGGGAAGAGGACCATTCTAGTCTTAAGATGGCAGCCTAGACAACAACAGGTACCTTCCATGTCATTCATTTTCCTATCTCAGATTCGCTTTACCAAAATAATTTGTATCACCGTACCCAAAATTCTTTTCAAATGTATTGACTTTATATGACGATGGCAAATAAATAACATTTAGGAGAAGTACGGTAAAAAGTTATAGTGTAAATTTTAAAAACACAGTAATACATTACTCATAAAGAGGTATATAACCGTTTATCTATAGGACACAGAATACAGTAACAGAGTTATTTATGTTATAAAGATAATATGTAATCAATACTGTACCCAATAAATAATGTATTTCATTCCTAAAACTAAAATGACCTATTTTGTATGTAATATTACTGTTTTATCTTTTTGCATTGTGCAATTAACAATTATTCTTTATAATAAGTTGGCCTTTGTATCTGTTTATAGAAGTCTTGCGTATAAAAATAATATTTTAACCATTTGTCATAGAATATTTTTATTTTTAGCTTATTTTTTTACTCTCCAACAGTTCGGGGGGAGGTCACATGACGTCACATAAATGACGTCATGGTGACGTCATTACCGCTGACGTCATCATGATGACGTCACTGACGTTAATTAGGTCAAGGTCACGCAAGAATACAAAAAAAAAATTTTTTTGCACTTTTGCGATTCCTCAAATTTTGCTGAGAAATTGAAATTTCTCGAGGAATCACAAAAGTGCAAAAAAATATTTTTTTTATTCCCTAGCGATCAGACTCTAGACCTAATATATCCGTCAGGGGTCATTGACCCGTCCCAGCACCCCCACTTGAAAAAAAAATAATTTTTTTATTTTACTTACCCACCGAGAGACTGAGAGCCGAAGAATAATTTCTTCAAACACCCGACAGTGCGACAAACGACACGCGTCCCGAACAGCACCGCGTCCGAAGACGTACTGATTTGTACACAGACGGTATCCCAGGTACCCGGCTCAGTGGTGGGGATAAGGAGGTGGTGGGGGTAAAGTGGTCAGAAGGAAGAAAAATTTAATTTTTTACAAACAACTGGTCCCAGCCGGTCCTTTACCGGACCTCCGTAACTCGGATTGGAAATATTTCCTGAGAAATATTTATTTTTATTTTTTCTCAGGTGATCTTGGAACTTGGTTGGGAATTGGAGTCACCAACGTAACCTTACTGGCAAAAGTTAGCTCGTCTAAAAGTTTCTGAAACATTTTATCATCCATAGTGATATTTGTGTCCCTTGAGTAAAATTTTGGATTATTTTTAAAGCAACGTTTCATTTTTGTTAAAGTGGAAGTCTTGGACACCTTAACAGAATTATTTTGCTTGGCCAGCAAAAATTTTACTCTTAATAATTTTTCTCGCAAAGTTTCAGCCATAGATGTGTCTCACAGTAAGGTTTGGATATAACTGAAACACTCAGTAAAGTGTTGGACCTTAGCTGGAAGTAGTGGGGGGAACAGGGCTATAGTGGGGGAATGAGTAGTGGAGGGGGTAATGTGGACTGTTGTTGTCAAGTGTAGAAACAGTTTGTCGGGAACTGTCCAAGGAGTAACACGTACTGTGCAGAAAAATTAACCGAGAGACTTGTGTAAAATTTAACTCCAAGAAATATTTAATGTAAGACTAAAAGAGGTAGAGCCAAATGAAAAATAATTTTGTAGGAGATGGGCATGGATGAGTTTTGTAGTAAAGTTCAAAATCCACTTGTGTGGAATAAAATTAAATTGTGAGCGAAAAATATTTAGCCACACCTGCAAAATACAATAGTAGGAAAATATTAAGACACCTGTATAGCTAAATAAAAATTAATTTTGTATCAAACAGTCTTCCAGCATTTCAGTTTCTAAGTCTTAACAAGTAAGGAACAAAATATTAAATAAGGAGTGGAAAATAATTTGTTAAAGTAAACGTAAGTGTAGCAGTGTAACAAAAATTAATTTTGTGCAAAACAGGCTAGGTTCTGTTTTGCAAAGTTTATTAAGAAGGAAAAATAAAAATTTACTCACAGAAAAGTCCCGCGGCGGCGAGGTGTGGTGTGTTTGTTGGCTTGCAATAAACTGACTTACCTTCTGTGGAGCTACATTTGGCCAGTTGGCCAAGAAACGAGTCTGTTATATAAGCATTATATAACCGTCTCTGCCGGCTGTGCTGAATCCGGCAAGCTAAAATATTATTATATAGTACACCTGACTTGGACTGAAAATATTCTAAGTCCCAAGACCCCTCCCCCTCCCCCCCCCCTCGGCTCCGGACGAGAAGTGAGCCCCCCCCCCCCCCGGGGGAGGAGGAGGAGGAGGTGTCATAGCCCGAGGCGTTGCCATACCTTGAGGCGCTATTGGCACTTAACCGGTGACATGTGTTGTATAATGAGATCCGGTTAGTAATGTATTCAGGTGTGGCTCTTGGAGATTGTCCAATGCCGCAAACAAGTACGTGTCGAGGTCTGGCTGTTTACGTAACCAGGTCCGGTTCCACCACTCCTGACCGGCTCAGCTTCGGTTCTCTGAGGCTTAGCTTCTTCGCAGTTGCTTTCAAACACTTCAGCTGAGTGGTTGAAGCTCTGCCCTACAGGATTCGCAATGTAATGTTGGCGCCGCATTATATTGGGAATTCTTTTAGTCTAAGGCATGGCATGTGTAGTTTTAAGAAATATTTTATTTTGCGCTTTCTGCTTCTGCTAGGTCTTGGTGTTGGATTTATTTAGTCTAAGTGTTGTGTGTTGAAAAATATTATTTTGTACTAATCTTCACAGGTTGTCCCCAAGTTGAAATTTTTCAAAATTCGTATCTTGGAGGTACTCCTCCGTAAATTGGCAGTTAAAGTGTTAGGCTTTTTGAGACTTTACAGTCTCTGTAAAATAAAAATTTTTCAAGGTTCAGAACCTCAAGAATTATTTGTTACCAACAATAGCATGGCGCCTAACGAGCCCGGGGGTAGGCCCCTGGGGATCCACCCTTAGGCCTCTTTCGGTCAGGGGCGCTACTGGACCTCATCACTCTAGATGGGTGGTTGGCATCCTTTAGCACGAGGCGTCGGATCCTGACACTGACCGGTGTGCTAGGCAAAAGTCAGTACCTACGGGTTAAGACGGGATCCTCGGTCATGGTTAGCATGGCCTCTTCCAAATTATTGTAGCATGTTTCCCTTAAGGAAACTCAAAATTAAATAAATAATTTTTATTAAATCACCTCCCCCTAAATGTTGAGATCCCCCCGATGCCTCTGACCGCCGGCGGTCTTAGGCATCGGGGGGATTTCTTTTTTAACTTTTGGATGACCTTGACCCATATTTGTGTGTGAATAAAAATAATATTTTGTTCCACACGATATGTAGGTCAGCCATGACTTAGGCGGATTTTTGCCTGAGTTCTGAGGACTCCTCAGGACTTAGAGCGATATGCGACTAAGTGTTGCCTGTCCACACTGTGGTGGAACAAAATATTATTTTATGTTGACACATGAGTAAGGGTAGCAGGTATCCAAGAGTTAAAGTCCTAGGGGTAGGTGACCCCCCCCCCGAGCCCCGGACGGCAAGTGAGCCCCCCCCCCCGAAATTTTTTTTTTGGGATTTTGACCTTGACCAAAAATTTTTTGCTCCGGACGAAAACTGCGCCCCCCCCCCCCCGAAATTTTTTTTTTTTTGGATTTTGACCTTGACCAAAAATTTTTTGCTCCGGGCGAAAACTGCGCCCCCCCCCCCCAAATTTTTTTTTTTTGATTTTGACCTTGACCAAAATCTTTTTTGCTCCGGACGAAAACTGCGCCCCCCCCCCCCGAAATTTTTTTTTTTTTTATTTTGACCTTGACCAAAATTTTTTTGCTCCGGACGAAAACTGCGCCCCCCCCCCCCGAATTTTTTTTTTTGGATTTTGACCTTGACCAAAATTTTTTTTGCTCCGGACGAAAACTGCGCCGGGGGGGGGGGTGCCAAGCTAGTAGTATGAAATTGTTACTCCTATGACAAGTTAAAATAGTAGTGGCATACTGCTCCCCCCACCAGTCTACCATTGAGGTGCCGCTGAAGCATGTTTGACTCATCTCATTCTCTCTTGGGCTGCCAATGGGTTGACATGGATGTTCCACCGCTTCAGATGTAGCATAAGTATAAAGGTAATATTTAGCACAGTGGTATCATGTATGTATTTTAGTAATAATTATGTTACAAAATAAAATTTTGTTTTTCAGTTTGTTGGTCTCTGACAAGTTTTAAACTGTGAAATTGTAAGGATTGAAAAAAAAAATATTTGTAATTATTTATAATATAGGTAGCACCGTTTTAGTGCTACCTTAAATATAAAATTTTTAAAGATCTGAATTTTGAAATTTTTTATGCTGGTATTAATTCTATATTATTTTTAAGCTAAATTGAATATGCAGGTAACACTTTAGTATTTTTTCCGTGGAAATAGTCTTAATTCTGTACATTTTTTGTGTGTTACCATGTAGTAAGTGTGTCAAAAAGCATGTGATGAAACAAATATATTTAAAAGTATTAAATTTGTTTCAGTTTGTTGGTCTCTGACAAGTTTTAAACTGTGAAATTTTAAGGATGGAAAAAATATTTGTAATTAACTATTTAAAATATAGGTAGCACCGTTTTAGTGCTACCTTAAATATACATATATATTTTAGGGCACCTTGGGCGTGGTCACCCGGTGGGGATATAAGGCGGCCGGGTTGCATGCACTTCTCATTTTAGCTCCAGCTCTCGTGCCGACTGGTTCTAAAAATGTCTTGTCGTATACCTTATGATCCTTTGTACTATAATCTGCTTGGTATTAATAGTATTACAGACAATGAGCGGAAATTGTATAAAAAATTTTGTTGTTTACTTGATAGAAAGAAAAAACTACCGCCAAATACCTTCACCTACAAGCTACCCCTGATAGACAAGGATGATGTAAGCAAACTATCATCAATTCAATTGAAGTTTCTGGAAGAAAAAATTCTTGTTTGTGTGAGAGAAGTGTTTCATAATGAATATTCAAAAAGATTGGCTTTTGACTTTATTAAGGAACATGCAGGACATGAAAAAAAACAGTATACAGGATTATATTATTTACATCTTTTTGAGAATGGAGCAAGTGTAACGGTAGAAATAAGTATTAAACTAATGTAATTCTCCCAACCAAGTGTTAAAGTAGGACTTGAACTTTGACTTGATTGAGGTTTTGCAGAACAGAGAGGGAAAAAAATTATTCCTTCACCCTCTTGAAATAAAGATCAGAACACCCCTCAAGTTGGAGCAATATTGGACAGAATGTTGCTGTGTAAAAGACTTATATTTTGTAGTAGAAGATTATTTTTGGACACTAGTGATGACGAGGATAGCAGTGATGAATTTTCACCTTTGTAAATATTTTTTTGTTTTGCATTTTACAAAAATCAAAAAAATTATAAAACTGTAAAAAAAAAAGAAAAAAAAAATATGAGCGGGGGATAGAGCAGCAGATGCTCTATCCCCCGCTCAAAATAATAATTTTAGATGGTCTTGACCCACTTTTGAGAATTTATTGTGGTGGGGGAAAGCATTAGTGGAGGGGGAAACGTCATATATACGGGTAGTCAAGCCTCAGTCTCATTTGGTAAGAAAGAGGGAACGCTGGATCGGAGGTGATGGTAAGATTGACTCAATAGCAAATACTTTAACACTGCAATATGTTAACAGGTTGTCAATGGTTAGGAAAAATCTTTTATTTTTATACTACCTAGTTTGTTTAAGGTTAAAATTTTAAATATATTTTATTTTGGTCAAATGCTTTTGCCACACTTCCTACACGCTAAGACTCATATAAAGTACAGGATTTAAGCTGATCTCTCGGGGAAATACTATGTAGCCACCTCACACTGGTTATCTGAATCGCATAGTATTGGTGATTTATACAACATAAAATTTTTTTTCACTATGTTATATATCACCAATTCTTATTCGAGTCAGATAACCAATGTTAGGTAGCACATCAGTATTTCCCCGCGAGATCAGTCTTAATTCTGTACATTTTTTGAGTTTTGGCGTGTGGTAAGTGTGCCAAAAGCATTTGCTCAAACAAATATATTTAAAAGTTTTAATTTTGAACAAGTTGAGCAGTAAATAATAAAAATATTTAACTTTTGAACCAGTTGACATATTATTGAAAGTATTTGTTAGAAAGTTGATCTTACTACCATCTCTTATCCAGTGTTCCCTCTTTTTTACCAGATTTAAGGTGGCCTTGACCTATATATTTGTCCTAAATAGCAAATTTTAAATAAATATAATACATTTTGTTCTGCGCATGTGCAGATTTGTTCTGCGCATGCGCAGAACGGGTCTTTCCCAAAGATCACCCCCCACCACCCGCTATAAAAGGAGGTCGGTCAAGAGCGTCTCTCATTCTTTGGTAAACTTTTGTGGAGTTAACATCTAAAGACGCTAGTGGTAAAAAGTGTTAAAATGCTTCTTTGCCATATTTGTGGGGAATTTTTCCCAGATGAAGTGATTCTTCAAATCCATCAAGAATTACATATGGAAGACCCGGCGAGTGAAACGGCTAACGAAATGGACATGGACTGGATTGATGACATTTTGGATGAATTTAATCAACGGCTCGACAACTGGGAGAGTTATTTGCAACAAATGCAGCAGGGACGACCCAGCGTGATCCAATTTGGAGGTGCTGGACCGTCAGGACTTAGAAGAGGAACTGTTGCGGAACCAGAAGAAGAAGAAGAAACGGACACTGATACATATTTAGACACGGATATGGATTTGGATATAGAAACAGAACAAGGAGGAACCAGACACTTACGCACAACTGCTTTTCCCGGACGCACGGTAATACATAACAAAATAAATAATGTGCAACTAGATTTAGAAAATTTTGTAACCGAGGCAAAATCATTGATCTGTGAAACTTTAACTAAAGAATTGGCAAGATTAAATATTATTAAATTTGGTTTAGTGTTGGACGCAAAATTTAGTAAATCTGATGGTGAAACCACACTTCGAGGTTTCATAACAAAAAACCGTACTTTGATGTTTGCCTCGGATGTAAATAAAATTGTAGATGAATGTATTGAAGAATTGTTGACAAAAATGCAGGAGCATGAGGGTAGAGGGTCAGGTTGGATGTTTACATCTGTAGAGGGTTTAGATTTAAGAGTGCATAAGCACGGATTTGGTATGAGAGGAAGCAGCTACGTCCCTCTACCAAAAGCCATTGAGAAAACGAAAGCATGTATAAATGTACAGAATGAAGATAATGAGTGTTTTAAGTATGCTATGTTGTGTAAATATATTTTGCCAGAGCAGCGCCCTTCTAGAGTAAGTAGACACTATGTAAATGTAAATAATAGGTATAATTTTGTAGGACTGTCTTACCCTGTAAGTGTTAAAGACATTTGTAAATTTGAAAAGAAGAATCCTGGTGTTAGTGTAAATATTTTTGGTTTGGATGATGCAAATAATGTGTACCCCTTAAGGGTGAGTAAAACTGAACTTAGGAACCATACTGATTTGTTATTAATAACTAAAGGTGAAATTTCACACTATGTATATATAAAGAATTTTGAACAACTTGTCAGAAGTCAAGTTACTAAGCATCATGGTCATATAACGATTTGTAAGCGATGTTTTTGTTTTGTGTCAAAAGAAGTAAGGAGAGGAGGTGCGGAATGGCTACAAGAACACCAAAGACTCTGTAATGAAAATTTTGAATGCAAAATTAGTTTGCCTGCACCTACTCGCTCTATTGTAAAATTTGAAAAGATTAGCCATCAATATAGGGTACCATTTGTAATTTATGCAGACTTTGAGTCCACACTGGTACCCCAAGAACATCCAGAAGGGGAAATTACCAGTAGGACGAAATATCAGCTGCATAAACCTAACAGTTTTTGTTTGCTTGTTAAATCCACACTGTCAGAAGAACATTTGAAAAATTTTGGTTTAAGTTCAACCCCAATTTTGTACAGAGGTGAGGATGCTGCTAAACATTTTGTAGATAACTTGTATTATATAGCTGGTAAGGTTGAAGAAGTGTACAGTAATATTATTCCAATGTTACCTCTTGATGAAGAGGAGGAAATTCAATATATCAATGCCACTAATTGTTACTTGTGTAAAAAAGAATTTACTCTTGACAACCATAAAGTCCATGATCACGATCACCTTACTGGTTATTACAGAGGGGCTGCTTGCAATGCTTGTAATATTAATTATAAACTTCCGAAATTCATTCCAGTTGTTTTGCATAACCTTAGTGGTTATGATTCACATTTTATTATTCCGGAATTGGGCAGGGATGATGGGAAAATTGATGTTTTGGCCAACAGCACAGAAAATTACATTAGTTTTTCCAAGACTGTTGGCAAGATGAAGCTTCGATTCGTGGACTCTTTTCGATTCATGTCATCTAGCCTTGCCAACCTAACTAAAAATTTAAGACGACAGGATTTAAAAGAAACCAGAAAAATTGTGCCAGAAGATAAAATGGACTTGGTGCTAAGGAAAGGTGTGTTTCCATATGATTACATTACTGGACTAGAAAAATTTGATGAAACATGTTTGCCACCAATCGAAGCGTTTAAAAGTAAATTAACTGAAACCGAAATTTCAATTGAAGATTATAATCATGCTCAGAAAGTCTGGAATGAATTAGGAATGAATACCCTGGGTGATTATTCTGACTTTTATGTAAAACTAGATGTAACATTATTGTGTGACATAATGGAAGAATTTAGGAACACCTGTTTCACCGCTTACGGACTGGACCCGCTACATTCTTTTACTTCTCCAGGTTTGGCCTGGCAGGCCATGCTAAAATCTACCGAGTGCAAGTTGGAATTGCTAACCGACATCGATATGGTTTTAATGATTGAATCGGGTGTACGAGGTGGATTGACCCAGGCTGTTACAAGACATGTGAAAGCTAACAATAAATTTCTACCAAATTATGATGAGACTAAAGATTCGATTTTTCTTGGATATTTTGATGCCAATAATTTATACGGTTGGGCGATGTCCAAACCCCTTCCGTATGGCGACTTCCAATGGGTAGACCCGGACAGCATCGGGGACATCATGCAGATCCCACAAGATGGACCGACCGGCTACATTTTTGACTGCGACTTTGAGTATCCAGTACACCTACACGATCATCATTACGACTTGCCACTGTTGGCTAAAACTGAAGTATCACCGACGGGAAAATGGCCCAAATTAATGATGACATTAAACAACAAAAACCGTTATGTCGCACATTATTTAGTTGTTCAGCAAGCCTTAGAATTAGGATTGATTATTACCAAAATTCATAAAGTTTTAAAATTTTCACAATCTTGTTATTTAAAACCATACATTGATTCAAACACTGCAAGGAGAGCAGCAGCAACATCAGCTTTTGAAAAAGATTTTTACAAGCTCATGAACAATGCAATATTTGGAAAAACTTTAGAAAACAAAAGGAAACACAAAATTGTAAAATTAGTAACAAACCCCAGACAGATGCAGAAACTTGTACAGAAACCGAATTTTGGAACAAGTATGATAATTAATGAAAACTTGGTAGCAGTCAGCATGAAGAAAACCAAGATAGTAATGGATCGACCGTTGTACATAGGAATGTCTATATTGGATATAAGTAAAACGCACATGTATGACTTTCATTACAACAAAATGGTTCAACATTATGGAAGAGAAAATATTGGAGTAGCCTACATGAACACGGATGCACTAATTTATTGGATTAAGACACAAGACATGTATGAAGATCTTCGGACGTTCATACACAAAAATGATTTTGATTTTTCCGACTACCCAAGAAATCACCCGAACTTTAATGAAAATAATAAGAAAGTTTTAGGTAAATTCAAAGATGAATGCAATGGAGCAAGCATGGAAGAAATCGTCGCACTAATGTCCAAATTATATTCTTTTAAAGTATATAAAGGACAAGAAGAAACATCAACCACTAAGAAAGCAAAAGGTGTAAAGACAGGTTATTTGAAGAAAAATGTAAACTTTGAACAATATAAAAACTGTTTATTTAACGACACCACCTTGACTGCTAAATTCAACACCATAAGGAGTGAAAAACACAAAGTGTACAGTGTTACAGAAGTTAAGAAAGCACTCTCGAACAAGGATGACAAAAGACACATTATGGATGACAAAATCAACACTCTTCCTTTTGGCCACTACTCCCTTAACCCCGTCAACAATTAACCTATTCTTCGTTCTCTTCGTCCTTTTTTTTGACCTAAATTCCTTTTTCGGCCACTACCCTCTTAACCCTATCAACAATTAACCTATTCTTCGTCCCTCTTCGTCCTTCTTCGACCTAAATTCCTTTTTCCTTCCGTAAAAAAATGGGGAACACGGCAAGTCCAACGCCTTGTTCCCCATTTTTTTACATTAATTTGAATGACCTTGACACATTTAAAATCAGTTTTTAATTAGAAACAAATTTTTATTTCCACTTTATTGGTAATATAACAACCTAAACATAATTAATAAATTGTTTATAAAATTATTTTCTTAACCCTCTTAAAATAAGGGAGGGGGGTATCATATAAATGAACTATATTTTTTAAATATCATTCATTTATATAATACCTTAACCTGGGGGTAATGTAATAAAAAACCATTACTCGGACATTTCCCAAACCATGTCCTTGAGGGTTAAGGAAATATATTTAAATAGTATTTCTTACCAATTTAGAATACCTTAACAGACTTAAATAGGGTTTAATACATACATAAAGTTCATTTCTATTTTGACCGTAATAACGGAAGGATTAAAAATGGATTTAAAACAAAAAATTGTTAATGAACTTCATAAACCTGTTAGAAGAAAATTTCCCCGTAGAAATACCGTTATAAAAGGAATGAACGACTTATATCAAGCGGACTTAATAGAAATGATTCCTTATAGTAAACAAAATAAAGGTTTTAAATACATATTGACTATTATCAATTGTTTTACAAAAATGGCAGATGCTTTACCGCTAAAAGATAAAACCGGCAAGAGTGTAACAAAAGCCATGGAAACTGCGATACATAGAGACAAAAATACCATAAAACATTTACAAACCGATGATGGTAAAGAATATTTCAATAAAGAATTTTCAAATTTAATGAAAAAACACGACATAAACCATTATTCAACTAATTCAGAGGTAAAAGCATCAATCATAGAAAGATTCAATCGAACTTTAAAAGGTGCGATGTACAAGATGTTTTCAAACAGAGGATCGCACGTATGGATTGATATGTTACCAAAACTAATAAAAGATTACAATAACAAGTTCCATAGAACAATTGGTATGAAACCGAGCCAAGTGACTAGCAAAAATGAAAAACTCGTATTAAAACGTATAAAAATGAATACTAAACCAAAAGTTGAAAAACTAAAGCCTAAAGTGTTTAATGTTGGTGATAAAGTGCGAATAAGCAAATACAAAGGTGTGTTCAGTAAAAGATATCTACCAAATTGGACAAATGAGGTTTTTACCGTATTTAAGGTGCAACCTACAGTACCAGAAACTTACATTTTAAAAGATAATAAAGGACAATTGCTCGAAGGAGGGTTTTATGGACATGAAATGTTAAAATCCACAGTAGGTGATGTGTATCTTGTTGAAAAGGTGTTACAACGGAAAAAAGATAAAGTGAAAGTGCGATGGTTAGGATTTAATAAGAGTGAAGATTCTTGGATACCTAAAAAGGATCTCATATAATGATGGAGCATCATTTTAGGTTGAACCTTTACAAAGGATGGAGATAATACCACAAAAGGATAGTTTTCCTATTAATAATATTGATGAACTCACGGTGGACAATTCGGAATTAAACAGTGGCAAACATGGTGTTTTGTTACCAAACACGGTGCGTTGTCTTGTAACCGGTCCATCCAATTGTGGTAAAACAAATGTAGTATTCAATTTGATTACAAACCCAAAAGGATTGCGTTTCAATAACTTGTATGTCTTTTCCAAATCATTACAACAACCCAAATACCAATTATTAGAAAAAATATTTAATAATGTGCCAGAAGTGAAATATTACAAGTTTGATGCAAGTGAAAGCGTAATGCAACCGCATGAAGCTAAACCATTTTCAGTTTTTATATTTGATGATGTATCCTGTGAAAACCAAAACACTATCAGGAGTTATTTCGCTATGGGGCGACATAACAATATAGATAGCATTTACATAGGCCAGACTTATAGTAAAATACCAAAACAACTGATAAGAGACAACGCAAATGTGTTAATTGTATTCAAACAGGATGAAACTAACTTAAAACACATATATTACGATCATGTCAATGCGGATATGTCATATGAACGGTTTAAAGACATATGTGGTAAGGCTTGGGCTGAAAATTATGGATTTTTGACAATTATGAAGGAACAACCACTAAATAACGGCCGATACAGGATAGGTTTTGATAAATTTATATTAATTCACTAACCATTATATCACACAATCATTCTTGTACAGCACGTCTTGCTACAAACATGGTTAACCAAGAAAAGTTAGTAAAGGAAATCAAATCACTTAGTGATTCTATTCGGGCTAAAAACAGAGCGTTAAAGTTAGGTATCAGCGAAAGGGAGAAATTTCTCGAATCTACTTTTAAACCTATTACAGAGCCTTTGAAACAATTCAGCAAAAAATTGACTAAACCTTCTTTTCAAGGTGATATTATTGCTCCAATAACAGAATATGAAAGGGAAAGTGTAATATCAGAAGATATTAGCGATGAGGACCCGGAAGCCTCCATATTTAGTGATACAACGGCAGAAAGAGAAGATGTATATGCTGGTAGTGAAGAAGAAGTGGTATCTATAGCAAGTGAAGAAGAAAAAACAGAAGGAGAACCATCAAACATAAGCTTATTGGGTGAAACTATTCATACAAAAGGACCGTTAGGAAGGAAATACTTGTTAAAACTGTTAATTGGAACTGATTCTACTAAAAAATACCACAGTTATGGAGCAAGAATGTCCAAAGAAGGTGTAATGATTGGTAATAGCAAATTAGATGTCGATGAACATGATAATATTCACATAGGTGATCAAATATATAAGGGAACAAGGGGGCTATTTGAATTATTATTTGAAAATAAACCTTTAAAAGCATTGGTAAAAAATGATGATTTGGAAGTGTATAGCAAAATTTTGGATCAAACTAATGCATATAAAAGAAATTATTTACCTGAAGCACCCATATATAGAAATAAATCTGTAAAATATAAAGATTTTGTTTCGAAATTAATACCGATTATAAGAAGAAAACCTGTAAAAAGAAGATTAGTAGCATCCACTTTAGATTTAAGTTCTCCAGAACCGAGGAAAAGAAGCAAATCAGTCACCGGTAAAGGATTGATGAAGAAACTATACAATACAAACGTAATTTATTACAATAATATCAATAAATTGGTGGATAGAATGAAACTAATACATGAAGCCAAAGAAGCGGGTCATACTGGATTGGAAAACGAATGGGTGGCTTTAGTGGATGAACTTAGAAACCGAGGGGTAATCTCATAAAAATGCATTACTCCCTAAAATGCTATTCAGTTGCACCATGAGTGTCGACAAGTTCGGACGGTATTCCTCGGATGGATTATATTACGCGAATAACTTAAAAAGAGGTGCTGGTTTACCACAAACACCTGAAGGAGATTATGATATTAGTAATAAAAGGTTAAAAAACATAAAAGATCCCACGGACGAAAACGATGCCGTAAATTTAAAAATAGTAAAGGAAAAGATATCACCAACATTAAGACTACACAATAACACATATGATGCAGAAAATCATAGAATTATCAACGTTGGTAAACCAAATGAAAACGGTGATGCGATAAACAAAGGTTATTTGTCATCTGAATTAAAAAATACGTTAAACTTCAATGGAAAAACGTATAGTGCTAACAATAAACGTATATCCAACGTAGATGACCCTAAAGATGCAAAGGACAGCGTGAATAGACGCTATTTACATTCCTTGATACCTGAAAAGACAAAAGATGGATTTTCTTTTTATAAATTTGTTATTAATGATATAGGTTATCCAAAAACTGAAAACGATGCTGTAAATCTAAAATATATTAAAGATCATTGTATCATACGTGATGTAGGGGTTATAGATTGTTTTAATAATTGTTTAGCAAATGTTAAAGATGGTTCGGCGCCATCAGATGGTGCAACAGTGGGTCAAATGATGGAAACCTTAAAACAAGAAACATCTGGATTTGTAAAACAAAACCAAGTAGTATCGCGGAAAGGGGATGTATTTGTGCAGGGAAATGAAAAGTTTACATTACTTGAAGAAAAGAATAATGCTTGGGATGGTAAAGGAAAGAAATTATCATATATAGGTATGGGTACAGAATTCTTTGATGTTCCAGTTGTAGCACAAACTATATGTTCTAATCCATATAATGATGAACCTTACATATGTAGGTTTAAAAAAATACGTAACGTATCTCCTGGTATCAACGATTTCCATTGTGTTGTAGTTAGTCAATCTTTGATATTAGATAAACCAACTGGTGATATTTTTAATGCGGATGATAAGAAAATAGGTAATTTAAAACAAGGAAGTGATCCAAATGATGCTGCAACTGTAGGACAGGCTATAACAACTTCATTAAAGGACAATAAAGTATATACTTGTAATAATAAACGTATTACAGAACTTAAAGACCCTCAACATGTGGATAATGCTGTTACTGTTAATTTTCTTATTAAAGTTTTAGGAAATGCATTATTTGATATGTTCAATATTATTGCAACCCGTACACGTTGGGGTAATTGGGTGTCTGAATCCGAGAGAGGTAATTGGATTAAAAAGGAAATTTTTAATAAATACTTTATTAACCCTAATACGCAAAAGTTTAGATCATCAGATTGGGGTGATATTGATATTTAATATAAGATCACAATAAATGACTTCATTTATGTCCAACTCGTCATAGAGGTAACACATAAGTTGAACATTGCGATTATAAAAGGACAATAATGGCGTTCCGGTACATCAGTCCATATCGAGACACTGTGAGGAAAGGAGGTGGGATCACATCCACAGCGGTTTCTCTGTTAAGTAAAGCCTTAAATCGAATTCCAGTAGGATCTGTCGTAAATAGAGCAATAGACGCTTTACCATACGAATTTCACATACCGGGAGGTTATCAGTATTGCGGACCAGGAACTAAATTGAAAAAACGACTGGAAAGAGGCGATCCAGGCATAAATAAGTTAGATCAAGCTTGTAAAGAACACGATATAGCATATTCCACATTTAGCGATACAAAAAATAGATCGATAGCTGATAAAAAGCTCGCGGATATAGCTTGGCAACGAGTAAAGTCTAGTGACGCTAGTATTGCAGAAAAAGCAGCAGCTTTAGCGGTAACAGCAGGTATGAAGGCTAAAACAGCGGTAGGAGGTGGAAAAAGGAGGAGAAAAGTAAAAAGGAGATCGGCAAAGACAAAACATGGGGGGAATATTAGAAGAAAACGACGTTCCACCAGAAAGGGTAGCAAAAAACCAACAGTATGGTCAATGGTAAAAAACGGGGCAGGTCTATACCTAAGACCGTATCGTGCATATTAAATAAAAGAAATCAATTAGTAATACCACATAAAGCGTTAACAAATATCGAATTATTTAAATACATTTCATGTTTAAAAATACCTTTTTTTCGCGGTGTCTTTATGAAAGATGCTTTACCAGTTAAAATGTGGAAAAACGAAACCGGTATTGTAAATTTAGACAATTCTGAAGGTCCTGGCACTCATTGGGTTTGTTATAAGAAATTAGGTGATAATATTTATTACTTTGATAGTTTTGGCAATTTACCACCACCTAAAGAACTCGAGCATTACTTTAAATCTGCTAAAAACATATATTACAACTATAAAAGAGAACAACCTGATAACACATTAATATGTGGCCATTTATGTTTGGAATTCCTAGCTAAAAGTATCAGTCACCATTGACATGTCATCCTATACGGTATCATTAACAGGAAAATCGTCCACTTTACGAAGTATCCTTTTTCCAGCGTTACGCTTGCAAAAAGGAAGATTTTGGGAAGCGGCACTGTTGGATTTTACAACTTACAACTCTATTCCCAATGTTACGGAAGGTAAAAATAACTTATTGCATTATTATAAAGGAAAAGATGCCAGTGGGAAGTTTACAGACTTAGAAGTTTGCAGTTTACCCACAGGTTCTTATGAAATTGATCATATTAATGAATTTTTGCAAAATAAAATGGGGAAAGACAATATAACATTAAAAGGTAATAACAATACTATGAAAGCTGAAATTAACTCAAAATATTATATAGATTTTACTCAGGAACAATCAATCGGTGAATTGTTAGGATTTCCCAAAGATAGCCCAATTTTAGAACCAAATCAAACACATTCCGGTAAACAAACTGTAACTATACTAAAAGTTAATAGTATAGATATAACTTGTAACATTATACAGGGAGCTTACAGAGATGGAGCAAATACTCATATAATACATACTTTTTACCCGAGTGTACCTCCAGGATTTAAAATTGTTGAAAAGCCACAAAACCTAGTATATCTGCCGTTGAACACCACTTTCATTTCAGACATCGTGTTGAACGTATTGGATCAAGACGGTAACTTGATAGATTTCCGAGAAGAGCCAATTACAGTTAGATTACATTTAAAATCGACACTTTAATACAAAAATCATGGGTTTATCATTTAAAAGTGGACAGCCTATGGGAAACCGCATTAGTAGCTCTTCAGCTGTGGAGGAGTTAACACGCGAGAACATTCGTTTCTTAGAAAAGATTGGTTTAAAATTAACCGATTATGGATATACTGGATATAGCGCAGGGTCCGACATTCGACGAAACACTATGGGAAAAAGAATATCACACCCACAACCCTTACACTTCATCAAAATTGAACAATAACGATGAAATTCGTATTCCTATACAACATCAGGACATTTACACACTACCATGTGAAAGTTACTTGTATATCGAAGGAAAAGTTACTAAAAAGGATGGTTCTACTACTGGTACAACAGTTCCATTTATAAATAATCCTATGGCTTTCCTGTTTGATGAAATTAGATATGAAATATCAGGTGTAACAGTTGATTCCACTAAAAAAGTAGGTATTGCAACAACTTTAAAAGGGATAACATCTATATCACCTAATGAAACCAATTTACTTCAACCTGCCGGATGGGTTTTACCTGAACATGACACAATCACTCCCAATACAAAGGGATATTTTGATTTTCATATTCCATTACGTTTGTTGCTTGGATTTGCTGAAGATTATAGAAAAATAATATTAAATGTTAAACAAGAATTAGTTTTGTTGAGATCTTCTAACGATAAAGACATTATTAAAGCTCCAGACGGTACAACAGATGCAACTTTAGAATGGAAATTAACATTAGACAAAATTGTATGGAGAGTTCCACATGTTAAATTAGCTGACGAGCATAGAATGCTACTATTAAGGAAATTAAAGGCTGATCGTGATATTGTAATTCCTTTTAGAAGTTGGGAATTCCATGAACATCCCAGTTTACCTGCTACGGATCGACACACTTGGACTGTTAAAACATCTAATTACGTAGAACGAGCCAGGTATATTATATTTGGTTTACAAACAGGTAGGAGAGACAGTATCACAAAACATGCAGGCAAATTTGATCATTGCAACTTAAAAAATATTAAAGTTTATTTGAATTCACAGTTTTTCCCCTACGACAATTTAAATGTGTCATTCGCTAATAAAAAGTACAGTATATTATACGATATGTATGCGAGATTCCAAAATTCATATTACGGTAAAACAAATACACCTTTATTATCACCAGAAGAATACTTAGATGGTTACACAATAGTTGTAATTGATTGTTCTAAACAAAATGAATCAGTAAAATCATCAAGTGTTGACATAAAGATAGAAATGGAATTCAACGAGCCTATACCTGCAAATACAACTGCATATTGTTTAATTTTACATGATAAAATTGTCACTTACACACCTTTGACTGGAATTGTTAAAAATGTTTTATAAAAAATCGTTTTTGTAAAATTTCAATCACGGGCGCGATTATAAAAGGGGAGCGCGCAGGTCGCTCCTGATCAGTTTGTTGCCTGACATCGTATGGGTAGCATCATCTTCAATATGGCTTCGACTAGTGGTACAACAGAATGCGATATAGAAAAAGAAATTTCAGAATTTTTGGACATGAATGAACAGCAACACGGCGCAGATCAAGAAGAAGAAAAAGGTAAAAAGAAGAAATATTTGTCCAAGAGGAAGAGAAATGTGGAAGAAAATATTTCACCAAATATTTTGATGGAGGTATTTTTACGAATTTTTTATCCAATCTCTTCAAGTTTGGATAAAAGTGTTTTAATTGGAGTTATGAAATCAACCGACTATTCACCTACAGTAATTTTAACCCACGGAACAAAAATGATTTTGTTTACAGCCAACGCTTGGGAATCTTTTATGAAACACCTCCATTTGTTGGAATGTTATTTTAATAGCAACATGTTTGGCAGGAAAACAAAAGTAGGACTATTGGATTCAGACTTGGAAATTGATATTATTAAACACCGAGGTGAACATCAAATGAGATTCAGAGATACAACCAAACATGACATAAAAATTCAACTGAACAGAGAAGAATTTTTCATTTTAACATGTGCAACTGAACCAATAACAAGATATTTAAGACAGCTAGTATTCTCCAGTTCAATTATTAAAGATTATTTAACAGACACTTTGGACAAACAACCGGATGCACCAATTTTGTATGGACCTGTGGACACTTCAATATTCAACAGAATTCCTCATGAAGTTCAAATGTGGAGACAATTGGAACAATATGTGCAAGAAAAAAATAATTTTGTGAAATCTGATGAAGAAACACATTTCAGTGATGAAAAGGATCAAAGTGATGAGAATGACTACAACAAAAATGACCAGATGGAAAGTTAAGTAAAATTTTTAATTTTTTCACAACACTTTACACTTGAATTGGCAAATTTTTAATAAAAAATTCAAAATTTTGTGGGTGTAGGCCTACCGGGGATGGTGCCCACGTTAAATATACACCAACGCGCCTTCAACTGTACGGCCTGGCATAAATGAATGCCTACCGTGGTGTGGAAAACAGTTGACCTTCTGACACCGTGATGGATAGACGGGTGACCTTTCAAATGGACATGGAAGAGGAAATCAAGTCCAAGCCGGGTATTATTGAATTTCAAGCTTTTCGTGGTAACGATGATCGGTTTATAATTAAAGAACTCGTATTTTACGATTTAGATAAAAATATTCCTTACACATTTTTATTTAAACCACCATGCTCTTTTTCTTCACTAACCACCAAAGCCGCAACAACAAACCGATGGACTTGGAAATATTTTCATCACATCGATTGGTATGACGGTTTTACCAGTTATTCAGACTTGTATCATATTATGCATCAATTTTCAAACAGATTTACTAATATTTACACAAAAGGACTTGAAAAGAAAAGATGGATAGAACAATTTACATCTACTCCAGTTAAAGATGTGCAAATAGATAAAAATTTTAAATTTATTGCTGAAAACATTTGTATTTGCACACAAAGTGTGGAACATGAAAGGGACAGGCACTGTGCGTTAAAAACGCTTTAAAATTAGCGACTTACCTGCAAAATGGAGAAATCGGCGATGGTGGTGGGGGTAACGGCGATTATAAAAGCGAGGAGCAGACCGAGACCTGGCACGAGTATTACTCGAGATTCCGAGACGACAACATCTCAGAGCAAGAAGACAGCGAGGACCTCTAGAACAACCATGGCATCCAACCAGTTTCTGCAGACTTTGGTGGAACAATTCAACGCCCACTCCAAGTCTACAATTTTGCCGGTAAAAAAATGTTCAGAGTTGAAGGATGAAAAACATTATATTATACATACCATGAAGAAGATGGAAACTACAGTCGGCGAGGCAATCTGCTGCAGCTTGAGCGAAGCCCCATACACTCCGGGAGATGAGCCGAAATTCCAAATTTACCTGCCCAAAAGATTTGTACACCTACTCCAAAACGAAGATCTCCGCTCCATACAACCAGGATGTCTCTACTTGGTGTCCCACGGATGCAGCGGCAGCAACTCCACCGAGCTTACCATCCACATCGCAGACAAGCAGCAGTGTTAAAAAAAAAAATTTTTTTCTTTCTTGTATCTGTTTGTATTTTTTTAACTATATATATTTTTGTCATGTAATCTTGTTTGTACTGTTTTAAATAAAGATAAAAAAAACCAAAAAAAAAACACAAAAAAACACAAAAAAGGCAACATATCAATATGTGAAACAAAAAAAAAATTCACATATTGATATGTTGCCTTTTTTTTAAAGCTCTGGGGTGACCTTGACCTTTGACCTTTGCACAAATTAAACATAAATTTTTTTCAAACAGCAATATGTGTGTGTGTGTGTGTGTGTGTGTGTGTGTGTGTGTTTTCCCCCACCATTTCAGGTTACCAGCATACAGACTGTAAAGAAGTTCAGTTTGATTGCAACTGTCAAACGATGAGCACCCTATTTGAGCTTTGTGTAAGAAAAATTATTGAAGATCAACAGCTATTTAGCCATACTTTACGATCCAACGCTCCTCAACAAATTAAAATTTTTATCAAACAGTACAAGCTAGACAACAGAGGTTACAACACTTTTGGTTGGTACAAGTTTGGTGATGGTACAAAATTTTGTCGAAGTTGTGGAAGGGCCGCTGTATCCAACCCGGCACAATTCCTACAAGATGATGGATGTTTACAATATGGTCATGTGGCTCCAGTTTTAAGTTACCATACACCTAAAGAACTTTGCGCCATTTGTTCAATCAATATGTTTAGTTGGCAAAAATTTAACCACCTCTCATCAGACAGCGTGTAAACAACTTCCCCCCACCACTATTTCATACTACCTTCAAACGACCATGCTAATATTCATTCCGCCTTTGGACATCATACGGAAAACATCAAGATGGCTCTGACTGTAAAATGTGCAAATTATGAAGAAGTATTTGTAAGAAATCTGCAAGAATTAAACGAAATTGTTCAAGAATTTAAATCACTAATCGAGCAGGGATACCGATTGAACATGCAAATTTTTGCTTGCAACACAAAATGCCCTCATGTCCCCAGGGATGACGAGCCGCCTAGGTCACCATCATCAACTTCTTCAGCCTACTCCTCCAGATCATCCATGAAGACTCAAGCCAGTCCAAACTTGGAATATTTCTCCTGACTAATATTTATATTTTGTATCCTCATTGTACTTCAATATGCATATTTTTGTATTGTAATAAAGGAATGATAAAATAAAAACAAAATAAAAAAAACCTATCTTGCTACAGTATTGTAGCAAGATAGAATTTTTTTAAAACACAAATTGGATGACCTTGAACATGTTCTAACATGTTCAGGTTTTCCCCTACCACTTTTCCTCTTGGAGACCTGAGATGCGGCACCAATGTGTTTCATTACATCTTCATCTTTTGAGCTGCAAACATGGATGTTCCACCACCAATATATGAGGCCGATGAAGCGGAAAGCCTGGGGAGGAGGAGATGCCAGCATGTGGATCTAGTGGAGATGATGGAAAGAAGGATGGAAGAAAGACGGATCAGGAAGGACCATATGCTAATTCAGAAAATTTTAAAATTAGATCTCTTCATAATCTTGGCCTTATTAATTGCAATTTTCTTCTACTTGGTATACGCAGTTGTATACTGCCTAAGATGCATCGAATGTACAGATAAAGCAGCCAAATTGCCAGTTTTCAACACTACTCTTTAAATAAAATTTTCTTTTTTAAAACTCCAAATGGTTGACCTTGAACATGTTTCAACCTGTCTGGTTGTATCAATTACCCCCACCACTACAATTCCAAAAGACCAATCCTACATGCAAGTCTGGCTTCATTTCCAACTCAGCTACGCTAAAGGTTACACTACACACAATGAAGTGGGAATTACTTGTTGACAGCCTTCAATACCTAAAAGAAATCTATGAAAAATTGCACATGCGGCTACTTCAAAATCCAGGGATGATAATAAAAATGAACTTGGAATACGACTGTCCACTCATCGACGACAGTATGGATGAAGCAGAAGGGGTAGTCCAAAATACACAAGGAACATGTTGCTGTGAAGAAAATTCTTCAACAACATCAAGCACAAGTCCGGACAGCACATATGGGGATGAAGGAGGATTTTTGTAAATAAAATTAAAAAAATATTTTTTTTAAAACTTCAAATGGTTGACCTTGAACACGTTTCAACATGTTGAGCAATGTGGATAAAAAATATTTTTTTTCTTATGCCTATTGCTGAATAACAAACTCAGTTGTATAGTTTGCAAAAAAAAAAATTTTTTATTTTTTCATTTCATATGACCATTTTCCCCCCACCATCTCCTTATCCCCACCACTCTACCGAGTACCTGAGATACACGGAGCGACTTGTTCAGTTGCTGTTCAACTCTTGTGGTGTGCACATCTCACTTTTTGCACTCAATTTACTTATATTGAGTTTAAATTTAAATATTTAGCAAGATATCAAACATTTCTTAATTTTTCGGCAAAGTTTCAAATAACAAAAAAAAATTTTTTTTTCACTTTTGGTTTGATTGAAATTTCACAAGTTCCAAGATCACCTGAGAAAGAATAAAAATAAATATTTCTCAGGAAATATTTACAATCCGAGTTACGGTAAAGGACGGGCTCGGATGAGTTGTTGCAAAAATTTTAATTTTTTCTTCCTTCTGACCACTTTACCCCCACCACCTCCTTATCCCCACCACTGAGCCGGGTACCTGGGTAACCGCCTGCGCCCAAGTCAGTACGTCTTCGGACGCGGTGCTGTTCAGGACGCGTGTCGTTTGTCGCACTGTCGGGTGTTTGAAGAAATTATTCTTCGGCTCTCAGTCTCTCGGTGGGTAAGTAAAATAAAAAAATTATTTTTTTTTCAAGTGGGGGTGCTGGGACGGGTCAATGACCCCTGACGGATATATTAGGTCTAGAGTCTGATCGCTAGGGAATAAAAAAAATATTTTTTTGCACTTTTGTGATTCCTCGAGAAATTTCAATTTCTCAGCAAAATTTGAGGAATCGCAAAAGTGCAAAAAAAATTTTTTTTTGTATTCTTGCGTGACCTTGACCTAATTAACGTCAGTGACGTCATCATGATGACGTCAGCGGTAATGACGTCACCATGACGTCATTTATGTGACGTCATGTGACGTCATATGACATCATTAGTGACGTCATTCGTGACGTCATTGATGACGTCACGTCCCAGCCTTCCCAATTTCACACTACTAGTTTCGTTATAGCCTACTTTTTGTACACCCTGTGAATATGAAGTGCAAGAACATTAGATAAAGTAAAAATAACTTGTTGTTATTAGAGAGTATTTATAAACTACCTGAACAGACGAAATGCATTATTGGTAGATATGCAACAATAAAATGATATGTACCATTGTTCAGGCACGTACCAATTGTAGCGATCGCATCGGGTTTTCAGGCGTTTTTCTGTGTTATTCCTAGGGTTTATCCCCCCATGTGTGGTATCATTAGAAAGGGCATTAAAAGACAAACAACTTTGATAAGAAGTAAAATTGCCAAATTCTTACTTGTTAACAAGTTATAAGCAAAAATTTACAAAAGTTTATTTTTAAAATTCAATTTTATAAATATTATGGAAAAACTAATAAGTGCATAAGAAAATGGTAAATACAAAAAAGATAGGTCTTTTGAAGAGCTTTAAAACAAAAAAAGATTTATCCAAATCCGATAAATAACATCTGAAATATACGTAATTAAAAAATATCACTTTCCGCCATCTTGATGACGTCATAGCGGGTAAACCAACCAGATGCCGAAATGACACCTAAGTGCAAAACACTTCCTAAGACACATATATTCGACTAAAAAAGTCAAATTGACTATACGCGATTTTCCTACGGAATGTATTGTCAGATCCAGGACTATACGGTGTATGGTAGACGAAGCTGGGCATCGGTGAGTCAATAGACTTGTAATTAACGGTGTAACATGTGTGGACAGCTGCCACCACTAGGGTACCCTACAAGGGCCTGCACTACCGGCCGAGGCAACGCGGTACAGGCGACAGTCTTGTCAATGTCTCATCGTAGGAACGTGTACGGTGTATGGTAGACGAGGCTGGGCATCGGTGAGTCAATAGACTTGTATTTAACGGTGTAACATGTGTGGACAGCTGCCACCACTAGGGTACTCTACAAGGGCCTGCACTACCGGCCGAGGCAACACGGTACAGGTGACAGTCTTGTCAATATCTGACAATTATATACCGCTTTAGTAGACCCCAGTTATGACCTTATGAGACAAACTACAAAGACTCTATGTTAAAATATGGCTGATTAGCCTTATCAAGTGATGTATTTTGTCACTTTGTTGATTTTTTTCCATTTGAATATTTTTCTCTCATTGACTTGTGAGTTACGGATACATTGACATACCGAAACTATGATACTTATATACTTACTTGTATACTTGTAGGTATCCCACTGGAAGCTGTGAGGCCGCGGTCATCAATTTTTCTCCATTTTTTCTTGTTTTATTTTTCTTCCCAGAATTCCTCCGAAAAGAAGAATAGTTTTTCTAAGAGGTACTTTTTAAGTCTCTGTCTAAATTCCAAGAGGTTGCTATAGATTCTTACGTCTTCCGGCAGGTGGTTTTAGATTCTGCTCGAAAAGTAATGAGGGCCGGATTGAGTAAGAGTTGTTCTGTGTCTATTAACGTGCACTTTATTTTTTAAATGGAAGTTTATTTTGATATGAAAGTGAAGCTCTTTTTATAGGAAATTTGATGGTATTATGTACTACCGACTTTTCATTACGTTGGTTATGAGTAAATTTACGTTAGGTTATGTAATCAAAATATTAATAAATGTAACTTTTCTCCTGAAAGAAAAACATTGCTAGTATGTTTATTCTATTCGCTTGTCGATACGACATGATTACTATGTATCTATCTTCTTAATTCAATAAGGTTTCAATAATTTTTCGTCTTTTACATTCCTTTTTCTTTTGACCTACTAAACCGATTTTTAAGATTTTTGTGTTATTTTAAAGCTGAAAATCTAGCGTGTGTGGATGGTGGTAAAAAAGGTCAGTTCATTTTAGGTTCGTTTCTTTAGATTTTTATTTATTTCTATATGACGCTCTAAATATTGACCAATTTTCATTATAAGTTTTTTTATGTGAATAGTAACTTTAAAGTTGATTACCTTCAGATGCATTTTAAGTCAGATTGTAAACAACATTAGATTGTCTGTCACTGCATAATGAACATAAATATTGTTAAAACATTTATTTCATTTTCATAATTTTACATGAAAAGGTAACTATGTATTAACTGTGAGTTTAAAGTCTTCCTAATTCTTTCGAATTGCACTGTACAGTTTCTGACGAGTTTCCCACAAACAGAAAGGAATATGTTACAAAATGCGCAATTTGCGCAAGGGCCCTTTAGTATTTATATTATTTTATTTTATTTTTAAAACAGTTAAGGCTTTTAACATGTGTGTCTTTATATCAATTTCGCTACTATCGCAAATTTAAGGTGGTTGGCCAAATCATTGTTAACAAAATAATACTGTGGTAACAAATAAGTTTATGTTTAGGTGAAAACTATTATGGATAAATTTAATTGTCTATCATTTAAATACCCCTAATCAATACAAATAACCAATCTGAAAAGAACACGATCTTAATTTTATTTATTGAAATGCGTAGTTAGAGCTCACCAACTTGTTGATTTGGATCGGACTTAAGCAATTAAAATGTACAATTTAAGATACCTATTTACTCACTATGAACCTCTTCCTGTTCTTTAATTATTGTTATTGAATAAGTAATTTATGGTTAGCCTTAGAAATAAGTTCTACTCTTTTTGTATTTCGGATCCAAAGAATCACTTTTTAGTCACTCCATTACATTTTCACAATTTTCATGGTGATTTTTTTTTCTTGAAGGAGATTTTATTTTTTCAGTCGGACGAAATAGTAATCTACATACAAAAGGTTTCTGTTATAATATTTCATTAGGGACCAAACACTTTGTTTGGCTTAAGGATTTAAATCGAGGCTATTTTGCGAAATCAATCGTTGATCAGTTAAAGAGACTTTTTTAATGAATTGCTTTATCTACAAGGATTTATAACTTCTATAAGGCCGGGTATCAGGTATCGGTCATCGTCCGGCCTGTGACGTCACATGAGGACACATCAAAGGCCCGCCTTGGGTTATTGGGGGTGCACACAACACAAACCGCGTACCTCCATAGACTACCCTTCCATCGTTAGTGTTCAAACTCATTATATTTTATAATATACAGGGTTATGCAAAAGTCTGGACACCCCCAGTTAACTTTTTAACAAGTTGTAGTAGAAAAACAAAACTCGGCACTTTTTTCAATATAATAAATTAAATAAATATCAAAGGGCTTGTCCGCAAATTACGCATTGTGTAACAAATTTCTTTCCGTTCGTGATATACTCGACAGAAACGGTCATTCAATAGGGGTTTACATTTGAAAATTTGGGGCTGCCCCCAAAATACCTCATTTTGGGGACAGGGGCAAAGTTGTGTAGTTGATGAAAAAGTACCGTTTTTTACGTTGTACACAAACATTTGCCGAGTTTGGTTTTCCAACTACTACGCGTTAAAAAGTTAACTGGGGGTGCCCAGACTTTTGCCTAACGCTGCATATATTAATGTCTTAAAAAGTGGGTTTTTGTATTTAAAACAAGAATCTTCCAGTCTGGATGGGTTACTTCTAGTACACTCTGTATCTGAAGTTGATGCCAATCGATCAAGCCCTGTTGACCTTTAATGGCACAATTTGTTTTTGTGAAAAACCAATTGTTTTAATTTTAAAAGGGGTGTACAGGTGGTCTGGGACACCCGTTAAGGTGCCTCAAAATTTTAAACTTGTAAAATAAACCCTAATTAACCAGCATCAAAGTATCTAGACATTGTTTGATCGTTTGAAAAGATGTCCATAACTAGGTGTTGACAATAGCCTCTCAATGACGTGTCAGCATACCGCAGCTCGCCTGGATAAAGGGAGGGCGTTGACAGAAGAGAGGAGGAAGTGCCACGGGGGTTAGGGTGGGGGGGGGGGGGTGAAACTGCCCATGGTGACATGTGAGACCACCCTAACTGACAGTCCGCTTCGACTTTCTGTGTTCCCAACTTTTGTGATATCATCCTAAAGTTCAATGTTTGACTAAAAGTATAACCATGTTCTAAAAAAAATTTATTTATAGTAATTTAGTCATTACATTCTACCATAGTTAGGTACATTACAGAACAACATGAAAAACTAGCAGCAATTCAATAGTGTTTCTACATAGTTAATTGCTCTAGCTATAAGATTTTACAGTTTTTCTTGTAAAAATACGAACATATTGACAATTAGTTTGATATTTCTGTATACTTACTTGGAGGTCTACATTTTTGTAAATGGTAACGTTAGTGCAATATGAAGCAAAATTGAAAGTATATTTCAATGTTAAATATTACATTATGCGCCGTATCCAAATTTAGGCCAGCAACTAAAAATATGCTCTTATACTAAGGTTAATATTGGTAAAAGGAAGACTCACATAAGGTAAAACAAACATTTCGTTTGTTGTTGATTGAGCCTACCACAGTAACAGAATAATAATAAACTAACTGAGTTGAAATTCATTTAAATATGTAGTTGTTTCTTACCTACGATAATGAAGGTTTGGCAGTTTTAAGGTTAATATTATGGACAACAACTGAAAAAGTAGCAGTACTTGGAAATGTACACTCCTTTACATAAAGTATGTAATTTAACTATATCTAAAGTTGTATCAAAGGAAATAAAAGATCATCCCTGTGTGATTGGCAATACATGTGCGCAATTAACTCCAGTATATTTGTTTGGGCTATTTTCCTTATTGAGTCAAATTTAGTCATCAGAGCTCTCATGAAACCGACGATGTTTTGTCTTTACTCTTTTTAATAGTTACCATTCAATTTTTTCCTTTCTTTATGTATATCATAAATAAAAAGAAAACAATTCAAGAGTAGAAAATGGATAAAAAAGTGAAAAAGGTAAATTAAATGGTGAATAAACAAAAATTAATTTGTGAAAAACTCATAACAAAATGTAAACTTATAAAAAGTAAAGAGTTTTAATACACTGATAAAGACTAATTAGTGTAGGAAAATTAGTCGGGAGAATTTAAACAATTTTGGGACAGCCAATTTCTCTAGAAATTTGTTCTATAACATCCCCTGCCCTTCCTCCAGAAAGATACCTGAAATTCCATATGGGGATCGTGCTGCCAAAAATGGGCGTTTGGCCCAGTAGGAATTGTCATAAAATTTAATAGGAATCATATTAAATTAAAATACAGGGTAATTTACGACGACGGATGTTGTTTCTTTTACGGGTGTTGTAGTAATGAACTTCATGGTTCCTTATATAGACCTCCAGAAACGTTTAAGAAAAAAATTGCTGATTCAAGAATATAGACTGATGTAAGTTGATTAGTTCATAAGCACTTGCAACTGTTTGAATAGTGGTTTACAATGTTCTATGTACTGAGCCTTACAAATAATCCTAACAATTCTTTTTTCTATTAGCTTCAGCAAAAAACAACAAAAATATTCTATTAGCTTCAGCGTAGTTGACCCAAAAATTCCATAACTTAAAATACTATGGAAATATCCGTAGTAAGCTTTCATCATTACATATTGATCAACAATGTTTTAAGTTCTTCTTTTAAGGCAACATACTACTGACAGTCTACGCCACGACCAATGTGTTCAAACCATTTTTAATTATTGCTAATAAATATACTTAGATATTTAATTAGTCTGAGATTTTGATCTTTTATTCTCACTAAAGGACTATATCCTATATATAATTGAACAAATTTATTTCAACCTAATGAGATTCTCTGTTGTACTGGCCATTTATCGGTTACCGATTGCGGCATATTAGCTTGTATCCAGCATATTGAGCCAACTACCCAGAGCAGTTGGTGGTGTAATTTGATACAAATGAAGCTGTAGAGCGTGGTTGATTACAGTGTCAACATTATTTAATGCACGAGACTATAATTAATGGACTCCCCATATCTCTGAAACACATTTACAATGCAGCACATGTAAACAAAGCTTACTGATTGGCGCAGGATTTTATTATTGAAATTAACAGGATATTACACTTGATTGTAAGTTTGCATTACCAGATATTATGAATAGTATAGTTTATTTCGAAATACATACTTTTTTAATTTGGTTTTTTCCAAAAGCATGCATTGCTTTTGTGTTTATATGTATCTATTTATATAGGTGAATGGTAAACGCACAAGAGTAAAGACATTTCAAAGTCTAACGTATAAATAAAACTAACAAATAAATAGTTTTGTTAGCTTAACTTCGTTGTCTTTTAGTTCTAATTTTAAACTTATTTCATATGAACTATGTTTGATTCAATAAGATCATTCTTTTAGGTTTTGAGTTTTAACATATGCAATTTATTTTAATCCGTATCATATGTTTATGTTTTTTTTTTTTTTTTTTTTTTTTTTTTTTTTTTTTTATGAATTGAGTAGACATTTAATATTTAATTGTAATTGATATTAAATTACAACTAAATGTGTTAATTTTTTATAAATTTTGTTAGTTAATTTAGTTCAATTTAATTCCGACGAATTCATGATTGAGTCTTGTATCTGTTTTGTAGCATGGAAACAAATTATTCTTATTTTATAGCTGAACTATACACACGTTTTCATGTTTTCCTTGTTCATTGTTGTTGTAAATTTAATATGACAAAATAATATGGAAATATATGTTACTCAGTAACCCTTTCAATAAAAGTGTTTTTAGATACATTTTCCCTAAAACTTCAATGTCATAAAAAAAATTGTAATTATAAAACTTTAATATTATTTTCAATCAGACGATAGATTATAAATTGACATATTTGTCGTCAAAATATTGTATACAAGACAGTTTATTAAATGTATTAAGTGAATTATAATTCCAAAATTAAAGTCAAAAATGCATAACTTACATTAATCGTTTCATCAAAAGCTGGTAATTCATTTTAATAACCAGAATTTAGAAACAAAATAAAAATAAAATTACTAGTATATTTTTAATAAAATATTTCTATATTTTATGACCTAACTTTGGTTCGCTACATATGGCGTAGCTTGCCGCTAGTAAGGAGAGGGAGAGATTATGGTCGTCACGATATCGCTGGGGTCCGATAGTGTCTCCAGCGGAAATTAGTTTTACTGAAACAGTTGTGACAATACGCGCCCGCTGCGCCCCCGTGAATTGATTCATTTATTCAGGTGTTGCAAACAAAACACATCCCGAAATTCGATTTCGCTTTGTTTTCCCTGCAAATAAAATGTCACAACAACGAACTGGTTGCTGTAATAATATTTGTTATACCATGTGGCCAACTGACTCAATGCTGCTCATTTATAAGAGAGTTGGATAGTTTAAGTGCAAAAATAATTACTTTAAACATTTAATTGAAACAAATCTCACACAAATTTTGGTATACTCAATTTGTTTGTTGATTTGCCATTTTCCTTAGAGGCTCGTGCTATAAAACGAAAGATAAATAATTAATTTAAGTAAAACAAATGTGCTTGTAGAATCATTACTAATTTTATTGGTTACTCATCACACTAAATAAAAAATAAAACTTTAGAAATAAGTATATTACGGCTTAATGTCTATTAAGCCGAAATATACTTACTTCTAAAGTTTTATTTTTCATTTAGTGTGATGAGTAATCAATAAAATAAGTAATGATTGAAACCATCACGACCAACACATAACGTAAAGAATTAACATCTCACTTGTAGGATCACTTCATTTTCTTATTGCTTGATTATTCCTAAATATAGAATCAATCTAAAACCTTAGTAAATACCGTCTGATAAAAATATTCATTTGCAATCGTATAGCAAAACTTACAAATTTTAACTTCGTGTATTTCATTTTATTTATCTTCAATAGCATTTTATGTGGTTTGATAAGAAACATAACTGGAATGAAATCATTAATTTATATTTGATGTATTTAAGACTTCATAAAAAATAAATTTTATTTTATCACTTGTATTTTTTTGTTAAATAACTTATGTGTTATTTAACTTAAATCATGCCCTTTGAAGTTCTTCAGGTTTAAAAACTAGTTTTTCAATCCTTAAATCTAACGAGAAAAATGCTCAAAATACTTTGAATTCAATCAAGTCTTGCCCTTTGCCAGTTGATTGCTTTGTCCTTTACAGACAAAAAGATTGCAATTTGATTGAGGTAATAATATTAACGATTTGTTAAAAGTGAATTTTGAAACCATACCCCAAAAATTAAGTTTGTGCACAGATTAGTTAACCATAAGTCAAAGCATAAACTATAAACAGTTTAAAAATATTAAGTGCTTTCTTGTCAGTTGTTTATCTACGGACCATTTAAATAAGTATACCAATAAGGCTAAAGATATAAAAGGAACATCATAAAAAGAAACATTATTAAACAAAATTCAAACCCGTGGCTTAATATGGTCTTAAATGTTCAGGTTTCAATTTAAAATTCAGGTTCTAAGATCTATGAGAGCTCGGCATTTGACGAAAATATTATTGTAATAGAAATTCTCGCATCGGCTGATTTTGCATTTACTATTTATGTTTTAGTTGGTTTATGAGCCCAAACTTAAAATAGTGTGCTCGCATGTGAGTGAGAACGACCATTTGGTCAAGCAAACCACGTATTATAGAGAGCAACAAAAAGAGGAATTGCTCTCTTTTGAGTGGCGCCATTTTACCTACGATTCCCACTGTTTTATTGCTAACCAATCTTTTGCTTACATCTTCTCATCCGGTATCTGACATTTTACCAATAAATGTCCGACGTTCAAATACTTCAGTAGCACGCTCACAGGCCGTTTTTTTTATTTTGTTGCCAGTTTACAATATAACACAATCAGAGAAAAAACAAATCATTCAATTATAGATGTAATTTGACAAAAAATAATGGTGTGCAATAAATAAAGTTCGTGAGTTGCAATTTCACTGTGCAGTATGCCTACTAGATGCAGTAAATCTAGAAAAACCACCAAGGACAGTACCTTTATTAAATAACAAATACAAAGCATTTATAAAAATATAACTTGTACAAGATTGATTGATGCATGCACATAACAATAAAAGAGTTAGTGATTTTTTTTTTTTTTTTTTTGACTGTTTAGTAATGCATCTAATATTCTCAAACATAAAAAGACAATACCATAATCATTCACTAAATACAATGCAATAATAATAAAATTTATACAAGACTAATTGATGCATGCTAATAATAAATTAAAAGATGTGAAGTGAAAAAAATTAACAATTACCCCTAACAGTTGAATCCTAGACTACTTCAAGAACAAACATGCTCTAGCCTAAGAATGCCACTAATTGGGTTCGTTCAGGCATTTGATGACGATCGGAACCAATAAAATAAAGTGGTTTTGAAAAATAAACAACAGTTAATCAGATGTTTTAAAAGTATAATCTGTAATTTTTAAGCTTTTTGTGACCAATCAGAATAGCTAACACTAGAAACTAGGATAAAGAGTGGGCGGTTACCAAGGAAACAGCGGTAATCGTGGGTTAAATGGTGCAAATGAGCCAAAAGTTAACATTTTTGTTTTTTACTTTTTATGTAGTTTAAACACAATGATGGCTCCATTTCGGATGGATGGCCGTTCATTACCAATAAATTTTCTTCATTTCTGATCTTAAGCTTAAATAAGCCATATTTATTATGAATAAAATGCTTTTTTGGGCTTTTAAAAGGCTTATTTATTTTTTGTTTCTTTAACTTACAGTTTCGATGGCCATCTTCATCAGAGTTATGTTAAATTCTTTTGAAACAAAAAATAAATAAGCCTTTTAAAAGCCCAAAAAAGCATTTTATTCATAATAAATTTTCTTCATGTTTATTACAGTAATTTACCAAATTTTAGTTGGCCATAGGCAATAACGTGTATGCAACGATTGTATTTTATTGAGATATTTAGAACGCTCGTGGCTTAAAAGCCATAATAATCTCTCACTTTTATCGGACTTACAATAAGACATAAAATCGGAGCTGGCGAACACTGCATGGAGTTCTGAGATGGGTCCTTTCACCCTCTCTTATTACTAAGCTGGTTAACTTTAGTGTAAAAAGTTTAAATGCTTGAACATTTAAAGTGTCTAAACATCAAATAAGTTCCAACGTGCGATAGAAAGATAGTATTGAATAACATACTTTTACCATCATTCAAATTAAATTTGATTTCTATAATCCTGCTAACCAGAAATGAAGTTTCGTTTTTGTAACCAAATAAATAATCTTACAGAAGTAAGTTCAAAAAACTAAGTATTAATTTATCCTCTACATTTGAAAACATAACAAAAGATATAAAAGTTTTTAAAATTACTGTCTTATTCGTTATGATTAAAATGAGAATGTAAAACTTAGAATTCACCCTGTGACCCACGTAAGTACCCTTTTCGTATTTCCTCTGGTTATCGTTGTGGATGTCTTAAACAGTTAACAATCATTTACAGGGCTTCAAATGGCAATTAATAGAAACATACAGTTTCATTTTGTTATCATGATTAAAACCTCACTTTCCTTTTGTTTTGTATTTTCCTGCTTTACAGTTAACCTAGGTATTAACCCTATCTCACGTCCTTATAAGTTTATGTTCCTCAGGCTCTAACATTTTATGTATTCAAAACGTAATTCCTTTAACTGAATATCATCCCTCATTTAAAACCGTAAATTAACTACTGTAGCTTTAATGAATCCCTAACCATCACATTGAAAGAATAAATAAAAAACAAATGTCGACCTGAAATAGTCATATACAAATATGTATAATTACTTTTTATTAAAATGGTTTCTTAATAATTTTGTGTATTTTTAAAACAAATTAGGTTAAAATAAACTTTTATGTAACAAATATTTGTAGTTGTATAAAAATTGTAGGCTCACGTTTAAAATCGTTACTTACAATGGGAAATTAAAACGTAACGGTGGGGAAAGTAAAACGTAACGGAATGTGAAATTAAAACATATAAATTAAAAAATAAATTCAATAAATGTTTTATTGAAATGTTTGAAATAAATATAAGAACATAGGGAGGAAATCATTTATAATGTTTTACACTACTGTTATGTACTTATTACAGTTACGTTATTCTACTTAACAAATAACCTATATTTCAATTTATATTGTAATAATATTTATGCATTAAATTTTACAAATTGAATAAGACATTTAATGAAGGTACCCAAAGCTTTAAAAAAAATTAGTTGAAATTAAATTAGATTCTCAGCTGTTTTTTGATTTCTGTTATTTATCTTATATACATAAAGGCTCTACAAAATTATAATTTAACGCCATTTAAAACTCCTCAATGTGATTTACCTGATATAAAACTGATTGAAAATGAAAGTAGCCATTGGTGGATTTGGGACGATGGCAATAAACATTACAGATTCATCGCTTAGAAAGTAATATTTTTCATTGTCAAAGTCTCTTTCAAACTCATTTCCTATAAAAGTCAATATCGCTTCAATAAAAGTGTTTCTACAAAAACTTTTTGGCTTAAATGCTTTATCTTGGTTACAATCCATGGTAAAATGCATACATTTTTTTATTTTCTTAAGCTTTACTCTTCTATAATGGAAATGGAGTTTTAACAGTTATCAAATAAACTGGAATTGAGGCAGAATCACGTTTTTAATGAGTATAAGCAAATTTTAATACCATGCCTTAAATTGTACACTTAACAATTGTTATGGAAAGATCATAGTATTATTTATCTATCAAAATACTGCAAATCTTTACAACATAAAACGATGTTTTAATTTATTATTATATTTATGTTAGAACATGCGTTTCCATTCTGAATGTAAGATCATAGTGTTTTTATCCATCAAAATACTGCAAATCTTAACATCATAAAAAATGTTTTAATTTATAAGTATCATGTTAACTGACACTTGTTCGTTGGTTTAAATTTACTTTTGTTGTATATTTTCATCATAATAAAGTTATTAAATATCCGCCAACAACCAACTATACCTCTTCACAGTTAAAAGCTGTTTTAAAAAGAATGCTTAACATAAATGTTCCTTTATTTTTGTGTATACCTTTCGTTGTCATTTCGTTACCAACCCATAAAACCAATAATTACGATTTTTAAACTTAAATTAAGACCAAATTAAATGTTTCAAAATAAATTAAGTTTAGGCTGTTTTTAAACTTATTTTTGGACCAAAACACTCTTAAATGCAAATTTTAAGCAAATTATACCCGCTAGATTTCGAGATCGTGGAACGCACATCCAGTCACACAGCGATCGTATTAAAGTATAGGATATACTTATGTCAGAAAATTCGTTTCCATTTTTAATGTAAGATACTTTAGTGTTTTATAAAATTATTAGCAGGAAAAAGTAATTAAAAACACAATTAATTAAAACTTTGGGTGAGGTTGAGTATTTTTATCATTTACTCAATTTTAATAAAAATTCTATAAGATTCGTGTTTACCTTACGGCAACCGTTAAATTTTAATTTACATCAACGGAAATGTTTTAATTAAACGTTGTGGTGTTCTTCGGAATGGAATATTCAATGCTAAGTTATTTAAGTTGTTTAATTTTGTTAAGAGAACTAATAATACCTCCATCTCACGCTATGTAATACCTATACTACCAGGTGGGTTTTGAGGAGAAGAATATAGCGTTGTTATGTTCTTTACGGTATAATCTTATATTCGAGATGGTATTAAACATTACAATTTGTTTTATTGGCTACTCATTACTAGAATAATAAAACATTTTTTTCTGTTTATTTCAACTTCTTATCTGAAGTCATTCTCAGCATTATCAACACAACTAAATTGGGAAATTAAAACTATTATAAATCAGATGGTAAACAAAACACATGATAATTTAACTTATTCTTTGTTCACACAGTAGGTAATTTTTTAATATGTATGAAGTGAATTTCATGTTATTTGTTATTTAATGTCTTTGCATTTTTTCGCTTTTTTAACTTCTCTTTTTATTAGTGGTATGAACAGAGGTGAAATGTTAAAGCTAGGCTGGGAAACACAGTTTTCGTCCTCGATCATACACGCTGCTTCTTTGACTAACCGACTTTTCCAGTTTTTTTTTTTTTCTTTCATCTTCAGGTTTTGCACACCAAACTGCCAACTTAATAATGACAAAAGATAATGTTTGGCCTTTTAAGTGTGGATATTAAAAAGTCGTAGTTAAAAGACTTTGAACACACACGGTATGAGAATATCTATTGCGGCAGGGCATTAATATAAATATCATAACTAAAGTATCAACGGTATGGCTGTATTTCCAATTAATTCAACATTAACACGCACAGTTTCGAATGATAAAATATCAACTATAAATTGACAACTAAATAAATAAATAAAAAACAATTACATTTAAATTATTTAAGTCTTATTTAAATTACATAAATCAACAAAACCTTCGTTGTATAAAAGCATAATAAGAAATAAAAAAACATTTTCACGTAATGCTTACTGCAAAAGCGATTGTTACTTATATCGTCAAAAGGCCATACCAACAACAGCAATCAATTTTACAATAGACATAAATCAAATAATTTCCATTTACTCTCCATTTAATAAATTTTGTAAAAAAATCCAATTCGGCGAATACTAACGTAGATATAGATTTTATATGTGTGAGGCCATCAACCTTAAACCAAGTACAAGCTCCGAACTTTATCATGTTATGAATTACTGCAAGACAATTTTCCTTTGGCCATTTATGATTGGTTTAAATAACACGGAATGCGTAAAACCATCAGAATGAATTAAGTATAACACAAAAAATATATACTTTTAAGATTTCCGTCAACATTATTATTGAAAAAGTCCAACGAAAGACTTATTTTATATGTTGTAGAAAAGCATCCGAAGTGTTTTGATTGATTGCACTTCCTTCCGATCCATTTGGTTAATCATTTCAGTATTGGATTTCTCTAGAAACGTGAGGTACATCTTAAACTTCTTTTCCAAGAAATCTTTTCGGAAATACAAAGGAACCCAAATTTTTTAAAACTGAATCGCAATGGAACAATCAGCTGATTTGTGATTACCGTAATTGCTACACAATGATACTTAACCAAAGCCGATGTTTCATTGGTCTATAATCGGAATGTTTATGTTAAACGTGAACAGCAACGGTTTTGAATTGGTTGAAAAGTATACCTTTTTATGCTACTTGTAATATATTCATATATATATTCATGTCTATATAATATTTTTATGATTATTGCAACATTCGTAGATCAAATTAGTTCTAAAAAGATTATGAGTGTGTTTTTTTTTCAAATTTAAACAATTAAACTTTAAAAATACTATGATTATTTAATTATGGTTAATTATGGGTCAGTGATTTCATTTTTAACTCCTAATAATTAATGGAATGCTTTTTCCAGTCTTTTACCAATATTTTAATATAAGTAATATATAACAGAAAAGTATTTGGAAGTACACCGATTAATATATACTTAACCATAGTATATTTAATTATTGGTTGGAGATTTCCTTAAAGTGAACAGCAAAATGATGAATGTAATGGAATTTTATTGGTTTAACAATACCGGCTTACGAGTAAGCTACATCGTGTGTAGGCATTGGGTGTAGACAATGATCAAACCACTGTATTTGCACCGAGATTCAGCATACAAATAGCTAATCTCCTCTCTCAGTGCAAGATTACAACATTCACTTTATCACTGATAACTTTATCACATGTAATAATACTATTTTTGAAGTTAGATAATTCCTCTTTGTTTGTTATTTTATTCCATTTATTGGTTTCAAAGTGTTTCCTTGTTGAAAATTCTTAGGCCTAATAAGATTTTTTGTTGAAAATTTTTATTTGTTTGCTTTGCATCTCATATTACTTTTATAGTAATATATTATATATGAAATTGGTAAATTTCCTTTATTTTGATTAACATTAAACTTTTCTAATTTTTAAGACTGACTAAATGGAACCGTCTAATCATGAATTACAGTGTAAAACTGTTTGTTGGTTTCACTTTATTACAATCCCTTTAATCCATTTTTTTGAATCTGAAGATTCAATTAAACCATGTTCTTGACTTATATATTAAAAAAGTATTATTTACATCCATAGCCAATCGATGTGTAAAGTGTATCGTGAATTACAGTAATAATGTCAAAATTCCTTACTCAAAAGTTTATAATGTTTTTATGCATATCGTTATATTCATACCACAATCAATAAGATTTCATGACATATCATATCCTATACTAAATTCAAGTAGTTAACAGAAGACTTATTCAATAATTTAACTGTAATACTAGGCACCACGGAATTGTGAGCTCGGAAGTTTAAACAGCTGGAAGCTGATTTACATTATTCTAGCAACGTTGTCGGTTTTCTTTTGGTTTCATGTTTTCCTAATTTGCAGTAGTTTATTACAGATAACAACAACTGGATGAGTCAGCACAAATCGGCAACACTGTTTTAAATTCAGGCTCGCACTTTCATGACAACTACTTTAGGTGTAGCGTCATGGATATGGCTTTTTTTCTAACGTTTGCAAAACACAAAAACAGTTTGTTGTTTCCGTTAAAGATTTTGATCCCTTCTGGATAGTTGAAAAAACCAATCATAGCGCTTTATTGTTTTATAACAAATCGATTGGTGTTTTCCACGTGTTACATCATGTTGTGTTGTGGTTCCACGAGAAATGAACAATTTGCTTTAATTTTGCCAGAAAAGTAAAACTTTTCCCGACAATGACCACAGTATGAATATGACACAAAGTTGGCCGGTATTTGTTAACTGGGCGCGTTTGAACATAAGCCACGTGTTGTTTCATCGGTCCCCCAGGAAATCTGGCCTTGTTACCGGACGTTTATGAATCACAAAGTGAAAATTGTTCGTGTTTTAAATATTTTAGGTGGATTGTAAATCATCACTCTTGAAATTTTACCTTAAAAAAGATTTGCAAACATTATTATCACTTTGTTATCACGAAAAAATGTTTGTTGATTAGAAGGATTTAAATTAGTTTTCTCAATATTTAAGAAAATTTTCAATGTCTTTTTCGTCATTTATGTATTTATTTGTATGTATTAAACACGATAAATTTAATTAATTCTTTTGAACGCTAATTAAATAACTTCTTGATTAGCATTATACGTGCTGGTACTGATATTCAGGTTGAGATAATAAAACGTCTTCCAACACTACTCGATATATTTACACTTATACTATAATTGTTTACAAGACGGTAAATATATATAAAAGATCTTATAATGGCGATCGATTTCGACCAGTCACACCGGTCATCATCAGGCCCAATCCGAGACTCAATGAGCCCCCAATGAGTCTCGGATTGGGCCTGATGATGACCGGTGTGACTGGTCGAAATCGATCGCCATTATAAGATCTTTTATATATACTGTATTTCCCGTCTTGTAAACAATTACAGTTTAAGTATTAATATCTCGAGTAGTGTTGGAAGACGTTTTATTATTTCAACCTGAACGCTAATTATAAAACCTTTTCTTGACAAGTAGTGAGAGGGCATTATGTGTATTAAATAAAGACATCCAAAAATTACCTTACACGAACCATTCCTACACAATTGACTCTATGTACTTAAAAGCCAAATTTCAACGGAGGAATAAATGAGAATGGAATTTTAGTTTGTAGTCGGATTGCTACAATAAACTTTGCCAATAAATTGAAATAAATGTTTTAAACGCAGTGATTTATGAACCAAAAATGGATTTAAAATAAGTGCTTGGATTCTTCTGATAATAGCTTAAAAATATTGAAAAAGTAGCATATTGCCATGCACGATTTTTTATTGTGGACGTTTAATCGTAAAAAGCTGTTTATTTATTGGTAACTGAGAATTTCCCGAAAATATTTTATGCTCATTTTTGTTGTTGAATATTCTAAGACACTAACCTTTTTAACAAGGCAGTTTTGAATAGTCGTCATAGTTTTAAAATACACACTTTGCACGGATACAAACAGTAACAAGGTAATAATTTAATTTTATACTAACCAGACTTAAACATACAAATACAGACAATAGCAGACAAATAAAATAATTTTTATTGTATTTTTTTCAGAGGGCATTTCATTATGAATCATATAATTTCAAGGATTTGTCCACAAAACTTATGATGGAACGTGCTCTTTTATAACTAAGAGATTAAACGATGTAATCCAAATAATGATTTACAATAGTTGAAATGATGTCTAATTAGAGAACCTTTCACCTCGCAAATAAGTAATCACTGCAGAATTCAATGACTTCATTAGTGTTGGTTCAACTGATATAAATGATCAATTATGATTTTCTTAGCAGTAACGTAGATTTGCGAGGGAAGTTAAAAAGAACAAAACTCGAATTGATCGTTCTTGTAATATTTAAACTATGAAGGATACTCTGAAGAAAGTTTTTAACGGATTATCCATGACAGTTACTTTTAAATTATGTATTAAGATACATATCCCAAGATTTTCGGTAGGGTACGTCTCCTAGTCAGATATAAATGTTGCATATATTTAATACTCCTCCGTCATACTACACAATTTAGGCTCATGGTTTTTAGTAAGATATCCTTAATCTGCCTTAAAAGGTGGAAATATGTTAAGTAATTTCGTCGTTATTATTTTAATGCAAATTTTGATTGCAAGATTAGATGAGTAAGGATTATTGTTTTTCGTCGTTCTGTGAGGATAAAGTAAGCGGAACAAAACATTAAATCCAATTTTGATTATTTTTAGATCTACAAAGTATTTTTATATGACTAAATTGTTAGTATCGCTTAGTCTATAGTACTGTCAATCGTTTTGTTTTCTGTTTATTTCACACTTTCAAAATTTAATTATCTTATTACCTAAATCAACAAAGTCTATCATTTTAATAAAGAGATAAATTGTAAATTGATGTTATAAACCCACTACAACCATCTATGTAATTTTCTATAAGGGAAGAAATGGTATTTTTTAATAAATGTAGTTCAGTATAACTAACTATAATACTCCTGTTGGATGCTTTTCTATATTGCTTAAAAATTGTGTGTATTTTTAATGAGTTATTTAAGCGTGCTTGTGCTTAAAGTGGTCTGATTTAAGCATACAAATAAATGTTTCTTAATAAAGTTGTGAAGTCTACGGAATCAAAGTGATGGTATGATTCTTAAATACAGGGTGTCCAGCTTCCACCTTTACAAACTTTTCCAGGTTATTAAGCATGCCAAAACAAACAGAAAAATCATATAAACATATGTCCGGAAATGCTTCGTTAAGCCGCTAGCCGCCATTTTGTTTTTTACACTTAAGAATTTTTATTTCCGTAGCGGGTTGTTGTATGGAGTTCATATTTGGCATATACCTTAATCACACCAATGCTCATTTTTAGAAAAAATATTATTTTTTTCCGATGTATATTTTTAAAATGGCGGCCATTCTAAATTTTTAAACTCAAATATCTTAAAAACCGTAAATTTTATAAAACTTTTATTAGACACAAAAAAGTTGACAAATTAAATTATCTAAACAGTGATACCAAGTTTGTAAGGATCCGGCAACAAATAACGGAGTTATTGAGAATTTTCTCTTAAAATAACCTAAATTGGCATTAATCATAATGCAAAATCAGTGTTTTTCTACAGGAAAACCACCATAACTCCGTTATCTGTTGCCGGATCCTTACAAACTTGGTATCACTGTTTAGATAATTTAATTTGTCAACTTTTTTGTGTCTAGTAAAATTTTTATAAAATTTACGGTTTTTTAGATATTTGAGTTTAAAAACCTAAAATGGCCGCCATTTTGAAAATATACATTGGAAAAAAATAATATTTTTTCTAAAAATGAGCATTGGTGTGATTAAGGTACATGCCTAATATGAACTCCATACAACAACCCGTTACGGAAATAAAAATTCTTAAGTGTAAAAAACAAAATGGCGGCTAGCGGCTTAACGAAGCATTTCCGGACATATGTTTATATGATTTTTCTGTTTGTTTTGGCATGCTTAATAACCTGGAAAAGTTTGTAAAGGTGGAAGATGGACACCCTGTATTTAAGAATCATATCATCACTTTGATTCCGTAGACTTCACAACTTTATTAAGAAACATTTATTTGTATGCTTAAATCAGACCACTTTAAGCACAAGCACGCTTAAATAACTCATTAAAAATACACACAATTTTTAAGCAATATAGAAAAGCATCCAACAGGAGTATTATAGTTAGTTATACTGAACTACATTTATTAAAAAATACCATTTCTTCCCTTATAGAAAATTACATAGATGGTTGTAGTGGGTTTATAACATCAATTTACAATTTATCTCTTTATTAAAATGATAGAATTGTTATGGCTAACAGATAACGGAGTTATGGTGGTTTTCCTGTAGAAAAACACTGATTTTGCATTATGATTAATGCCAATTTAGGTTATTTTAAGAGAAAATTCTCAATAACTCCGTTATTTGTTGCCGGATCCTTACAAACTTGGTATCACTGTTTAGATAATTTAATTTGTCAACTTTTTTGTGTCTAATAAAAGTTTTATAAAATTTACGGTTTTTAAGATATTTGAGTTTAAAAATTTAAAATGGCCGCCATTTTAAAAATATACATCGGAAAAAAATAATATTTTTTCTAAAAATGAGCATTGGTGTGATTAAGGTACATGCCAAATATGAACTCCATACAACAACCCGTTACGGAAATAAAATTTCTTAAGTGTAAAAAACAAAATGGCGGCTAGCGGCTTAACGAAGCATTTCCGGACATATGTTTATATGATTTTTCTGTTTGTTTTGGCATGCTTAATAACCTGGAAAAGTTTGTAAAGGTGGAAGCTGGACACCCTGTATAAACCAGTATTTTCTGTTATGAAAGATTATAACATAATCATTTGGAAAATAAATACCTTCATTAAAATCTAATTTTAGACCATCGAAAGACCAACCGTATTGGCTTAGAACATTTTACTGACGGTAGCTCTTATACTAAACGTTTAACCGAATTTCCAACTATTAAACATAATTGTTTGAGCCCTCAAAACAAATCAAAACCAGACAAACCAAATCAATATCTAAGACTGCATTTATTTCAAAGCAATTATTTTATGTCGATATTCTTCACATTAAACTAAGGTAAATCTTTTACTAAGATATGGGATAGTTCGCACAAAAGAAATGTTTCGAAAACCTTATTGATTTTATGAATATCAGATATTTCAAACTGTACAAGGTAAAAGCGAATACGAACAATAACTTTGTTATATATTATGCAAAGAAATTTGTGGGTAAAAGAACCCTAACAGATTAAACAGATTTTGACGGTCCTTAGGCGTTTCGGTTATCCAATAAACCCTTTTTTCTAGAGTGACTTTTTTTTTGAGTGTGTTTTATCTTTGTTGTTTGATTTTTTATGACGATATATCTCAGCACTTAAAAGGTAAATTTACAAACACTTCAAAATATTATGAATCGCATGAAATATAACTTTTCATGTCCGTCGCAAATATCAAAGGGAATTTAAAACTCAATTGGTTCACAGTTGGTAATCTACTAGGTTTAATGTAGTGGCACATCATTACTTGTCTCTCAGATTTAAAATGAAATAATTTTAACTCTCTCAATAATCAATATAACGTGTAGCTATGTATGTAGTATGTATGTAGTAGTATGTATGTAGCTATGTATGTATGTAGCCATGTATTAAACCTGAGATTACTGTATGGTTCTATCACTATAATTTGTCTTGACATGGATTACGTACTATACCATTTTTTATGGACATATTATGGTCTCATAAAAGCAATGTGTATGTTTTACATCTATTCAAGATTAAATTGTTTGGTTCTATATCTAATTTCTTGTGTTGTATTGGCTACGGTATATTTATCGAAACTCTAGCTTCAATTAATAAGACCTAAGATTTCAAAGTATGCTTTAGAAAAATTAAAATGCGAAGGAAAAGTAAATGGGTTATAAATTCATCCCTACTTATTTTAGTAGTTTTAATAAGTTATTAGTTTTAATTAATAATTTGTTTTGATCAAAGTTAAAATACTTATTGAAGAAAAACATTTAACATTGTTTTGAAACTTTGTGCTGATTTTAATATACAGTTGGTCACTTTATAATGTATTTCAGTGGTAATGTAACACAATAAAAATAATGGAAGAGTTAATTTATTTAATTGGAAGAATTTTTTAGTATTTGGTAATCTTTTACAATTATTATTATTGCTACAACTAAATATGTCAAACAGCTCTAAATACCAATATTGAAGATATTGTTCTTCTATAATCTTATAAGTATATAAGACAAAAATCCAATAAGCATGTGACTTAAATTGGAAAAAGTACCACGTGTCACGTAGTATATAAATGTTATTGATCTTTACGTAATCCTATTAAAACAATGCTTCAAGACAGACGGAATTACAGAGATAATAAAAACACTAATTTAAAGGTAAAACTAAAATAAGTATAAATAAAACAGTTTTAACTCTTTATATCACCTTAATCTTCTATACATAATTTTATGGAACACTAATATATGGATTATAGGCTGATTAAAAACTAACCATGAAGTTCATAACTTAAGGCTTCAGAATAATAGCGAAATTGGAGCGTGATGTAATCTAACCATATCAGTTTTCCCCGTTTCCACAACGGAAACTAATCAAATTTAAACTTGTTAACCAGTTTTTTATTGCATCATATTAACCGTTCTACAGCGGTTGCAAAGTTGATTATTTGATCTAATGAAAATTTCTCAGATCATCCAGTTCAAGCATAAAATGTTGTTTATTTCCACGTCAAAAGGATGACTGTAGAAAGTAATGATTGCAATGGCTTTAACACTATGGTAACTTAATGTGAAAAAGTCTTAATCTTAATTTATATCCCATGCATAGTTTTAAAACTAGCCCATTGTATTACTATTTGTATAATTGCTTCGATAAAAAAAGTGAATAAAATTAGCTCTGACCAATAAAATCGCGTTTTTACAGCTGTTTCAACTTTTTAATTTAATTTGCATCGATGCACACAAATTACAAGTTTTCTAGATTAGCATCATGCATTTTTTCATGCTTTGAATGTTTAAAGCTTAAGCAGGCAATGAGTTAAGAAATTTTATGAATTCTTGTGTAAAATAATTCTAGTAAAAAAAAATCCTGAGTGTCGATTACAAAAAAAATATTTTGCATATTATGTTTCAAGATCTGACAACCACCAATGAAATACACATAGGGTAGTTACATACAGGGTGGTTAAAAAGTAATTTGCGCTCCCCCTTAATTTTTAAACTATTTGAGATATTTTTAATCCGTTTGCGGCAACCTCGCTGGACATGAGGTTATTGCACCATCATTATTGTAGCCCCTCATATCCAATAAGGTTGCCGCAAACCGATTTCACTTACTTTTCAACCACCCTGTATACACACTTAAGTGATGAACTATGGATGACAAAATGTAATAAATTAATATGAATCATGCCTCATAACAATGTTTAAGTTTCTGTTTAAATCGTAGCTTTTTATTCTAATTATCCTAATGTTTTGGATTCATGAATACATAAAAACAGTGAGTACAGTTTTGTGTGTAATGTTTAACTACTAACACCATGGAATTTTTTTATGACACTCATTCTTGTATGACCTAAACAAATACATAATTTACCCTTCCAGATGAAAATTTAATATAATCAGATTCTGACAAATAATGCAAAAGAGATATACAGCCAATAACAATAGTTATTAGTAGAGTGATACACTTTACAAAAACAGTTAACTTTGCTCCCGTAATATGCACAAAATTATTTTTCATCCCAAAAATACCTTTCCATTTTGGCTGCGCAGTGGTATTAACTAACCACGAATGTCGAACTCTGAACTTCATTGTTGCCGGTAAATCGGCTGGCAAAATCAGCTGGCGCTTCACTTCCGATCTAGCTAAAGCGGCTGCGTTGTCAGTTTTCACGGAACTGTGTTTCCAGATTTTGAATTTATCTTTTGGGCTACTTTTCTCCTTAGGGAGGCAAACTAAGCAAACAAATAAATAGTTGTTCATCTTATTGCAACGAGTACACTTTGACATTACATAACAGATGGGAAAATATATTTGCCTTTAAAAGAATTCACATTATTCTTTACCCCTACTAATCAAAAGTTCATCAAGCATCTCCAACTTACAACTTTTTTCTAAGATAAGCTTGCCTACACTTTAACCCTTAACATTTTTATCTAAAGTAATTTAGCTGTTTTTAACAATATCCATTTGTACAAATTAGATTATTTTAGTACCATTGAGAGTTACGTGGGTATTCCATAATGCTTTGGGTCCTCATCACCAAATCGAATTTAAGGCGCATACTTTAATGCAGAAAAAAAAATTATATGTATCTCTTAGCTTAGGCTTTATCTCTCATGTAGGCAAGAGTTTGTCGAATTCCAGATTTTAAGTTTTCTCTCTCTTTTCATGTTTGAAGCGATTATTTATGTTAAAACTAACAACTTGATACAGCCTCATCAACATCGTTATGCAACCAGGATACGTGTATTAAATTGATCTTTGCAACACAATTTAAAACTGTTTGAGTCCAAACCTAGTCTCAAATAGTTGGTCTCAAGTAGTTTTCACAACATCCATCAATTGAATCTGAATCAACTGAATCTGTTCATATTCAAGATATCATGAATATGTACAGATTCAAGAATAGAAACAGTATCTCATGGAAAAGTGTTACTGCAGTTTGCGCGATTTCAAAACATAATGTGGACACTTCCACCCCAATCCTGGTTCTTTTTTCCTTTTCTTTTATCACCTTACCTTGGCACTACCCGGACCAGATTGGACAAGGCCTATGACTGCAAAATTGGTGGAAATAGAACTTAATGACGGGTCTCATGTCTGCAGAGGTCAAAGGGACAGACTACGGAGGCAACAGGTAACAGGTAATCATAAAAATGGAACGTATACAAAATCAATTTACATGATGTTATCAATTTTTGTGCAGATGAGTTCTGTGAGGAGTTCCCCCACAACCTGATCCCCACGCCCGGCTACTGGATCGAGTGTTCGCGGCAGAAGATCGCCTCGGACACGATCTGGGACGAGAGCGAGAGCGACCGGGACGACGACAGAGTGGACGACGACGACGGAGAGGACTCCCGACCCTCCAGGGACATGCTGCTGGAGGACGACGAAGACGAGGAGGAAGAACCGCCCAGGTGGGGAGAGAGAGAGAGAGAGAGACTGACTTGTTGGTTACAGCACAGAGTAAGGAACCTTTACAGAGTGCTCGCTGCGCTGCGTTTTCGCGTCAGTCATGTAGCTTCTTTACTCTGTGGTTACAGGCACTGCCCAGTATTGGAAGATTAAAGATGAAAAACAATTACATATGAAAACATCACAGTACTGGTCTCGGTTAACATTTCTGCAGAAATTTTAGGCATCTATGTGGACGCGGTTTTTGCAACAGATTCCCAAGGGATTGTCAAAGAGTGGAGAGTGCGTAACTGGTTTGGTTTTGTTAGGTTAGGTCAGATTTATCATAGATCAAAATTCGTTATGTTACCTATATTCCTCCTCTTATTTTCAAAGTAAAACTTAATTAATCTATCGTCTGTATATGACTTGTTGACCAGCTATAGGGAAAAAGTAATGAGATTAATTTAACCTCCTCCACAATCAAAGTCATTTGGTCAAAGACATTTGTTTGGTTAAATTTCAATTATATATAACAGCTGATATTGGGAGAGGTAACTTCCCTTTCACAGTAAAGCCATCTCCCACCTTTACAGCGTATACCAAAGCACAACTCACATCTACTAGCGAAAGAAAAAACCTGAACAACCTTTGGACATGTAACTCAGGCCTATTGTTGTAATACAAGCGATAAAGAAGGTAACAACAATTAGATTTGCCAATGTTATCCTAACCTAATCTAAAATATCCAGAATAAAATACATTAAAATTCATGGTGCCTATAACCTTAAAGTACTAATCAGTCCTTTCGATTCGCTAAGAATCTATTTAACAAGCGTTTGCATGAATCTGTTCTTATCCGTCCTAAATCAACGATCGCTGAACTAAGTTTAAAATAAGTGTCAAACGGATATAATAGTAGTTTCAATCACAATGTGAGCAAAATAGCTAATTTCTGTTCTCCTACTAGTCCGCATAGTTTATCGTTTCCTTGAAATAGTGACGTTAAACGTATGTTCATTTTTTAGTGCGATAACCTCAAAAATTGTGTTTACGATCAGCAAACATTCGTACTCATAAAAAATTAATAATGGAAATGGAAACAATAAACGGCTTGCAGACGACTTTTCAGATGCAAAAGTTTGACTTAAGTTCACTTTATGAGTCAGCTAATGATTAAAATAAACCTAAAATAACAAACCAAATTGAAATTTTACCATTCCACCTCAATTGTTTTAGTACGATACAGTACAGAAGCTTTACGGTTACAACTGTGTCCTAGAATTGATAAGACTCTTTATTGATATGTATGTGATTTTAAAGGTCTACTATCCCCAATAAAAATTACTTATATTAGTATAATAAATTGTACATTGTTATTCTTAGTTTAGTCCTAAAGACGGATTTTAGTCCGACAACAAAAACCAATTCGTATCAGAATGAAACACAAATTAATTCAGTTGATTCTCCTGGAAACTAGCAACTCAAATTGTTCGTCAATATGTAAAACCTGCGATGGGACAGCGGATTTCCAAACCGACTTTGGAATTTTAGCGAAACTCCCTCTAAAGACCAGTAATGGCCAAACAGTATTATTCCAACATCACTTGATATGAAAGTGTTTTCTATGCCATTGTAACAAGAGCGTTATATTTCATTGTTTACAACCATTAATATATTGCACATATATGCCTTTTAATTGTCATAAAGTTCAAGGAAATATATTTGCTTTTTATTTAGAAAGAAAATTGTAATCATCTTGTACATACCTCTGTTTAATTCGAGCAAACTATAATATAATTAAATAACAAAATATTTATTTATTCTATTGAATTTTTATGACAACACATTCAGTACAAACTTATAAATAATATTAGTATGGTTTTTTGTGAGGAGAGATCATCAATTAACTGACAGTTTTCCCCAAATGGAAGGACTGCATTTTTTCCACAGGTGGACGGACCACCGGTTTAACGTCACTTCCGAACCACGGGGTACTAACTTATATATTATATCCATTTAAAGTCAATTTACAGCAGTTGTTCGATTCCCATTTTCTATAACCGTAATATGATTTTGTTTCATTAAAAGGGGGCTAAATGATCAGTCCTAGTTGACGTTGCTGGAACCACCTGAATGTTTCGCATTGTTTACAACTATACTGAGGGCTAGAAACAATATCTAGTATTCGGTGTTAAGCTCTGTGGCTAAAAAAAGAAAAGAAAAAAGAAAAAAAGACACGCTGCTGCACTTTAGCATTTGTGAGACCCAATTCTCAGGTAGCTGATGGTGAGGAAGGAGATTCGGCGCTGAAAGTATGCTGATGCCTTCAAAGCCTGCGCTCCCAGAAGTTTCAGCTACTGCCAACAGAGGCTATCAGTATCGGGGGACTCGCAGGTCAAAAATTCGCCGTGCATTGTTTAACTGCTCCAACTTTTTGCTTTTGTTTTAAGTCCGACAAAAGTGGTTGTGGGAGAAGGGGGGGGGGTCAATGAAAGATACAGACTTGGGCTATTTGATCTGGTTTTTTTATATTAATATCAAGCTATAATAAATCCGAATTGATTCAACATTGATCCTTTATAGCTTGACATGAATTCAAAATATATCAAAAATTAAAACTTCATTAAAAGCCCTCCCACTCTTGTCGGACTAAAAATAAAGGCAAAAATTTGGAGCACTGCATGACGTTCTGCGAAAGGCCCTTTACCACCCTCGCTTTTTTTTAAATTGATATGATATATTTATGACGTACGTTTTATTTTTACTTTTCGTTTTAAAAGGGTCAGGTTGAATTGCTCTTTGGAACCTTTATTAAAAATTAAAAGTTTTAATAAACTAAAGATAAAAAATATTATTCTTTTATTTAATTTTCAAACACAGTAATTTAATATCAAATTAATAAAAACCATCACCAACGATGGTTTATTCAACTCTAGCTGGCACTGTTTCCGACCTAAAAGCACACCTTAATAAATGTTGTGCTCTGAGCAGAAGCAAACCTATTAGCCTGCCATGCCTGCAGCTGATATCAAGAATTGTTTTGTTTCAATTATTATTTAATGGCTGCCTGAGGACCACTATACACATTTTGTAACATTATTCAAATTTAGGGATTATAAAAGAGCATTCTTTGCAATTGAATGTTGAGAGTTAGTCGACTTATCGCATGTTTTTCATGGAATTTAATACTTTTAAATTACGTAAAATTAAATTAAATTACGTAAAAATCATCTACATTATTCTAAAGCTTTAAAATGTTTCTAGATTATTTTATTTCTTTGTTAAATTTTGTTTTTATAACTAGACTTCATAAATGAAGAGATTATATATATATACAGTAATACCAGCTATTAATAATATGTACTAAAAACTAAAATACAGTATATTGTTCAAACGTTTTCAAAAAAATTATATATATTTTTTTATATTTCCTTATCACTTCATGTTATTTTAAAGCAAACACAATTTTTTTTTTACTAACACTAAAATACTCGTGAATGGCATTTCAATCGAAAATCAAACATCAATAAAAATCTTTAGGTATTCTTAAATCAAGACTTATTTAACATTTTAAATATTTATTGGATTTAAATATAACACACTTAAAAAATACCTGCCACTGTACAATATTAAAGGGTTTATAAACTATAAAGGAAATCAGGGCCACAGTAAAAGACTCTCCAATCAAACATGTAAAGCTGTATACCTCCTAGGATCCGTGGTGTCACTGTAAAAAAATTGACAAAACTAACATAATTAGAAGGGTAGCAAAAATAAATATTACTTATAAATCCTCTTCAATATCCCACCTAAATAAACACATAATCAGTGTTATTGTTTATTGATTAATGTTAATAATTCGCAGTGCTGTTCTTACAACACGGTAAAGCTTATGTACGCCAAAGTTAATCCAGGAATCAAATAACATTAAAAACAATAAAATAAATTAAGTGATAAGTACTAATATTAATAAAGCTCTGTCAAAATTTTTCCGAAAAGAGTTTTGTACTTGTATCTAATTATTGTCATCTTCGGTAACATAACGTTGTGAGGTTTAATGGGTGGTCGAGTTTGTGTATTATTATATTTCTTGGGTTTGTGTTTTTATTTTCATCGAACAAAACTCTGGATCTCAGTGTATTCTTTCAATAGTGTCATAATTTTAACCGATTTTTTAAAGAAACGACTAAGGTCGTGGCTCCAGCAAAACCTTTTATTGTTTAATCATTTTATAATAACAAAGGACCAATCATAAATATAAACTTTTTGTCGTTTAGGTTATATACTTTATTTGTTTATCTTGCTAAAACTTTAACTCTATTATTTCTTATAGCCATTATTTTATACTTCACTTTATAATTATTAATTTATAACCAGGAAGACGTTTCATGTTATTTAGAATAATTAAATGGTTGGCCTTTACTTTATGTAGTAATTAAAACAATTAAATAGTAAACGACATTCAAAATACATACAAGTAAGATTATTTTTTATATTTTAAATTAAAGTTCCTATTTTTATTGACATTTATGAATCATTTTAATAATCAATTTAGAAACCATAATATCGATTCAAAAAATTTGCTAAAACATTATAAAGAACGAAAAGATGAAGAAAAATAATTTTTACACATAATTTCATGTAGAAGGACAACAAATTCTCCACATCAACTTAAGAGATGTAATATAAGACGGCCTAAAAAAAAAAAAAACAATATTCAAAATTCAATAAACTGTGTTAAGGACAGTTTGTAACTTTACCTGTTACAAATTTAAGAGACATCCCCCCATCCCCCCCCCCCTCTAGCACGAGGCAGGCCGATGTAATTCGTTTTGGTTTTAATTTGTTTCATTTAATAAGTATTCACCGTCTGCTAGGGTGTTTTGCAACGTCAACAGCACCTTTTGAACCTTTCATCAGTTAATAAACATTCAGTTTGTAAGCATTTTAAATTTACATTAAATTATAGTATCTTTGACGCTACATTTAATGGTTGTACAGCGAGCAGTAATTTATTTTAACATTCATCAGTTAATGTTTTAAATCAAAATTACCAATATTCAAAAGCTTACATAAGAACTTAAATGTAAAAACTTTTTTTATATTAGTTACAAGTGCTTGTATATCTTACATGACTATTGAAACGCCGACTACACCTAGACATTTTTAGTGTGCGATTTCTGGTGTAATGTGAATGTAATAAGCTTACTTTAAAGCAGTGTTAGTCCTTATTTTTGGATATCAGTTTAAACTTATTTCATAGATTAGGCATATAAATATAAATTTACCTTTCAGCCAATCTGTAGAGTTTTTCTTCTTTCAATAAAATATATTTTTTAATTTTAATAATCCCTTAGGTAAAACGCAAAATAAATTCCTCATTGTGAGAAATACTTGTATATGAGTTATCATATATCAGCCCATATCAAATTCATTATTTTTATTGTAAATATTTCTTTTTCAGTACTTTTAACAGTATAAGAAATTTTAATGCAAGGCAATTTAAGACTGCTGTAACCCGTTTCTTACTGCGAAAAGCGTTTTATGATGTTGATGAATGCTTTAACTGCTATTGGACTTCAGATAATTTTTGAATATAGGCCTACCAACTGTATTAGCTTAGATCTAATAGCCTGTATTAGTAAAGGGCACAGTTTTTACGAATCCAATGTAGTCCACTGAATATTGTTATGGAAATAAAGATCTTATGTTTTATTGTTATTGATAGATCTGCCACAGTAAAGAACTCAAAAACTTTGTTAAAATTCATTGATATAACTGTCCACTGTTTTGTTATCACTGTGAATATTTCCATAATTGTCTTAAAAACAATTAATGTTGTTTTGCACATAAACCAATCGGTTATTAGTGTTCAGAAGTCATTTTAAGCATTTGGTCGACAAAGATTCTTAATTAAGGATGTATTTAATTTAGTTCAGAAAACTTTTGACAATAATAACCGTTAGATTAAAGTGTTAATTGAATAAGCAAAATACTTTCTTGACTGCAAAGGTGGCAGTAAAGCAATTAACATGTAAATTAAACAACAGTTTATAACTGAAATCAGTTAATCCAAACATAAAACTTCTAAGTTTTTATTCCCACGATTAAAAGTGATATAAATGTAGTAAAATGTATTGAATACTTGTTATTTAAATAGTAAACTCCCTTTATAAATACTTTGTAATTTTATCCTTGCTGTAGTGCTAAAAAATGTGAAAAATTTCTTTAGTTGTTTGCAAAGTAGTTTAAGCTATTAATATCACCTTGATTTTACAAAATATCTTCATATTCATATTTGTAATTTTCCAGGAAGAAGACGACGATCGAGGAGCAGTGGGAGAAGAACGGCGGGTTCGAGCTCACATCTGTGGAACAGGAGACCTACGAGAAGTACTTTTACGGGACGGAACACTGGAACTACTTCACGAACGACGAGGACCTGGGACCTGTGATACTCAGCATAAAACAGGAGATGCTCAACGGCAGGGATCAGTTCAGGTACATTTTTTATTTATTTATTTATTTTAAGAGGTCGGCGAACCTCTTTTTGCCTTACTTTGCCCCGTCCACATAGACTATTGATCTGTGTGTGGATCGTATTAGACAAAGTGGGGGGGGGGGGGGTGAGCAGCTACAGTACAGAGATGAAAGGTACTGATAAAAGTCACTGGCAGAACGCGGATTCGAACCCACGACATCGCTGCCATGGTCCCGAAGTCCGGCGCGCTAACCACTACGCCACCGACTCACCCATTCTCGATACATATGTGATATGTTGTTGATGTGTTCAAAGTTCCCTTAATAACATGGCGATATTAGAATACGAAGGTTGTCTTTCCTTGAGTCCTCGTATCAAAAGACATACTTTGTTTCACTAACCCCGATTGGGTTTATAGATATTTTAAAGCATCTAAAAATAGCACTGCTATGAGAGTCCTTTGAACTTTAGGTATATTTTGATTTAACGTTAAAAAATTATAATAAATAATAAACATTAATCCTCTAGCTTCTTATTAAAATCCAAAATATCAAACATGATTTCAGAGTTAAACTATTTTAGTCCATGCTAAATTATATGAGTCCATATATTGTGGCACATACTTAATGCTAAATATGACTGAAAGTTGAGTGTGATGAGTGTGATGGATCAGATGAAGTGTTGCTTTGTTACGGACAAAACCAGCTGGTTTATTTGTCAGGATCATTAAATGATAACTCAATGAACAAATCACCTGGATAAAGTTTCAGACAAACAGACAAAATATTTAATCAGCTTGAACTGGCAATCTTCGGATTTAAAGGTGAGCTATATAACCTCTCCGATTACTGTTTATTTCTAAAAGGGTTTGTTGATTTACCTCCCACACAGTAGAAATTACTGATTTTAATATTGACATGGGATAAAAATAATTGTTACACGGCGTTCATGAAGTAATATTACTTTGATATGCATAAACTACTTTTTTCGTCTCCAATGTTTCGTTAAGAAACTAATATCATTAAAAATAAAATTTCATTATAATGAGTGTAATAACTTAGTGCCTCTACAGCATGACAATACCAAGACAGCCTGGCGTTGTGGCGATATCGGGTTTAGTTTAGGATGTATAGAAAAACACATCAGCTGCCAGATGGCGCCGCACTTACTTTTTCTGCTCCTGCAAACTTTTTTCCTTGGATATTGGTTTCTTCAACTATATTTCTTTAAGTTTGACTCCTTTGAGACCAAGTGTTTGCAGAAGATGCAGAATAAATTTCATGAATATCAGATGCAATTTTTCGCATCAGCAACAAAAGTCTTGCGACACCATGGATTCATATGGACACAGAATACTAAATCAAACTTTTATAAATTGGAATATTGCTTTTCACATTCTCGTCCACGAACTCAGTTTTAGTACATTAACTAGGTGTGTAAATATTTTAATTGATATGATAGCTTTAATTTCAGTTTTGAATAGTGTAATTATTATTGTTAAAAAAAACTAAATAAACAAAGTTTAGGGGTTTGCCAAGTAGGCAGCCAGGCGGAAGTTAAGAGATTTAATAAACCAATTCCCTCACTTGAACGTTGTAATCAGAGTTTCAGATCTGAAACAAACTTTTATAATTCGTATTTTTTTGTATTTTTTATCAAAAGGGCACATAATTAGTTAAATATAATGATGATAGTAATAATAATTACATTCACTTATTAATCATGAAAAAACTACAACCCTTGTTTCTAAAATGGGCGATTTATTTTGAAATTTATTTTCAAGTATAATTTAATTCCAAAGGTCAAAGTAAATAGTAGTTTCATGATAATTTTAATTGAAAACTTGCTCTCGCCGCTTGTTAAATTGTAATTTCTAATAAATTTGTAACCTAACGTTTCGAAAATATTTTTCATTTTTATGCAAAACTATTTTATATACTGTTCCTCTTAAAGTAAATTGTTGACAAAAGCTTAATTATAACTAATGAAGCTTATATTTTATAAATAAATATAGAAACTGAATAACTATTACACATCTGTAACTTGGGTTACTGTATTTCTGTACACGATTTAATCTACATTTTCAAATTCATTTATTTGCATATCAAGATAAAAAAATAAAACTCAGTCTAGGCACTCAGCAAGCATTAAAATTGAGCCGGGAAACTAATCCGACGCACCAGTTGCTGCCAACATTACAACACTAGCACACCGGCAGGATCCAGTGCAGCCAACCGCTCCGCGAGGGTTGGCAGCCTGCCCGTTGCTAAGCAACCTACAGCGACTGACCTTGTCTCCTAATCACGATCCTTATCTCTGTGTTATTGCAATGAATATTCTTGTATTTTACATCTGAAACTCCTACCTGTAAGAAGGCTTTACATATTAAATCTAGAAATGCAAATGCTTTGTTTCTCCTATTAGGAGAGTTAATTATTTTCTAAGAATTAGTTTGTTCGCAAACTATGTTCAGTGGTGAAATTACAGTTGTAGGGAATGAAATTAAGGTAAATATAATTTATTTTATATCTTCACTAACAATGTAGTTATTGTCTTAACCTTTTTACTATTTCCATATTTATTTGTATTTGATTTTCAGTTGGATATTTTTTTAATGAGTAAAACGTAACTTTGTAGATAAAACACTTCAAATATTTTACCTTAACATTTTCTATACCGTACTAATAAAATTCTGAAACCTTATTCTCTTTAAAAAGTGCAAGCTATATCTTTTAAAAATTTACTCACTCTCACAACAGAGTATCTACAAGGTTATGCAGGGTTGTAATATTAATTGTTCATGGACGTTTCCTTTTGCTCATAGGTGCTCACTAAGAAATGATTTTGCAAACTTCTTTTCGGGACTCCACCTCAGAGGACTTCAAAATTTTTATATAATGCTACAAATCAAGCCAACAACGAATCTCCAAAACTACAACGAGGTTTAAATTTTGAATGGGTTCCACTTGGCCCATCGTTGCTCACTAATAAACTGTTTTGAAACACTTAAAACTCCTTCAGAATTTCACCCAAGAAGTTCAAAATTTTGATATGAGGTTATTCTTATGTGTAGACAAATTTTTATTTGTATTAAGGTAACAATGAATCTCCAAAACTTCGATTGATATTTGGCATGGTTCCTCCCCTTGGACCCATTATATGTAGTTAAGTAATCAGGGCTGCGATGATCTGGTATGCTGAATGTGTCAAAAGTGGATTTGCTTTGACTTAGTTAATTGTCGTCTTTACATAGTGTATATCGTTTACTTATTATTTACAAAATTATTGATCATTACTATTATTGAGCAAGCCGCTTTTAGGCGAAGCTCTATTGTGCAGAGGTCTCCGACCTCGAAGACTGGGACGCCGACAGGGGGAATTAAAACCTCCCCCCCACCGGCACCGTTCAAGACGGTAAGTGACGCCGGATCGCCGTCCGAGCCTGAAAAGGAGAAAGTGGATGTCAATCTAGCGATGAAGGTGACCGAGGCAGAAACCTCAAAAGCCAAGCTCGATGGAATACCTCCCAGGAAGAGCCCTCTTCGTGCGGCATTCGAGCTGCAAATGCTTCGGCAGCAGCAGGACGACGCCCACGAGGAGGAAGACTCATGTCTGAAGAAGATGAAAGCTCTTTTGAAGGAGATGGCCAAGGCCCTCTTAATTCAAAAGAACGTAAACAAGGCCATAAAAGAGGGGATTCCGAAACTCGAAGATTCTCTAGACGAAATCGAGGAATGCCGGAAAATCAGGCTAAAGGCAGTGAAACAGGAGCGCGATGTCACGAACCGAGTCATCTCTGCTTCGCCTCAAGCTCATCTGGCTGAGTCCCAGACTCAAGCCAGAAAGCGAAAGAAGAGGCAGAGCGGTTCATCATCGGGAAGCCCTGAGCTCGGGGAGTTGGACTTGGTGCCGAGGCCGGTTTTTGTCACTGCATCATTGCAGACATCTCCTGTCCCGGCTGCTCATTCCATCCCGGGCGCTGTCGTTGTTCCAGTGGCTACTCCTGCAGAGGTTCCTGCTCCGGCGGCTAATCCTGCCTTGGCAGAAAACTCTGCCTCGACACCTTTGGGGGGCTGGAAGACGCGCCTGTCTAAGAAAGAAAGGAGGAGGCAGAAGCAAGCGGAGGCAGCTTCGAAAAGTGCGTCGAGGGTGGAGCGGACGCAAGTCTCAAACCCGGTTGGGGAGGCCTCTGGCAAGTCTGTCAGAAAGCCTAAACAACCCAGGCCTAAGAAGCCCAGGAAGGAGGCAATCTTGATTAAGCCCTTAGGGGGGCGATCTTTTGCCGATGTTCTGGGTCAGATTAGATCGCAGGCCAAACCGGAAGAGACCGACACCGTTATCAAGTCTATTCGGCGAACCCAGAACGGGGATGTCCTCCTCGAACTGGGGAAGTCGAGTGACAAGATCGGTTTTGCCGCTTCCCTCAAGACTGCACTTGGGGACAAAGGCTCCATCAAGGCCCTAGAACCGAAGTGTTCGGTCGAGATTCGGGACCTTGATGCACTCTCCACCGAAGACGAGGTGACCCGTGCGATCCAGGTGGCACTCCCGGAGATACCGGCTGATGGAGTGAGGGTATGGCTGACAAAGCCTAACCGAAGTCAACTCCGGATGGCTGTTGCTGAGATGGGCGAAAAGCACGCCAATAAGCTGCTTAGCCTTCAGCACCTCAGAGTCGGTTGGGTCAGTTGCAGGCTCAAACGGAGGGTGGTAGTTTCGAGATGCTTTCGTTGCCTCGGTTTCGGCCACTCCTCCCGAAACTGTAAAGGGCCCGACAGGAGTGCCAACTGCTTCCAGTGTGGAAGCCAGGGCCACAAACGCAAGGAATGTTCCTCGAGCCCCTCCTGCTTCCTCTGCAAGGATTCAGGCTCCAGTGCCCTCGGTCACTTACCCGGGTCTGGTCAGTGCGGTGCCTTCAGAACCGCACTTGAACAGGCAAAAGGCAGCAGCCGGTAATTCGCATCCTCCAGGCCAATCTTCATAGATCCTGGGGAGCTGATAACCTTCTAGATCAGCTCGCCCGAGAACTTGGTGCTGACGCGCTCCTTATCAGCGAACAGTATCGGGACAGAGACCCAAACACTTGGATCTCCGACAGCCTCGGTACTGCTGCACTTTGGGCGCGTAATACGCGGGATGTCTTGGTGCGGAGTCATGGTCGCGGCCGAGGATTTGCCTGGGTTAGGTGTAGGGACGTGACAATCTTCAGTTGCTACCTCACCCCCAACGAGGCCGTCCAGGACTTCCGCGACAAGATAGATAGCCTAGAGGAGTGCGTTCTTTGCACCACCGGGCATGTCGTCGTTGGTGGCGATTTCAACGCCAGGGCCGTCGAGTGGGGAATGCCCTCTACCAGCTCCCGGGGGAAATACATCCTGGATTTCATCGCCAGGGCCGGTCTTGTCGTCCTCAACCAGGGCGACACACCTACTTTTCGGCGCCCCGGGCAGAGAGGCACGATCCCTGACGTCACCTTTGCGTCTGAGTCGCTCCTTCCGAGGATCTCTGGCTGGAGGGTTGTGGAGGACTACACGGGTAGCGACCACCAATACATCGTGTTTGATCTGCATGATCAGGAAAATCGTCGAGTTTCCGCATCTCGGGAAGGGCCACGCCGGTGGAACACCAACAAACTGGACGTGGTTAAGTTCACCGAAGTCATCTCTCGGGGAGCGCAGGGGAATCCTGGTGAGGCTGGGGCCGAGGCACTAGTAACATCCACGATGGAACTGATCGTCTCGGCCTGCGACCAGTCTATGCCGCGAAGGAAACCCCGACGCGACAAACAACCCGTTTACTGGTGGACTGAAGAGATTGCGGAACTCAGAAGAACATGTTTAAGAACTAGACGAGCCGCCACTAGAGCGAGAATTCCCGCAGACAGAGTTCGTAAGTCGGAGGCCTATAAAGCTGCGAGAAAATCCCTCCGCCAGGCGATCAACAGGAGCAAGGCGAATAGCTGGAGGAGACTTCGTGACGACGTTGACTCCGACCCGTGGGGCCTGGGTTACAAACTTGTAACGCAGAAACTCGGCGCCCGCTCTCCACCTTCCATCATGGAGGGCGCCACCATGGGGAGGATCGTCGCTGCGTTGTTTCCTGAACATCCTCAGCGACCGCCGGTTGACTTCAGACGGGTAGAGGACGTTCCACTCTTCACTTTCGAGGAGCTGGAAACCTCCGTTCTCTCCCTGAAGAGCAACAAGGCTCCTGGCCCGGACGGGATTCCCAGTGAGGCTTTAAAGAAAGTATTTTCAATCAACGCTGACTTGTTGTTGAGAATGTACAATGCCTGTTTGGTAGAAGGGGTGTTTCCGGCTCCCTGGAAAACAGCCAGGCTTGTACTGATCAGCAAGGGCAAAGGTGATCCCGAGCTGCCGTCGTCCCACAGGCCTCTCTGCATGTTGGACACGGCTGGGAAGCTGTTCGAGAAGCTGATCCGTTCCCGCCTGACTTCTGCCGTGGAAGCTGCCGGGGACTTATGCCCCCGTCAGTACGGCTTCAGAAAGGGACGGTCAACGATCGACGCTGTCACCGAAGTTCAGAGAGCTGTGGAGAGAGCCGAGAGCCACAACCATTTCTCCCGCCGAGTAGTGCTTCTTGTTACGCTTGATGTCAAGAATGCCTTCAACTCGGCAAGGTGGGTCGATATGTTGGATGCGCTTCGCAACACCTTTCGTATTCCTGCATATCTGTTGCGGCTCATCGAGGATTATCTACGCTCTCGAAGCCTGATTTATGACACGAGGGACGGAACGCGGACGATGGAAGTCACTTCTGGTGCCGCACAAGGTTCAATACTCGGCCCGGATCTCTGGAACGTTGCCTATGACAGCCTCCTGAGGTCCGAGATGCCTGAGGAAACCACTTTGGTTGGGTACGCCGATGACGTTGCAGCTCTCATTGCTGCACGCAACGTTGAGCTGGCCCAACTGAAGTTGAACCGAGTTATGCGGGTGGTCAACAACTGGATGTCCGATCACGGTCTCTCGCTTGCTCTCAGTAAGACGGAGATTGTGATCCTCACGAAGAAGAGGATCGACACCGTCGTCCCACTCCGAGTGGGAAGGGAGGTGGTCACATCAACTCGTGCCGCCAAATACCTCGGGGTTATGGTGGACACCAAGTTAAGCTGGAGGGATCAGATCTTTCGTACGGCGGACAAGGCCGCTAAGGTAGTCACTTACCTTAGTAGGCTGATGGCCAATGTCGGGGGTCCCCGATCCAGCAGAAGACGTCTGTTGATGTCCGCGGTCCAGTCCGTGCTCCTTTACGGGGCAGAGGTGTGGGCAGGCGCTCTAGAGAAGGAGTGCTACAGGTTGCGACTCGCCCGGGTTCAGCGTCAAGCTGCGCTCCGGGTGTGTTCCGCCTACCGGACAGTGTCCGAGCCTGCCGTCCTGGTGGTCGCCGGAGTCATCCCGGTCAAGCTCTTGGCAGGGGAGAGGAAAGCGATTTACCAGAGACAAGGCGAGATCGGCAAGGACACGGCAAGAACCGAAGAGCGCTCCCGAACCTTCCAGCAGTGGCAACACAGCTGGGAGCACGACACCCGAGGACGATGGACTGCGCGACTCATCGAGCAGGTCCAACCATGGGTGGAAAGGCGGCATGGCGAGGTGGACTACTACCTCACGCAGTTCCTGACAGGTCACGGCTACTTCAAGTCGTACCTGAACCGGATGGGCAAGACCGGTTCACCGGATTGCATCTACTGCCCGGGCGTTCCCGATGACGCGGAGCACACCTTCTTCCGCTGTTCGCGTTGGGAAAGGCCCCGCCTGGAGGCCACAAGAAAACTCGGTGTTTTTTCGGTGGACACGGTCTGCCAAAAGATTATGGAGGATGAGGGCAACTGGGATTGTTTGTCACAGTTCGTCCGGGGTATCCTCCTGGAAAAGAAAACCGATTTGGACCACGAAGTGGCCCAGATCCCTTGACCGAACAGCTGGATAAGGAGCGAGCCCCATGGGCGTAAGCCAAATTTAGGCCTAGCCTGACGTAATGTGATAAACAATTCCAGGTTAGAATCCTAAAGAGTAGAGGAGGTTTTTTAGTGGGTAAACCCGTTTTTTAGGGGAGTCCCACACTACAGGCTGGCCACCTGTGTGCGTAATGCATTTTCCCTGCCTCTCCCTCAAAAAAAAAAAAAAAAAAAAAAAAAAAAAAAAAAAAAAAAAATCGTTTACTTATTATAAAGGGTTGGAAATGAAACGGCACTATCATTTAAAAATCATCATTAATGGATTTACAAAAAGACTATGGTAATTTTTATATTAACTAAATGAATGGTTATTAATTTTGTGGCGTTAAAAGAGTATTTTTAATATAGTCTTAATAAAGTGGATTTTTTGTTTTTGTGTTAACATTAAATGGAGATATCACATATCAGTCCATGCAATGGTTTTGACACCTCCTGAATTTAGGGCTACATTACAGAAAAATGTGCTCCAGAAAAAAGAAGATATAAAGGAACAAATAAGGGTGGAAATAACAATCATTTCCTTGAAGATGGTACTGAAAGTCATGTGTCCAAAAATGTGTGAAAATTCAAATGCGCAACCATACTGACAATTTTAGGTGCTTTCTCTTTGAAATCTCCTTAAATTCGCTTATTCAGATCTTCTCGTATTCTTAGCATATTATTCTCTAAGACTCTGCATTTAATATAGACCCATGAAAATGAGCCGTGAGCTGTCAAATTGGTAGGCGGACGGCAAAGGGATATTTCCATTTACTGCCATTTAAAACACAAAAAGCTATACCTTACAAGGTTTTCCTTACTTACTTATTTATGACTTTTGTTTTGTAAATTTTTAAGCTAAATAATTTGGATCCGTTTTGGCTTATAGTTTCTTTCAATTTTTTATATCAAATTCAGGTTATGTAATCCTATTGGTCGTTGTTGACGGAAATTCCTATGTTCGTTACTCCAGCATTGACTAAATAACATTTATTGAAATATTAGTACTTTTGTAGAACTACAATATATTGCAGAGAAAGATAACTATAATTTATTTAAAATTACAAACGTACAAATAAAAAAATATCACCACCAAGTATGTTCACGATATTTTTTGCAAGGTTTCCTAATAAATATAGCAGTTGGGAAACCGACACAGGTTTCTGGCAGAATTTCAAAATTACTCTGCTTGAAAAGTTTGAACCAAACTTTGATTCGAAGTAGGTTGTAGATATAAATTCTAGAATATTTACTAGTAAGTATTTTATGTGAAGAACGAATATTGTATGTGTTTAAATTACTATAAAAATAAGTATTCTTAATGGAATAGTGTTATTATTACAATAGATGCTGCGCGATAACATTTCTGTTACTTATCTTTTGCATCGTAATATGCCTACATTATCAGAGTTTTTTTAATAGGGAAAGATTAGTTTAATTTTTTAGCGCACTAATCTCCTTTACTGTGTTTAAACATACCACCTATTAATTGCTTTGCAATTTAACAACTACGTTTTTCTTATTTTACCAACATTTTTAATCCATTTTCAAGTTTTTATTTTCATTGGATAGGGCCTTTATTTGTTTCCTCCAAATGCTTATGAGAATTGAACTTAAAATAAAAGTGCTGTCCATAATTAAAATTTGAAATTTCCCCTTGGAATAACAATAGAATTGGGATGATTATTTTTAACATCTGTTATGTATAGTTAATGTGAATAAGTGTAGTTTTGGATAATTGCTGATAATCAAAATAGATTGGTCATTTGTAATTTATTTAAAACAAAAGGTAACATTTTTATCAATGACATGTGAATAGAAAAAATTAATTGCTTGATTTCGAGCAACAAGTACACTAATAAAATCTATAAATTAATTGTTTCACTGTAAATTATTCAAGTTACCTCATGATAAAGATTTATTCTACAATCAATGAATTCAGTTCTGATTAAGTAAAGCTGATCTATTCACAAGACAAACTATGCACATTGTAAATATATTTGTATACAGTGTGTTCCCAAAGATATAACAAAAATTATTGTTGCAATACCATACCAGTACTCTTTATATAATAAAATGTTTTTCACCTGATAAAAATCTCTTTCTTATTATACGCTTAAAAGTAAAACAAACAAAAAATGAAATTAAGCTATTAGATTTTAACTAATATCAAGCTATGTTATTTTTATCCCAAACAAACTAAAAGTGGACTTTAAAACAGACAGGATTTATCTTTAAAACTAATAATGTTAAACTTTGAAGAACGCCCTCTGTATAAATACATTTATTTATTTATTACCAGCTATACCAAATATTTTAGATAAGTTTAATAACAACATTTATTTTGAAGGAGGCAATGTTTCAGGCATACTACGTTAACGCATAACTCTACGTTAATATACAGGGTGTCCCGGAACTCTATGGAACCCTTTTGTATATTTGTTCCTTGCATCGAGACAAGAAAAAAACATCGTACAAATAAGTGTCTAAAATACATCGTTTAGCCGCTAGCCGCCATTTTGTTTTTTTCACGTAATAATTTTTATTTCCGTAACGGATGGTTGTATTCAGTTCATATTTGGTATGAACCTTTATCATGCTAATGTACATTTTAAGGAAAAAAATTAATTTTTTCCACTGTGTATTTTCAAAATGGCGGCCATTTTAAATTTTCAAACTCAAATATCTCAAATTTGGTAAATTTCTAAAAAATTTTACTTTGTACAAAAAAGTTGCCAAATTTAATTATCTAACCAACGGTATCAAGTTTGTAAGGATCTGATTACAAATAACGGAGTTATTGCGATTTTTCTAAAAAAAAAATTATTTTGCATTATAATTAATGCAAATTATGGCCATTTTCACAGAAAAATCGCAATAACTCCGTTATTTGTTATCAAATCCTTACAAACTTGGTACCGTTGGTTAGATAATTTAATTTGGCAACTTTTTTGCACGTGGTAAAATTTTTTTTGAAATTTACCGAATTTGAGATATTTTAGTTTGAAAATTAAAAATGGCCGCCATTTTGAAAATACACAGTGGAAAGAATTAATTTTTTCCTGAAAATCTACATTAGTATGATAAAGATTCATACCAAATATGAACTGAATACAACCATCCGTTACGGAAATAAAAATTATTACGTGAAAAAAAATGTCGGCTAGCGGCTAATCGATGGATTTTAGACACTTATTTGTAAGATGTTTTTTTTTTTCTTGTCTCGATGCAAGGAACAAATATACAAAAGGGTTCCAGAGAGTTCCGGGACACCCTGTATAATTCTGTATAGTTTCATTCAGGAACCTGCCTATTAATTTAATTTAATAAAAACAGCATGTCTTCCAGGTATTAATTTTCATATTTATTAAAGATATTTACTACTTATATTTAATTTTTATGCGAATTTCCCTATAGAGAATACGCTATTACGGTAGTAGTCACGGTAAGACCTAAGCCCTTGACCATGTTATTATTATTTTTATTTTTTTATTTATTATTTTTATTTATTTATTTTATTTATTTATTTATTATTTTTATTTATTTATTTTATTTATTTATTTATTATTTTTATTTATTTATTTTATTTATTTATTTATTATTTTTTGAGGTCCCCAGAAGCCAAATACACCTTTCATTCATTTTCATACATATTTACATATTTACATGAGGGGCCTCCGATTTTGATCAAATTTGGTATGAAGGTGTGAGACCAGATCTATTTTCATGAGTTGGCGAACCAGTATAATCAGGTTATGAGAACGGGGGTTTATGGGGTTTCAAATGGGTCAAAATGGGTTATGGCATTTTTGGACCTCAATTTTGAAAATTCCACAATTTTAACTAAAATTATTTAAACGAGATTAAAATAACAAATAACTTAGTATTTAAATAAGTTAATAACCTTATTAACTTGGCTTAACAGATTACGGAGGAAAGCTAAAAATTGGTTTCCCAAGTTACTCTTATGGGAAATCAACAAAACCCCACATCTTGCTTATTTATTTACATAATTTGATAAAATTTGGCATGCACCTTCACTAGATAAGGGTTGACTGATATTTGCTTACAACACCCATATGGTGGCCAAAACCTACATACTAACCCCATGGGGTTTATCGGGAAAATTTGATTTTTACCTTTAAAAAATTACATTTCCTAACATCTAATATTTTTCAACAACATCCCATGGCAGTAAACCTACATACTTATCCTATGGCATCTATGGGGAAAATACAAAATCTCAGATTCCTTTATAAATTCACTGAGTACGCAGGTATGCTGCGACGGGGGTATTTTACCTTGAATGCGGACATTTGAGAGCCAGCCACAGAGCAAAGGAACCCCCGCTGGCTAGGTCGTAATAAAGATAACCTCCACAGGGCACCAATCAGCACATCCCGCTGAGATATTGGATTGCTGCTTAGATTCACTTGACATTAAGCGATCGTTGAAAAGCTACAAAGTTACCGTACCTCTGAAAATTGGTTAAAAAATTCGTACTGTAAATAAGTTATGATTCATTTTTTGTTACATTATTCACATTTTCCTTGAAAAATTACTATCAAATATTTCTATGATGTTTAGTGTTTAGGGGTTGAAATTCGTTTAATTATCGAGGAAAGTAAATATCGGAATACTATAAATAAATATATATAAATATATACTATAAAGTATATGGTTATAATACTTGTTTATGTTTCAAACTAAAAATTTATTTCCATAGACTTGTACTTATAAATCACAAAAGCTATTATTTAAATAATTTCAATAAAAAAAATTACGTACTTACATAAACTTTTACAATGTATATTATCCACAATACATATATTTGGAGGAGAATATACACAAAAATCACACATAATGCAAGCTGCATCTTCACAAATTAAGCAAGAAAACTCAATTAAATATAATATAAAAAAAAATTATTTTAATTTCACTTGATCAGCTATCTTTTACATCTGCAACGGTTTTAATTACAGTACCTAGATTGTGATAACATTCAAGCACACATGTTTATTGCTTACACGAGGAGGTTGGTAGCTAGGATACACTACCCCCCTTCTCCCCCCGCGGACCATCAGCACCTCCCAACAACCCCCAGCTGAACATTAAACATGTCTATATAACGGCGAGTCTTGCATGGCAATGTTAGCTTGTACAACCAGTGGAAATGTGCATTACACACACACGTTCACGGATAACATAAAGTAATGCAATCCAAGTGTATGTGAATATTATTGTGATTAATCCGTTTCAAATCTGACATTTGTAAACAGTACTTTATTTTTATGAAACATCTTTTATTCCAATAATATTTCAATAAAAGTATAAAAATTTTTTTTACAAATCCTAAGTCGTTGGTGCCTTGGTCAATTTCAGGAAACTAACTCAATATTATTGATTAAATGTATTACATGTGGACAACTTTGAATAAATTTATGATCATCTTATATTAAAAGTTTGCTAAGTTTAAGGCGGCAGTATTTTTATTACAGCAACTAAATATCACTTGCTTAAAAAATCCAGTTTCTTGCATGCCCTTTCCTGATTAAACATCCATTACAGGATTTTACATTTGTTGTTGAATTTAGGTGTTTTGTCCACGAGAATTCGATTGGAGCTGATCCCATACCTGGTAAAATTCCGGTTTTCGTCTCATAGACCTTCAAAGTTACCATTGTTATTATTATATACATTCCAAGCAATTGCTAAATTAAACTTAAATCAGCTGGTAACTGTAGGAAGAAACAAACATGTTACATTTGCAACCTTTGAATCATTAAATTTAAACAAAAGTGCATCACCCTCTGACCTGGCGTGTGAGTGAAGCGAACGAGTCCATTGAGGGAGCTAATGAGCTGAGTGAACGAGCTCGTCTTACAAGCTTTACAAGTTTGCCTAGCAAATGTTCGGTGCCCCGGTATGTAATATGAAAATGTTGGCTTCACTAGACAGAAAAAATCTTTTCCAAATTGAATAAGTAACCTCCACTGTGATACTAAAGAGCCTATTGTGAATCTTTATTCTTATTGTTGAAGGCCTATGTAGTGTTGTTCAGAGAGTGCAAATGAGTGCGAGGTTAAAACGATATGGTTATACATATTAAAAAAAAAAAAATCCGTATGATAAACTAAATGTTTGAGGATATAATATAGGTATGATTGAGAAGGATGTGACATCTCACACAATTCTCTCTTTTAATCTTATTTTATAAAATTTTACTATTGAATACTACACAAAACATTGTGATAGAAGGGAGTAACTTTCAAGATGGAGATGAAGGGGTGGAAGGAAAGGGAAAGAGGTGGGGGAGGAGGGGACTGTAAGAATGTCGACGAGATCTGGGAGTAATGTAATTAGCACAAACATCGTCTTGCCAGATTACCAGCAAAAACCGAGGTCAGAAGCTGAAGTGTGCCAATGGCCTCAGACCACCCCGGAAATGGCTACTTCCTTTCATTACTTGCTCCTTTTACTGTCAGAAAATGGGTGTGAAGAACATTGAAAGTTTTTTAGATCAAAAATTTTTTTCAGGTGATATTTTAACGGAGTCGAAAACAATAAAACCCAATCATCATATTGTATCACTTGTAAAAAATTAAACGAACTATGAATTATTTTTAATTGATGAGTAATCAATATGGCGTTCTGTGAAGTGTTTTATTATTTATAAAACCTTTTTGGAACTTCATAGGTTAGTTTGGAAAATAATTTTAACGAAATTAAAGTTATTTGTAGTTTCATGATGATAAACCCTAAAACACTAAGGATATTTTACACAAATAATATAAAACAAATCATACCGAACCGGCTGTGTGACAAATAAAAGACATTTTTCATTACTGAACCAAATGTATTACAAATGCGTCTTAAAATAAAGTTTTAACGATGCTACTTCTTCTCGAGATTAATTTTGCGGGATAAAAGCGCCCCGTAAAGGTTTTACGTCTCCAGGATGAATTGTAACCCCCTCCCCTACATTCAACCAACACAATTCACGGAATTAAGAAAATATGGAAGGTATAAATCTAAGGGGTTTAATAAAGTTTAATAAGTTAGATTGAATAATTTAGTATTCGCTTACTAATTAAAGAATTTCAGTAGTGTTTATCGGTTAATTTATGGTGTTTGTTTTAACCGCACTAATTGAAAAAAAGTTTTTTTTTACATTACGAGCTCTCAAAATTGTTGCTCTTAACTTCTTTGCCATTTATGCAATGTGGTAGGATTTTGGAACGTAATATATTTTCGTATTACATTAATAATACAATGCTTGGATCTAGATTTTTTCTATTACTGTACACTAAGACTGAATTAGATTTTTTTTTTAAGGAAATGGGAATTCTCTTTACGTTGTGTGGGAGTCACCTGGGCCATACCCACTACACCCAAAAGTTTTTCCAGGCTTTGTCCCCCCCCCCACCCGGAAACGTTTATCAAATTACTCCGGGAGGAATCCTTTACTTGAGATCACTGTGGTTGGACCCTTCCGATTGTAATAAGACAACACTATTTCGTAACTTTTTCTTCTTAGGCTTCGTTTTTTATCGGTGATTGATGCTCGTCTTGTTTAGCCTTTTCTAAAGCCCTTATGTAAGGGGGCTTAAGGCTAAACTAAAAAGGCGGCACGCCCCGGAACCATCGACATGGCCGACTACTGCGGCTACAGCTTCCGACTTCAGCTAACTGTAGAGGATATTCCGAACACAATACAGTGGTGACTTATTTTATGCGGGATGTGTTTCGTGTTATGATATGTGTTCGGCCTGTAGCTGGATTCTTCTTGTTGTGAATTATGGCCAGTGAACAGGTTTGACACAAGTTCTATGATCGTGTCCTCTCTTCCCATATTTGTAGAGGATAGTGGACCAATCCTTTCTCGTGCACTCTCTGCGACGGTGCCCATATTCCGTGCACGAAGCTGGTCCTCAAACGTACCGCTTAGCTGCGGATTCCCACCCGGTGATGGCCGAGTTTAAGAAGCCGTAGGAGGACATCCCCCTTCGTAGTCGGTCTCGTGCAGATCACCTTACGGATCTTTCCTAGGACGCCAGCGTATAGTTTTAGCCACCCGCCACTCATACAAGACAAGAGGCCTACCCGATCTTGCTTTCAGCTTTCCGGGCGCGAAGCCCCAGGAGGCCTGACCGTAATCACCGTATGAGCTTCCACTAGAGCTTTACATGTTTTTTTTCTTGCAATTTTTTGCCTGGCTTGGGCTAGTCACCGGAGCCACAACTCTCGCTCACGCTCCTCTCCCGCTCTCCTGAAGTGCTGACCGCAAGAATAGCGTCCCGGAGGAGACGTCCTTGTATCTTTGACCGGTACCTGTTTCGGCACGCTCTGAATTTTTCAGTACCTGTCACGAGTAGTTAAAGCAATCCTGTGCATTGTCCTCTTCTTTATGCATTATTTACACTGACACACACACAAAGTGCTGATGGTCGCCCTTAGCAATGCAAAGTCCGATCTCTGCATGCACCGCAAGGACTGAAGTGCTTGCTTCTGATGACACAATGGATTGGACCTTCCGCAGGGCGAGGCACACATCAACCCCTACGACACTACAGAGGACTCCCATGACCCTCCAGCATGATTCGGTCGAAAGAAGTGGAAAGACACAAGTGATTCGTGGTCAAAAAGAAGACGTTGAGCAAAGATAGCTCACAAAAGTATAAAACTGCGAGTTTAGGCCTGAAAGATGGGAAGAAAGGCCTTTTAGGTCTGGAAGATCTGGGAAAGTAATACTCATAGTTTGGCTCGGGAATCTAGGGTCGTCACCCAAACGGTCGAAATCCAACCGCCCCTGGGCATACACTGAATTGGTAACCGTTTCATTGCATTCGGATGGTTTTCGTTCAACTCCCTACTGTATTTAAGAATTTTTAATTTCATTATGTACCAGCTAGAAAACCAAACCAATTTGTGTAGTTTTTGTTATTAAAAAGACATTTTTTTCATCCATTTAGGATTTCAAAATGAGAAGTACAGTATTTGCAATCCAATCGTTTTACTCCAACCAAAATCTGTTAGGTGATCACTTACTTGACATCGCACATCAGCGTGTTAAGTGAGAGAGGTGCAGGTTTAATATGGAGATGTTATCTCAAGTCGCAACAGATTTGCCAATGTGTTTGCTGAGTTAATATTGTTACGACGCGACGGTTGGGCAAAGATAACGTTTCTGCTAAAGCTAAGTATTCTAGGTCCGAATATTTTTAAAGGAATATTAATCTTTTATTTGGTAAAAAAGCCCTTCAACATATTTTGTTTAAGCTTATAAATTGTACTCAGTGTAATGTTGTTCACACTAATGGAATTTCTGTAGATTTACATTTATTTACGTTTTCCAATTATTTTAATACTGGATTGGTTAGAATTTAACGCACAAACAAATAAATATTTTTTGCAAACTAAAAAAATCGTTTTGTTTTTTAAAAATTAAATATTTGTTGTTTAATATAAGAATTATATTTTAACTTTATATTTCTGATCTTAAGTTTTATCTCAGCTAGATTGAGTGTTATGAAATGAAAACATCTGTGAGGTTTCATCAAGCACTTTTACGGATGATTTCTTTTTATATGAGATTGAAACTTTAAACCTTGGCATTAGTACCTAATTTTAACAATTTATTATAAAAATTTCATTTGAAAATGCTAATTTTTAAGGGTACATTTCATAAAATGCCATAATTTTAAGATGAAACTCCTAAACAAGCACTTCAATAATAATCTTCTTTTTAATAAGGCATACTCTCCCAAATTACTATTCTCAAAACATTATTTACACGATGAAAAAGAGATAAATTTCTAAACAACAGTAGCAAACAAAAGTAGAACTGCTGTTATTTTCCAATATATTTGAATAGCTGCAAATTATTTGTTTAACCTGTTAGAAGGGATCGAATCGTCTCGGGTAAGATATAGACGGCAATAAAAACGCTAAGGTTGGCTGAGTGGAAACATATGTTACGGCTAAGTTTATCGCTATATAGTGGGCCGCCAGATTGAGCTTTACGAGTTACCTGTGGGACTTTCCTTTGTATTTCTCAGTAGCTAACCATTACCTCAAAGTCACCGATAAACTTTTGCCAACACCAGAGATTGATAGAGAGTAACTAAAATGGGTTTGAACAGTGGGAATAAAATGGTTTTTATTGAACTTAATTTATATAAATTTGCATTAAAATATACATTTATGTAATTAACATATAAACACAAAGATGTTTACTTACTAGTAAATATGTTTCGTAATGACCAATATTTTTGACAGCTGTTGGTTTATGTTCATTATTTCTTCTGAGAAATCTAAGGTATTAAATTGTTTTATATTTTTTTTTTCTTTCTAATCCCAAAGTGATTAATAATGAAGACAAACCTTTTTTAAATATTTTAAAAATTTTAATATTTTAATATTTAATTTAAATATTTTTAAATATAAACCTTTTTTAAATATTTAACTCTTTTTCATCGTGTAAATAATGTTTTGAGAGTAGTATCTTGGGAGAACATGCCTTATTAAAAAGAAGATTATTATTGAAGTGCTTTTTAGAAGTTTCATCTTAAAATCATGGAATTTTAGGAAATGTAAATGAATAAATAAATAATAAATAAATAAATAAAGAAATAAATAAATAACAAAAACATGTTAACAAAAACTTAAGTTTCTAAATATCGACCGGAGTAACTGAACCCAATAGTTTACTTCATACGTCCGGGTGAAAAAGTATGAAAATGCTTTAAAACCACTATGTTATTTAAGTGGACCAAACAAGTATTAAGACACTCAAGAAATTCAAAGCTTCGAGACAAATCTAGTGGATGGAGAATTTCCCTTGAATCGGTAGAACTGATTATTTTGCTGTCTTATACATATTTAATAAATACACTCTCTCTTAAAAGAACAAGGGCAGTCCATGACAATATTTTGACTTTTAATTTGGAATAACTTAGAGGCTGCAAATGTATGACTGAATCGTAATCGACACATCAAGGAAGTTTGATAGCTACCCATATGAGTACGATAAAACTAGGGAAGTTTTTGTGGTAAGGTTTGACCAGATTTTCACCAAACCCCCTTACTACTTTGATCAAACCCAGTCTCTGGTTTTTGAAAGATGTTTGTCTTAATTAAGAAAACAAAGTCCGATTTTAGAATATATCTTCTTTCAACTTCAGCAGAGTACAATTATTAGCGTAGTCTTTAGCAATTGTATTTACTCTTTTGTTACCAAAAACCCCTACATGTCCTGGAATCCACTACAAACTAATGTATTTCGAGTTTTCCAAGGTGATCAATTTTTTACTAATACTTAAAGCCGTCGGATTTCCCATGAAGAACACTTGTTTTATAATTGATATCTAGCTGCAGTTTTTAGGTTACGCGAATGCCAGAGGTCAACAACCTAAAGAAAAGTGAGACAAACGCCAGGTAGTTTATATGTCTCGACCAGTGCGCGAGAGCGACGGAACTGCGTTGCCTAGAGACCACCCCTCCCCCTGACGCTCTCCTCTCCCTCTCCCACCCCTCCTCTTACTCTAATCGTTCTTCTAGCTAATCGTTTCTACAAGTTTAAAATGTTTTATAAGTGGTAAATAGTTTCAAATTAACTAAAAGCCAGATCCTCTTTACCTTTACGACTAAATATAAGATCCTGTATATCATTTTAAAATTTTAGACTACTGAGTACTATACATGGCAGTTAATGTATAAGCTACTTCGACTTGTTAAAATTCTTGTAGATCTGTGTAGTAACAAAGAATCCATTAAAAGCTACAACCATGTAGACAAATACCTAGCAAACTTACTTTTAAAACATATTTTTGCATTTATCGCTGTATTAATTCAAAAATAGATAAAATGTCAAAAAATACTGTATGGTAGGCTTATAATTTTAAAAAATCACTTATTGTGCAATGATATTTTTATGTGTAGGCTACAAGAAGATTTTTTAGTTGACAGCTACGGTTTATTTCTTGGCAAACGATTTACAAAATAATAAAATATAGAGGATTTTCTACATTTATGCATATGTTTTTAATAGACATCGTGAGGTTGAGTCCCTCAAATTCAGTTTCTTAGAAAATTTATTTAATATAATCGTAGAAAATACACTGGTAAAAAATATATCATGAATATTAAAGATAAATGTATTATTTCAGAGGAGAAAGTTAACTACTTAATTTATAATGTTCTCTTTAGAAATTAAATTCAACGCCGACCAAATGTTACAACCAACTTAATATTGCTTATTAATAAAACTGTCAACTAGACCATTTTGTTTCGTTTTATAAACCGTATCGTCTATAGAAGATACAGTAAAAGGGAACATCCCCATAAAATGGAATGTCTCCTTCAATACCGATCCAGACTCTGTATAATTCATTTCTCTTCCATCAGATACAATTGACTGCGCATCCAGTGTATGACGTAGAGAATACAAGTATCATAAAGTGCATATTCTAAAATTCAGAAAACGAAAGATTGAATAAATAACATTCAAAAATAAATATAGCAAGAGAATTTTATTACATTTTGTTGGAAGTTAATGTTTTACGCCAGTCACCATTATGCCGCTGTTTTTTATTTTTATTTTTATTTTTTTTATGAAGGCAAATTTAATAACCTGTAAGTTATAAATAGTCTGAAAGTAGATGGCAAAAAATGTAAAAAATGTTTGTGTTTGAAAACAGTATACTTACAATTTTCTTTCTTTACATTATTTTCTTTATAACGAGATTATAGAATACACTCAGACGAAATATTAAATCAATTATTAAGGAAACTAAAGAAATATAAGAAGAGAAATTTAATTCTAGAAATTGTACTATTTGCCTTCGAAAAGTAATCAAGAATTAGAGCTCAGCTAATCTTAAATCCATTAGAATCCATTGCCCACACTGCTAAAGCGCGAATATCATAATTTATATTTCGGCAAACATCGAGCTCTCATTTGTCTAGAACCTGTATTTTAACGTAAAATCTTTATGTTTATGACCTCATTAAACTACGGTTTTGAATTTGGTTTAATAATGTACCTCATTATAACGTTACTTGAAATATCATTATATATTGCAACGATCATAAATAATCAAAATAAAGTAATATTTTTGTTATTCCAACGATAATACTGATTTGTAACTATTAATTACTGTAAAGTGTTCACCACCAACAACCACACCAACGGTTTACGCACGTGTTGTACAGGCTTGTTCGCGGTGTCGCGTTTCCAGCCAAAACAAGGGCCTTGGTTCACGATAGCAAGCTCTAATGCAGGAGCCCTGTATGTGGGATGTAACAACTTGTACGCCATGAACATACGAGCAGAACATCCTAGCAGCATTAACCTGACCAGCAGATTAAAAACGAGCAGGTTAATTTTGCTGCCAAGACTGCTGGCCAAAACAACACAAATCCGTTATTTTACTACATATTATATTTTGGTTTTGAAAAGAATAACTCTTGAAACTAATTACTATGTGTTTTTCATGATCTTTTAATCCAGTTTGCTATCGAAATAAAAATTTATCAAACGACTAAGATATTACAGTTTGATGATTGCTAATTCAATAATATTTCTGGTAAAATTATCATTACACTTTAATTATTTTAAAAGAAACAATATGGAAACAAATATATGCGTCTATGAATTTTACAACATATTTTTATTTGAAACTAGCTGTTGCCCGTCACGGCTTCGCCCGTGTTGAATTTGTTCACAATCTCTTTTAAGACCTACAAAATCTTCTTCCTTAAGATATACATTAAGATTAATACATTGAAATAGTGTGAGCAATGCACATATGAGCAAAGAGGAACGATCATGTCAAATATTAACCCCATAGGTCATAGAGTAACTTTTAAGTCCAGTGGGGTGGAGCCCTAAAGGGTTTCAAAAACTATATTTCCAAAACCGTTTCTCGGTGACTTCCCATGAGCAAAGAGGAACATCCATGTGAAATATTAATCCCGTAGGTCATAGAGTAGTTTTTAAGTCCAGTGGGCTGGAGCCCTAAAGGACTTCAAAAACTATTTTTCCAAAACAGTTTCTTAGTACTGTACCTTTGAGTAAAGAAGAATGTAAACTTAAAAATTTTAACCCCGTAGGATCGATGGTAACTTAAAGGAACGTCCAAGTCAATTTCTAGCCCCGTAGGCCATAGAGTAATTTTTAAGTCCAGTGGGGTGGAGCCCTAAATGAATTAAAAAACTATATTTCCAAAACAATTTCTTAGTGACTACCTATGAGCAAAGAGGAACATCCATGTCAAATTTCAACCCCGTAGGCTATCTAGTAGTTTTTAAGTCCTGAGGGGCGGAGCCCTTAATTAGTTCAAAAACTATATATGCAAATCAGTTTCTTTCTACCTTTGAGTGAAGAGAAATGTCCTCGTCAAATTTTAACCAGTAGGATCTATGGTAACCTAAAGGTTCTGTGGGGCGGAGCCCTAAAGGAAATTCGAAAATCGTTTCTTAGTGAATGCCCAGACCAAATAGGAACATCAATGTCAAATTTAACCCAGTAGGCCATAGAGTAATTTTTAAGACCAGTGGGGTGAAGCCCTAAAGGACTTCAAAAACTATATTTGAAAAACAGTATTTGTTCAATTAATATACAGTAATACATGAAGCAAATCACACCCCATTAGTTTAATAATTTTCTATAATTATCATATCTTTTCAATATTTGTATTTTAATTCACATGCCATTGTTTATAAACATTCTTTACTCTTGTTTTGAATATACCTCCATCTCATCTCTCTTTTCAAGGTATTAATTTTTTTTAATTGTTTACCTTAGGTCCTTCGAGTATTTTTATTGGCTCCCTTCCAGTATCTAGTATCTTAGTGAATAGCTATGAACAAAGATGACCGTCTATGCCAAAAATTAACCCTGTAGGGTCTATAGTAATTTTGAGGTTATTTGGGGCAGAGCCCTGAAGGAAATATGTAGACCACTTTCTATTGAGCACCTATGACCAAAGAGATTACTCCAAACTTCAACCCCGCAGGCCCTATAGTTTATAGATTCGATGTTTCTTTCAATTCGTATTGTAATTGGCCATAACTGTAACATTATATTGAAATTTCGAAGACATTTGGGGTGGAGCCTTGAAGGGATTTTTGTGAAAGCGTTCCTTATTGAGCCCCTATGAGCAAAGAGGAACTTCCATGCCAAAATTGAACCCTGTATGCCCCAAAAGTAATTTTGAAGTGCGGTGCGGCGAAGCCCTAAAGATGCTTTCAAAAGCAATTCTTAGTGAGCACCTATGGGCAAAGTTTGTCTTCCATTTCAAATTTAAACACCTTAGGTCATCTGGATTTTCACATTCGTTGTTCCCTAGATTTATATTTAAAATAGTCCATAAGAATAATATTAGACCAAATTGAAATAGTGTGTGGCAGAGCCCTGATAGAATTTTGCAAAACAGTTTCGTAGTGAGTACGTACATGTGAGCAAAGAGGAACGTCCACGTCAAATTTCATCATCATAGATCCTATAGTTTTCCATATTCATCGTTTCCTAAATTCTAACTAAAAATTATTTATGAATAACATTAGATAGAAATGTTGAAGTCCAATGTGGCGGAGCCCTGATGGAATTTTTCAAAACCGTTTCTTAGTGAGCATTTTTAACACAGAGGAACGTCCATGGCAAATTTCAACCCCGTATGGTTATAAAGATTCGATGATAATGAGTGAGTGGTATTTGTTTAAGTAGATTAAACCTAACCTAACCAAAACTCGAACTAAAAAACATTTTTACACCAGTTAAATTGTTTACAAAGATAAAAATATTGTCATATGGTTACGTAATCCTTTAAATGTATTATTTCACTAACAGCTGATAGCTTCGAATCGTCAACACCAACAGCTAATTACATCAAATCTTTGAAGTCGTGTGGGGCGGAGCCCTGAGGGAATTTCGCAAAACCATTTCTTAGTGAGCACCTATAGGCAAAGAGGAACTTCCATCCCAATTTTCAACCCTGTAGGTCCTTTAGTTTTGGAGATTCGTTGTTTCCTAGATTCGTATTTTAAGTGCTCCATAAGAATAACATTGTAACGAAATTTCAAACTCGTGTGGGGTGGAGCCCTGCAGGAATTTCGCAAAACCGTTTCTTAGTGAGCATCAATGGGTCAAAAGGAACGTCTATACCAAATTTCAATCCTTCAGGCTTGCTAGTTTTGGAGATTCGTTGTTGCTTTGGTTTTTATTAAAAATCCCCCATAAGAATAACATTGTAACGAAATTTTCAAGTCATCCAGGGCGGAGCCCTGACGGAATTTTGCAAAACCTTTTCTTAGTGAGCGTTTTTTAGCAAAGATGAACGTACATGCCAAGTTTTAACCCTCTAGGCCTTATAGCTTTGGAGATACTCTGATACGTGAGTGAGTGGTATTTGACAAATATATAGTAGATAGCAATTAAAGGACATTAATATGACACACTGTACTGGATCCATACTGGTTATAGGTCAAAACATGCTGATGGTTATGAAAATAACTCACATTGATCTAAAATGTTGTTTTATGTATCATACAATTTATAAAAAAAGGAATTTATAAATTACTTAAAGAGGTATTTTTCCATTTAGGGTTGATTTAAAAGCAACTCGCATTAAAATAATAAAAAAACTAAAATACATATTATTTCATTCAACATAATCATAAAACCTTGACGAAATGTTACACTTAATATTAAATTTACCTTGATTAACACTATTGGCCTATATAACACAATATAATTTATGTAATTTATGTTCTTCAACCTAATTAACAATCTTTTACACTAAATGTTATACACTTAAAGTGGTTTAAACCGTAATTTCTAAAAAATATTCATTGAAACGTATTTAAAAATATGACAAACCCATTAAAATATATATAGGCTAGATACAATTTGCTCACACGGACACCAAGCGAGCCCAGTCCACCAGAATGAATCCGTTTTGTCAGAGAGAGTGCCTCGTGCCTTAACTGTTGGTGACACCTTCGCTCTCCTTCCACACCAACACTCCGTACACATCATTTGCTCTACACTCTGAGAGCTCTGGGTCAAAAACCTAGCCATGTTAAGTGTTTGTTTCAGTAATTTCAAGGAATAGTGATATTGCAAAATGCATTATGTGGAAATGTTTTCGTTCATGATTTTCGTTGAGGGGGGCTAAAGGGTCAGTCGTAGTGAACGTTTTTGAAATCACCTGAATACGTTTCGCATTGTTTACAAGCATACTGAAAGTGAGAAACAATATTTAGTATTCGATATAAAACATTGAGGATAAAGAAACAGTGTTTGCACTTCAGCTTGAGTGAGACCCTAGACTATGTAGATGAAGGAGTTTTGGCCGCGGTAAATAGGCTTTTAGTTCATACGTGCTATTCATTGGATACTTTCATAGCCTACGCACCCAGATGCTTCAACATGTCGATAGGCTGTATGTTGTATCTGGGGTCTCGCGGGTCGACAATTCATCGTTTCACCTATTTAAATTTTTCATCTGTCTTTTAGGTCCGATAAAATTGGGAGTAATTTTAAATCAAAGATAAAGACTTAAGCTATTGACATAGTGTTTGACTGTTTATATTTTGAATCCATTATACCTTGAGATGGATCCCAAAAATTAAAAATAAAAATAGGTTACATAGCCCAAGTCTTAATTTTTAATTTAACTTTAATCGGACTTAAAATAAACTCGAAAAATTGGAGCAGGTGAAGCACTGCATGACGTTCTGAGAGCGGCCCTTTGCCATTTAGCCCTCTCTTAAAGTGTTAACAGCATTATTTTCTTTCGTTTTTTTTTTTACTTTTTTATCCTCGTATTTATGTTATAAAATGACGTTATACCACACTCTTCAGTAGTCTCGACTTACTATACTTCGGGCAACTAAAATAACTGAAAATGTCGATTTTAGGGACAGATAATCCCAGACCGCAAGCCAAAGTCTGAGAGCTTTCAGCGTTTGTCAATATGACTGTTTATTTGGGACTTGCCATCTACAGTTCTACATCTCCACAAATAACTCCTGTTGAAGCCGACCTGCATACTCATTTAAATTACAAAGGATATTTTACTTCATTCCACTGTTTAAGAAGGGTGGGTCTACAAAAATAATCTCACACTAGTTAGTAAAGTACATGAAATAAAAAGGCGTATGTTTCATTTTTATAAAAATTAATATGATATGAATTTTTTTTAATTATATCTTTGGATTAAATGGTTTTACACCAAAAGTACTATTTCGTCACATTTTAAAATCCTATTCATTTTACCTGATATTTCTACCTTATATGTTTCCTGTCCTATATGAATATTTTATAAAGATATAAATTTTCTAGATTTAAATCATAAATCAACTTTGCTTTCGTACTATTAATAAACCAAAATTTTAACACTCTGCTACCTCAATGTATGACAGGCTTGTTTTGTAGCTGTTTATAAATTATTTTAAACATATTAGCAACAAATCTTAATCCTTTTCATACGGCCTCGGGAAATCACTAAAATATGTCTAAATGTATAAGTTATGTAAAAGGTTGACAAACAATTTCTTAGTAAAACATGAATACTTATCAGTTAGCGAACCAACTCAAAGACATTGTTGTGGAGGGACTGTAGCGTAACTTTCAAGTGGCATTATGTCGACTCTCACTGTTGGAAACGACAGTGACGTATTTGCCATGTAACACCAAGCCAACAAGTTGTCTCAACTCGCTGGCATTACCAAATGAAAACAGAGTATTTATGATAAAAATATTCACGTGTGGTACCTATATATTTGTTTCCATACCATACTTTCTGAGGATAAGTTGTTTGTTTTGTTCAAAACTAGTTAAAACCTTTTGGATACCAGTTTTACAAAATGCCTCTTCTTTTTTATGTATTAACATAAAAAGATTTTAATGAATGCTATAGTCATATATCACCCCGAAATTTTTCACCCTTCCCCCGACTTACTAAATACAGGTTTTTATTTCAACCTAGACGAGGTTAATTATTATTTTATTCTAAAAAATATAGCAATGAAAATCACATTTGTTCTCATCACACGACCTTGACTAATTTCTCATTACAAGGAATTTTACTAATTTATATATTTTCTAAGGTATAATAACTTAGGTTTGCACCTGTAATAGGTAACACAGTATAATTATTGTATTACCTCATCAGTTTTGTAGCAATACGTTCACGAAGACCGTCAAAAATACTAACATTAATTAGTTTAGTTTAATATTCAAAACTAATTAATGATTAATATTTCTTCATATTTTGTGTTATATTTCTACCAACAATGACTTGTTCAATTTTTAAATACCGTACTTTTTTCATTTTCATAAGCGATGAGAAAGTATAGTTTTTCAAATAAAAGATTCGTCTAATCAATTTCAAATTAGCCCGATTTTAATCAAGCTCTACCTTCCAATACAAAGGCGTTCTTCTCGCAGAAATACTAATGTTCTCTTTTACCCACAAATACTAATTTCTTATCATTTCTTCCTGGTTTTCCTGCCTTCTTCTGGCCCTTTCTTTCCCTCTTCGCTTCTCCCTGGCTCTTCCCGCATTACATTAATGATCCCTACCTCCTTCTGACTATCCCTATCTTCTAACTCTTTCGTCAATTGCTAATTTGCCCTATTTAACCTACTTCCAACCTTCTCCTTAATCCAACTAACCCATGTTGATCACAAAATCTAAATAAATCTAGGTTTTGTAGCGTTATCGTAATAATTCTTAAGTTCAAGAAAACTCATTCCCCCGCCCACCACCTCTTGATGGATCTCGGCGGTTTATTTCTTTGCTCTGCTTCTATTTGGTGAGCAATAAACATTCCATCTTCGTTACCTTGTCTAAGAAAAGTAACAAAGATACACAGGATATCACACTCATTTACACTTATCATTCGTTTTTTTCGATAGCATGGATATCTTAGGTTTATTACCGAGTGTTTGGGAAAAACAATGGCCGGTTAATATCTCAATCTCATCCAGATGGTCCAGAAAAGGGTTCTCTTAACAATCAATTACTAAAGCTTTATTTATCTCAAGGCGATTTTTCATCCAAATAAAAACCCCGGCTGTCGTTTTACGCTACATCATTGTGGTAATTGGGGTACTTTTAGGAGGAATTATACTTCCGCACCCACAACACTGGACATGCCTCAAAATATCTGCTCCCTCATCATCACAATACGCTGTATGAAAAAATGGCATAACATATTGGAAGAAAGTTCTGTAACATGGTTTTAAAGAAGTGGGAATCTAGGAAAAAATTAGACAACCCTCTCCAACTGGTTGGATAAAACCCTTTTTACTCCCCGCACAAGGTTATGTAAAGGAGATATAAGTATGTAAAGAAGAAAGCTTACACTTACTTTAACTAAAACTGTAAAACAAATAATAATATATTGAGTTTTTATTGACCCTGTGTTTTCAGGATACTGGTGCGAGCCATCAGCTACACGGTGCACGGTTTGATCCCCGCCTCTTGTGTGTTCGCCGACCGCTACAACCGCGAGGAGGTGGTGCGCTCTCTCGGCAAGGAAGTGAACATCAACCCACCTCTGGTCCTGGGTCAGCTGCCAGACACACCCGAGGAGCTCCTCAAACTAGACCAGGTAAAGTTCACTCTGACACCTGCATGTGTCATTTTAAATTAAAAAGAAAATTGGGAATTTGACACATTAGATATCTATGTACCGGAGGGACTGAGGATTTGCTCAATAAACTTATTTGGTAGTGTTATTTGTGAGACGAGAACGTTCGCTCACTTGCCAGGCCAAAAAATTTTGTTCTTTGGTTTAAATTTAATGAACCACTCGTAAAAAGTACCACTCGTAACACTTTGGTTTATTTCTACCCTTGTCCATCATTTAACAATAGTTGAGTTGACATTTCCCAGTCCTAGATTCAAACAATCTCCACAAGAATAACATGGGCGCTTTTAAGAAATTTTAAGACAGATAAAGAACTTTTCCAGTCATGGGACTAGCTACATTAAATTTCTTGTGTCTAAAACCCCTATATAGAACTAAAATAAAAATCCTAGGAACGAAAAAATTTCCCCCTAACAAACAAAGATTATTTTACAGTATAAGATACCCAATTGACGTGAAAAAAAAACTATGGGCGGAAACAAGCTAGAGCAAACAAAATGCAAAGAGAAAATGGTTAAGTGCATACCGATTCCTTCCATTTAAATATATATTTTTTCTACATTTTTTTATAATCTTATGTACAAACATTTGAGGTTTAATCTTTTTTAATAAACCTCACCCGCTCCAAAAGATAAAAAGCTGTTGTAATTGTTATGAAAAAAAAACTTACAATGTTAACCCCTTTCACCATTTAAAAAAGTAAATAATAGTTAGTTCTTGATTTAAATTATTCCAAAATGCCTTATGTTTATTTATCGGCCCCAAACACGACATGATCCTGGGATTCCTTGTGTGATTACCATAAAGATGCAAGTTAAGATGAATATAACATGAGACTACCAATCGGAAAAATTTATGTCCTTTTTATCCTTCTTTCCTTAAACATTGTTTGAAAGCAGAGGCTGTGATTTTGAGAGCTTACTGGTCGCATTCTTTCGCCAAACATACGTCCAATTGAGGACGTAGATAGTTTTATTCGTCATTTCAAAGCTATGTATTAAATACTTGGCTACATCAAATATTGCCAATTACTGTATGTTTATTACACTGATTACAGACATAAGCGTATATAATCCACTAAGGGAGTTTAAATTATTATAATATTGAAGGTTTTGGGTCTTTTGTATCTTATCTCACATCTTCACGTTACCGTTGCACTTGGCCTTTGATGATGCTAAAAACTTTACTAATCTAAGAAAACTTAAATATTTTTTTCTAATGATATTTTTATACAAATAACTTAAACAAGGAATAAGAGCAAAACCCCTAATATACATAGACATTAGGAATTAAAAACTACAAAGAGTATGCAAGTAAATTCCGATGCTAAATGATACATTGCTGTAAACACTTTTGAGAGCGTAGCTTTACAAATAATCGAAAATAACACAATATTTAATGAACTGTGCATGTAACCATAAACTAATCTGAAAGTAGACATGGCATACAAGTCAGACTAGTTCTATTTAACCCACGATTGGCCTTGACCCTCGATTAATTACATTCCCACTGTTGTTAAATTAAACGAGGAGGACAACAAAAAGGAGTTAATTGTTACTTTTAAAAAAGCGATTGTACCAGCGGAATGATTTGTCAGAAGGCTATTCTTGCACATAAATTTGAAAAAGTTTAATCTTTCATTTGAAACCAATTTTACGAACTATTTCAGGCTACTAATAATTACTTAACTTTACTTAGCTCATATGACCGCCTACTCGTCTTTGAAATCAGTAGTTTCCATTAATTTTAGTCAATCCTTCCTTCTTTAGACACATCTCTCTGACTTAACCTCTGCTTCTACTGCAACAACCGTAAATAGGGTTGTTGGTAAAAGGTGTAAGGAAGCTTAAAATTTACATTATAGTTCAAACCAAAACCCTTCATTCCTGTTATAATAAAAAGAATTTGCATTGGTTTCGTTTACCATATATTATGAAAATAAAACAACATCATACTAAGTTGGTCTGTGACGTACTCCACGTTTAGGATGGTTTCAGAACTGAAGATAAAACTCTCTTGCGTATGTTCTACTTTGTACACAGTTATATGTTTGTCAGACGTTATATTCGATACCTTTAACGTGTTAATCAATTTTGATGCTATTATCTTATTCACGTCTGTCATTTACATGTATAGAGCTCAGTCACCTGAGTGCTATCTACCGCGTAATATTGAGACAATCCCAAACCGTCTACGAAATCAATTTAGTTATTTACTGTTTGAAGATATTACTGTAAATGTTACATTACGTATGTATTCAATGTTTATTATAATGTCCCTAATTAAAACTGTAGACAAGAGATTTTAAGGAAAAGTTTTAAAAAAATAATAATAAATTTCTTTAATAATTAGGTGGTTGGTTTCTATCAGGGATTGGAGGGGAATACTATACCAGGAGTCGATGATGTATATCTGTAGCGATGTATTTTATTTCAATTTCTAATTCAGGCCGGTAGATTTTGTTTAAAATTTTGATTTGAGAGTATTTGGTCCCGAAAATAAGTTTATAACCTCGACCCCAGGAAAAATCGTTTTAGTCTAAAAATGCTTTTTAAAAATAGTAATTTTTTACCTTATGTGCTGCTATTTCGGTAACGAATTAATAAAAAAAGGAAAAATAAAAGAACAGAACTTTTAGCATTCGTTTTTAAAAAGCTGTTGTGTCAAAAGGTATACAGTTACTTGTTGGCGTAAACACCATAGCCCGTTTAATTTTAACTGATGAATCAAAACAAAACGAGCAAGTCTAAGTAAAATTTTATTTTTTGATGTAAATCAATCGTTTATTTTATCACAAACAACTTATTTTTTTATAATTGAATTAATTTAAAATTAAAATAAAACATTAGTTTCATATCTTAACTTATAAAACCTAAATACCATGTTGTGGTAAAAAAAATTAAAATAGTAGCTTTCTATCATTTTATTTTGAGGGTGGACAATGTTCGTATTAAAGTAAGCCACCCAAATTTGTTGAACAATACCTGTTAAACAGTTCTGTTGAGTCATTGCTGCTAATCCTCCTGCCCTATTTGGCTATGTACTCAGAAGTAAATTCGTCCAATGATACTTGATACTAGATTTTTCAATCTCACAGGTATTTTTTTCTATTAAAAATTTTTTGTTTAGTTACAAATAAAAACTAACCTTTTTAAACGCTCTCTGTAAATTAACTGAAACTTTCCACTTCTTTTGAGAAAAGCATAAAATTTTAACATGTCCTTTTAACCAACTGTACAAGTCTTAGAAAATGGGATTAGCCTCTTTGTTCTTCGCTTTGTCTCATTCAAATTGCCCCAAACAATGTAGTAACCGTTCTGCGTTAAATGCTCTGTTACAAAACCGCTCCTTAATAAGTTGCATTATTCTTTCTTTGGATAATGTAGCTTTACTGTATGAAATAGGTTTTATTACAAACCTCGATGAAAATTATTATTGACATTCCATGTCTGAAATTTTATGAAATGATACTTATTGGTTTAATTTATGTATTGAATGTATGTAAAAGGTTTACGTTTGAATGTAAAGAAACTTTTATTTTACAGTTGTAATAATTTTTATAAGCTTAAAATACTTTGATAATTCAACTTTTTAGACGAAACTAAAATTATTTTGACCATATTTTATTTTGAGTCTTATTTGACAAAGATTAGGTCTAGTAATTATTCTAAATCCCTTTATACTACATAAAATCAATGGTAATAGTTAATGGGTAAAGTACTTCTTTAGAGCTTTATATTATTGTATTTATATTCTTAAACTACAACCAATGATCAACCAATAGTGCTAAAACTGTTTGGTTAATGTAAATTAGTTAAATTATAATTCATTACTACGATCAAGTTGACTTTTATATTGGTGCAAAACTTGAATTTGAATTTACAAACAGAACTCAAACAGAACTATATAGTTGATTTTGAATTTCAAGTAATATTAATAATTACCAAGAATATCTCGAAGATTGCTAATAACGTAAGATTCAATATAGGATTTAAGACTTGAATTAACCCTCGTAGTAATGTAAAGAGCAACAACTTTGATATTGAAGCCCTCTTGTTGGTGATACAATGTATACGGAATCGAATAAATAGGGACATCCCATATTAAAAGATTTTAATTTTGCCCTTGTAAATCAGAGAAAAATAAAGTGCTAATGTTGGATTGTACTTCTTATTGTCACGGGAAGCGCTCTTTCTACATCTCAAATTTCAAAATGAGCATATTTGTTTACAAAAAATTACAACCATAACAATCTTCTGCAAATTTATTCAAGTCATCTGCTTCCATTCAACCAATTATCATCGTTAAATAAAAAATGCATCTTGGTGCTATATATCCCTACTTGTTCGGTTCTATACTTTGGTGATACTGAATATATTTCAAAATACAGCTTGTCCCACGAGGAGGTTTAAACTTTTGATTTTATATTGCTTGACTATTTATGCACCAACTATTTTGATACTCGAACCAATTTATAAGGTAGGTTTAAAAAAAAGACTGTGAAAATGTTTGCTCCCAAACCAAATGCTGACATTTACAATATTTTACTATTTTGCTTTGTACAAAAAATTTACTTTCTTGAGCTATTACCTGATTTGTTTTCTGCGTTACAGTTTTGGTGCTCACTCTTTAACAGCTGTTTGATTGAAGATTGAGTAAATATGGTGATGTTATTACCATAAGAATAGATTGGTCAAGCAATGTTAAAATTTTGAAAAGCTGAATGACAAGATCGCCCACCAGGTTCACCACTAACTGGCAACCGATACGATTAATCGAAAGCTTTCAACAATCGATAGCTTGATTCGGTTCCATTTCTCCATAATTTAGAACGAAGCCGATAGCTATTGTTTTGATGTGATATGTAGTTAAACCAATAGACCGAATGCACACAGATGTTTCGACAATCGATAGTGCTGTGAAACAGGTCTGAGACCTGTAGCAATCGTTTCTTTCATCACTAAGCCTATCTCTTGACCACTCTATATGTTATGAAAAAACTTCGACATATTTACTCAATGGGAATGTTGCTTGAGCAAGAAAAACATAACCAACCGTCACCTGTGCAGATTTCCTGAAACTGAAGTTCGAGAAGTTGATCTTAATGTTTGACAATCAATCACTAGATGACAACCCTCATTGGTGTTGGATTAATCGTGGAAGAGGTTTTTTAGTTGTAATGGCATTGGTTAAAATAACAGGACCCATACCTTCAATAATTATAAGTTAGTAATAAAACAATCAATTGAAGAGGAACTTCTCCGGATAACGTGGATTTTCTTTTAAAGGCTTCTCATTTATTTGTTAAGAGATGTCACTTTATATGGATTACATTATGAATAATATTGAACTCTACTTTTAGGTTTTCAATAGACTATGATTTTATATTCTTATCAAAATGCCTTATGACACTTTAATGTGACATTAAAATTTTTTACAACACCAAAAACACTGACCTTTTACTGTTTTCAAGTATCGTTTTTTTTCAAAATGTAACCATTTTGTCTCTACAAATCTTAGAGGGCGGAAATTTTCACAGAATATGATTAAAAAACCTGCTTTAAAAGTTGTTTATTTTCAAAATTGTCTTTGTATAAATGGGCAAGTAATATAAAATCAAACGTTTAAGCCTCTTCGTGGAACACTCTTTATAACTATTTTGGTAGCTGAGTGGTTTTAGAGCTCGTTTATGAAACTGAAGAATGCCGGTTTGATCCTGAGAAAAGTTTATGCTTCTTGATGGTTCGATACTGGGCCTAGCTGTCTTTAATCATTTGGCTATTAATTTATGATTAACAAACGAATCAGCTGCTATTTGTCAGTAACAAAGCTACGCCTAATTTGATCTGACTGATACGGTGGAGTCGTCCTGTAATCCAGCTACTTGAAGGTTACGAATTGTGGATAGTTATAAGCTATGGCTTATGGATGCGACATTCCCTAGGGGGGATTAACGTCCGAATACTAGTTCACCCATAAAGACCATCCTCATAGTTAGACCAATTCATATATGTGAGTTCAAAATTTTTGTTCTGATCCCTCGTTAAGCTAACTGTAGGTCCCTAGATACCAATGGCTGTTGGGCTATTATTTAACAGTCCTGTCGAAGGAAAATATCGGCCTTAGTCAGTAACAAGACTACAAGATCGCGCCACAATCATCCTACACTCATCTCTCATTCGTATTCAGGGTTAAATATCAACTATATGAGGTCCTGTCTCACAAATAGTGATCTATCACACACATACTTGAGTAATACTCAATTTAAAATACGCACCAGATGAATTAACTAAAAAAAGTATATAAAAACGGATTTATCGCAAATTATGATATTTTATAATTATAAGAAAACTAACTCTTCCAGCCCTCCCGTGGCTGCCGTCCTTGAATGTGCCATTCACATTTATGGCAGCCGGGACTCTAGTATTATACAGCTCTATATGCATTTCCTCGTAAAGGCATTTTATGATTCCTCCAGTCACACACGGTGCAGATTCCTCATAATCAAAATGGATATTTTACAAAATACAATAAAATATTAAGGTCTAAAGTTGGAATTAATTATTTCAAATTTTAACGAATATTACAAATATGAAATTAGTCTAATTTACAAATGAAAACACATATTATCAACAAAGTATAACAATTTAAATAATGAAGTACCAGGTTAACCTAGCTTTGCTCGTTGGTTTTAATTCAGTGTTTTGATAGTGTCATGGTAATAAAGCTATTAAATTTCCACCAACAACCAACTATACCTCTTCATAGTTAACAGATGTCTGCTTAACATTACTGTTCCTTTATTTTTGTATACCTTTTCGTTACCAAAATAGCAAAATAGCAACCCATAAGACCAATGTTAAAAGTTACGATTTTTTAATTTAAATTTAGACCCAATTCGATATTTTGTGAGATTGAGGATTTCTAAACTTATTTTTGGGCCAAAACACTTTTAAATTCAAAGTTTAGCAAAATCTACCTTCTAGATTTCGAGATCGTGGAACACACATCCCTTCAGACATTGCCCGTATTATTGTATAGGAATTATTTTGCATTAAAGTGTGATGATTGGGAAGGATCAGATGATGTGTATCTTTGTTACTGAAAAATAGCAGCTGTTTCATTTGTCAGGATAATTAATTAATAGCCTAATGAAACACTATCTTTTCTCAGGGTCGAAAGGTTTCTTTCAGATTCAAAGGCGAGCTGTATAACGGTTCAGCAACCCAGCCTATAAGTAGCAAATTATATTTACAAAACATGTTTATATAACAAAATGTTCTCAATTTTTTATTCTCTATTGCTGGCAATGTCCAAACACTACAGTAATTCACGTTTTCATTTATTTTTATTTTTTATTTATTTAATTTATTTATTTGTACTTATTGTTCAGCTTTACTTGAAACTGATTGTAAAGCAAATAAAATTAAAAATATATATATATATACTATTAGCAATGACATGTGATAGTGTTATTTGACAATATAAACTATCCTTACGTCTATGACGAGTCAACACAGTACATCATTGAGAACATCGGTTTACTCATACCAAAGACGTTATGTTAAACCATGGAGGATGTACTGGTTAACGAACTGCATTAAAAAAGTATTAACAATAAAAAGATAAGATATCTATATCATGCTAAGAGTTCAATAGTTTGAATTCTATTACTTTCAGTAACAAATTTTAATTATGTTTTCAAGATTATGTAACATCAGAAAATTATAATAATTCAAACGCAATATTTATAGTAAAAAGTCTATTCTGAACACTGAAAACAAATCCAGTTTGTAAAATAAACCGTTCAGAGTTGGGAGTTGGGATACATTTGAAACCAAATAGTCCTGTAATTTTGCTATAGCATACAAAATCCAAAACTAGGTACAAAAGTTTTGTAAAAGCTTGGATACATGTACGCTGCCCCAGCCTATAGTAGGTCGTCAACTATGTAGGCCAATTTGCATTTATAGAGTCTGATTGTCCAGCTCAATCTACGTGATCTTGTTAGAGCCAATCGCATTGCATAGTTTTCCCCTAAATCTGTGTTTATGTGACATTCACGAGGTCAAGTAATTCAATAGTTTATTTCATTATTTATTTACAGATCCTAGCCACTGTGATTTTTATGGCTAATAAGATTTTGCAAAGACTTCCTAAATATTTAGTTGTAATACTAATTCCCTCCTAAAAAATTATCTGTAAATATTTTTTTGTTTTGGGCTTTAATTATTACTGTTCATTTTGTAAAGAAAAGAATGACATATTGTAATCACATTTTGAAGAAGATACGATAACTAGTTATAAATCATCTTTGTCATTTGACGGTAACTGAGTTGTAAAATCATACACATATAAATAATACTTAGTGTCCCTTATAACTTTTGAACGGCTGATGAAAATGTTCAAGTGAGCTTTAAAGCCGCGTCCGCAGTGGCCGAACATGTTCGCCGAACAAAGTTCTTCCGAACATTTGTTTATTCGTTGCTAACCTTTTAGAATGTAAATCATATGGCCGTTTAATTGGTCGGCAAGAATGTTTGTTGATTTTTGTGTTCGCCGAACAAGTTCGCCACGAATTTTCGCCCAGTGCGGACGCGGCTTTAGACTCATTACATTTTTAATTCGAAATAATTTTTTGTGGCATTTTAGAGTCCACCCTCTACACTGATAAGTTATTTCAAATAGCAAACAATATTAGGTAGCACATAATTTTAAGGGCGTTTAAAAAGAAAGCTAATGCAACAATCATGGCCTTTAATGGATTTCTGAAACGGGAAGCAACAATAAGGTACGGAAACGTTAGGAAATCAAATTTATAATCAAGCATTCAGTAATACAGACAGTACTTAAAAATACAATAACTTCCGACATTTTCAACCCTTTGAAGTTGGGTTCGAGTCAAATATTTGTTTGGAATATGAAGGCCTTCGACATCATTTTGTTTAGTATTTCCAATGCAAATAAGTAGGCTACAACAAAATTGAACAATATGAACTGTCCATTTTACACCCAGTTTATCATATTTTTAATGTAGCAAATTCATTTTCTTTTAATTTAGCATACTGCCTCAAAATAAAGTTGCAGACTTTAAGGTTATAGCATAGTTTAGGTTTTAGTTATAAATCTATAGATTCTGTTTAATTATATGCCTTATTTGATTTATCAACAGTCTTGATAGATTCCATGTAAGGAAGTAAAATGTTTAGTTATATTAAACTTTATGATGTCTAAAATATTAGACTCAAAAAATTATCAGAAGGCCTAGAGAGAAATCTGTTTAAGATAAATTAACCACTTCACAATAATTGAAAAAATACTACACGCAAACATGATCTATGCTTAGTTTTTATTCTGTGTGGAATAAAGCTTTTATAGTTAATTTGATTTTAGGTTTTTATCAAATCGGAGCTCAAGGTTGGAGTATTATATGTGAAGGAAGGCCAGTACACGGAAGAGGAAATCCTGGACAACAATGAAAACAGCCCTCTTTTTAATGAGTTTTTACAAATTCTAGGAGAGAGAGTGAGATTAAAAGGTAAATAAAAAATCTATATTTAGTTTTATATACTCAAAACTGGTACATTTAATTTAGTCTTAAAATTAATATTTTATAATTTTGATATACAGTAATTGAGAATCAAACAGATTTATTGTTATACGGTGAATCAACTAAAATTTTATGTATTATAACTTTAGATATTTAACAATTTGTATATTTTACATTCGATTAACAACCTTGTGGCCTTGGGGCCTTTTATTACAAGCCTTTTTACATGCCTTAGGGTATGTATATTGTCTATTATTTTTAGTTAGGATTTCATATTAATGACAACAATAATGAAGATTCGTACTGAGTTATCTACGACCTAAACTCAACCACTGTTATTGTATTTATTTGTTAATGTTTTTATCAGGGTTCGACAAGTACAAGGGCGGGTTGGACACCGTTCACGACCTTACGGGTCTCTACTCGGTCTACACCAACTGGCGAGGGATAGAAATCATGTTCCACGTCTCCACACAGCTGCCTTACGAGAGCCACGATCCACAAAAGGTAAAGTTAGTAATCTGTCTTATAAGAGCCACGATCCACAAAAGGTAGAGTTAGAAATCTGTCTTACGAGAGCCACGATCCACAAAAGGTAGGGTTAGGAATCTGCCTTACGAGAGCCACGATCCACAAAAGGTAGAGTTAGAAATCTGTCTTACGAGAACCACGATCTACAAAAGGTAGAGTTAGTAATCTGTCTTACGAGAACCACGATCCACAAAAGGTAGAGTTAGAAATCTGTCTTATGATAGCCACTATCCACAGAAGGTATCTGTCTTATGAGAGCCACTGACAAAAGGTCTAATGGGAAATTTACGAAAGCACTACTCAGCAAAGGTAACATAAAAGATGTCTTAATAGCACACTATCAGTAGTAGGTAAAAGACACCGTCTTTAAAGAGCCATGATGCAAAAAAATTAACTGAAAATGTTTTAAAAGTCGTGAATAGTCAATGATCGTCATACTAAAAAGGTAAAAGAAAAGGTTCAAAAGGATCAAGAAAAACCACGCAAGAAGCCTTAATCCACAATGTAAATAATAAAATTATGTATCTTATAATCTCTAACAGGATATGAGTGGTAAAGAAAGATTTTACGAGCGCTGAAGCATAACCCTTATATTGAGAAAATGCCATTTTTAAGTCATTCTGAAACATAACATTGCAATGAAGAAATGTTTGAGTTTGAAACTTGTCCAATTTACATTTTTACCATGATTAATTTTTTGTAGTTGTGTTATTGAATGAATTTGGGTTCACTAATAAATATTTTATAAATACAAAATAAATATAAAATATTAACGATCGAAAAATTTACCATAGAGAACCTTAGCAATATCAGCAAAAGTAGGCTATATATTGTAAGATCAAACGGAAAGCTCGGTTGCTTAGAAATATTAAAAATGGAAGTATAGTAATCCTATTCTATACTATATTTCGAGCACTGTCTGAAGGAATGTGTGTTCCATGATCTCATTATCTAGCTGGTAGATTTTGCTTAAACTTTGCATTTAAGAGTGTTTTTGTCCAAAAATAAGTTTAGAAACAGCCTTAATCCTAGGAAAACTCAAATTTGGTATAAATTTAAGTTTTAAAATCGCAATTTTTAACATTGGTTTTATGGGTTTCTATTTTGGTAACGAAATAACAACGAAAGGCTTAAAAAATTAAAAGAATAGAAATGCTAAGCACACGTTTCGAAACAGCTTTTAGCTGTGAAGAAGTATGGTTGTTGTTGGTGGAAATTTAATAGCTTTACCATGACACTATATCAAAACTGAATTAAACGAGTAGGCCTAAGGCTCGGTTAAGATGGTACTTTACATTATGCTTAACAGCTCTAAACCAACACGGAAACTGTGTTCCTGTAAGAACTAATCCTTCATTATCTTGTATAATGTCTATCAGCTGATTCCAGACTCATGTTAATGTAAGATGTAAACCATCCAGATTGGCTGCTTTGTGTTAAGCTTCTTGTTTGCTTTCATGGTTCATGTTATAGCCTATTATAACTAATCTTCTTGTCTGAAGTAAGGTAAATTAATACCAATACCTTAGTGTGAATAAGTGTGTATCGGGAACAAATAATTTGAATGGTTTACTACCTTTGATGTGATGATTGTAATATAAAGTTTTTGCATTTATATTTCCTACATTTTAGAAATTTTGGTAAGAGACACAAAAAAATACGTTGTAACAGTCCAAAGGTTAGCCGAAAATGCAAGCTAACATAAAGAACTCATAATATGACTATGTACTTCTTCAGTTAATTATACTTTCCAAAAAATGTGGAATAAAAAGTTGGAAATGAAAAAAGGGAAGAAAGTTTGATAAACATTAGGAAATGGCAGGTTTCTTCCGGATAACAAAGGAGCCTTGGGTTCATCTAAGGAATGATCAATACTGTATACATCATTGTGCAGTCGGAACTATTGTTGGGGAGTCGGGGCAGCTTTTGTACATCGAAATGTTCTTTGTTTTACCTTTAATTGCTCCTTTGTCAGCGTCAATTTGTTGAAAAAGGAAATAAGGGTCTTTGCCTCGGAGCTGCCTTTAATGGCCACTTCGTCATTAGGTAATGCATTTTTATTATTATATTTTAAAGAGGGAAAGTTAATTTTGGAATTGAATTTTTGGAGAGTAATTCCAATTGAACTGTGTGTAGCCTGTAATGGTTTAAGCCAAACCATTTAAAAAATGTTCTAAAAAAAATTAATTTTTATAAAAATTTGTTGATTTATTTAACTACTGCACTATGTTAAGCCTACGTTTTTTTATGTAACGTAAATATGTTTTTGCATGCTCACAAAATAAATATTCCAGTTTAAAAACAAGTATAATATTCAAGTTTAAAAGTTCGCTTAGAAAGAAACTTTTACTGTATAGTAATTTATATCAAGTGACCCAAAAGCCCGGTCTTTTGGCCATCATTTTAAAGCTGCAGATAGGTAACGATATTATCTTCTGGGGAAGTCTTAGTGGCCCAAAATGAACTTCGAATGTCCTTTGTTCCCTAACCATTGGGTTTAGTGATAAATGTCACAGAATAAAAAGGTGTAAGTTAATTTCGAATAATTTTGACTTGCCACCAAAACCTATTTTTGGGAAGGGGTTGAGCATTTTGACACATCATAAGCCTATGCCTCGTTTTTTTCGCTAAGACTTCCCCAGAATATGAACTCTTTAACTGCAGCTGCTATACAAATAGCAATGGAATTTGGGAGCGGCAGCTCAGTGGTAGAGCTCTGGCCTCACAAGCCAGCGGTCCCCTGTTCGATCCCGGGCGACGACAATACACGCACAAACATGAGCGGTCACCTCTAGCTAGCGTATGTGACTTAATGCCGTGACCGTACCTTGCTGTCTTTAGATCACCGCACAGGCCTATTGGCCCATGGTGACGGGCAATGGAGGTTAAAAAAAAAAAACTAAAAATAAAAAAAAAAATATAAAAATGGAGGACGGATTTTGCTACACCCGTTATATGCGAATGTACATATTGTAGGCCCAGGCCTAGTACAACAATCATCCCATTAATTTTTCATGGAACTTTTTATTTTTCTGAACTCAACTGAGGATGGAAAAATAAGAACTACTCAGCCTTACAGTTTTATTAATTATGTATCTTTAATGTTCACAAAGACGACATTATCAAAATAAGCAAGACAGCAAGAAGGTTTCTGTTTTGAACTGACTTGTTATTTCTTTGAATGTAAATTTTTCACTAACCAATAGTTGGTTGTTTGCAGCTTCAAAGGAAGCGGCACATCGGAAACGACATCGTTTGTGTTGTGTTCCTGGAAGCAGACAATACATCGTTCTCTCCTGCCTGCATCAAGTCTCATTTCCTCCACACCTTCATCCTAGTCCGAACGAGCCCCAGGATCAAGCGGAAACCCACGAGATACGAGGTAAAGGCAAAGCTCGAGCTGAATTTCAATCTTTAGAAGTAGTGTGGAATCGGCAGTTCTGGTACAACCAGCCTCAATAAAATTTTGACAGGTTAAAAGGTGTGACGTAAAGGAGATGATATATTGGGGTAATACGTGACATGGTTACATACGTCATTGGCCATAAAAGTTACACAGGTCATGGTTACCAAAATAAATTAAAAATACTTTTTCCCAGCACTTGAAGCAAACGGTCGACTTGCCTTTGAGGTATTATGAAGTGGTAAGTACATCATCTCCTCTAGGTTCTACTTCAACGAATTATCAACTAAAGTTTGTCTCTGCAGCGCCCTTACATTATCAGTACTTCTTTATCTGACCAGAACCAGGTTAAATTAGTAAGGATAGTAGGACTCACCTATATCTTGCAATCGCGAACTTGTGCTGTCACTTAATAGGTGTGTATATTCTTATTTCATTTAGGTAGACTTGACCTTTGTGAGGTGAACCATGATGTGTGCGGCTATGTCTCGTCTTACCACCTATTACGGCACATCTTATAATCTCCTACCTCATATCGTACTGCCTTCTTATCACCTCACCTATCAAAATTTAATTTATGCATTTTATGTCGCAATCTCCAAAAACCACACTACTTTTTAAATTATGTGAAGTATATAAGCTAAAGCAATAAGTGATGCAACATAGAAAACAACAATAAATAACATAAACCTGTTTACAGTAAACAATATTATTTTTCAAGAAAGTTATTCTTATTAATTTACATATGTAAGCTGTGTTTAATAGTTCAAAAGATATTCAACACAAACTTGAAACACTACAGCCACCTTTTTAAGAAAAAACACCGCCCTTAGCAGGCAACGTGGTCTCAGAGAGTGGTAGACTTTTCATTATCACAGATACCAAGAATCGATCGAAAACAATTAGTTTGCAATTGCTTCTGGGTTGTCCTATAATTTGACTTTACGTTGTTACCCGCAATTGATAGGCGCCATATTAGACTCAATATCCCCAGTACTACAGTATTTTGAAGACCTTTGATACAAACTGAGTTCTGATAACATTATCAGGTTGACTGACACGCTCGGTTGTGGCAGGTGTCCGTGGTTACCCGAGACGAGGTCGGTGCCTACAAGCCTTACCTGTGGGAACAGTCGGTGTTCGACAAGGGTCCGATGTTCCGTGAGTGGTTGCTCACCAAGATTGTCAACGGCGAGCGCGCCAGCTACTCGGCGCCCAAGTTTGCGCGGATGCAGGAGCGCACGAGGTCTCAGATGCTCGAAGACATCGTGGCCAATCTTGCCAACCACGCAGAGACCGGCCAGATTCCGAAGCCATACAGGTATGTTATTGCAGGGCTTATTTTTTTTCTTCTCCGTAACAAATAAAGATAGTTCATAACTTCATCGATTGTCGATGACGTCATTCCCTTGTGACCTACTTCGAGCTCACTGAACTAGTCCGAACCCAATGCACCTTGATCCGAACCGGCAATTTCCCACTACTCATTCATTTTGATGGTAAATAAAAGTTAAAATTTATGATTCAGCTGACTAAGCAAATAATTTGTTTTATCTAAAAATCGTTACATATTTTTAACCCAAAAAAACTGGGAGGGGGCGAAATTCCATATGAAATAACAGTTGTTGATTTATAGAATTTAATTTGATCTAATTTTGCCCTAATGATTTGATTTGTGATTATTTAATTTTGTATGAATAATGTAGGCTAATATTCTGTTGATGAATAGTTTTGAAAAATACAGTAGTTAACCTTTAATAGACCTACCTTTATTGAAATGGCGACATAACTAAATATGTAGTTTAAGCCAAGTATGAATTATTAAACTAAATAAAACAAAACGTTGAAATTTTTTTCAATCCCACAGAAATTTATGATGAAGCAGAAAATAATAAATAATTTTATTGTTTTACATCTGATTTTAATTAGACAGTTTATTTACCTTTGGATCGTAGTGATAATCTCCTCAAACCCAACTGAGTGAGTCAGATAGCAGTTAAGTAACAGTTCCCCATGGCTGTCAGTAATGAATGACAAGGATATGCAAAGGATGTTAAACCTGGTATTGGGTTACGAGACGATTGTTGAAGCAGTGTTGAATAATAAGATCATGTCAATTCCACTCCCTCCTTTGCATAATGCTGCCACAATACATCTGGCATTTGTCTTGCTCAACTACAATGCCTTCAATAAGTAACAAGGTTCTAAATATATACAATTTAAATTTTTTATTGGTTTTACCTTTAGTTGTTTTAATATACTAAAAAATACGTATGTTATATATATTTTAAATTTTGTCCAACAATAAATTTAACAATATTTTTAAATAAATAAAAAACATAGAAATAGGAAATTAATGTAAAAATTGTATGTATAAATCAAAGATAGAGATATAGGGTTCCAAAAGATAACATAACATCAACACATCATCTTACTTAGGCTATTGCAAAATGAAGAACTTCTTCTATTTTATTGCTAATGAGAAATTTTGATTTAAATATTTTTTTTTCAAGATTGCTAGTGGAGTTTTTACCAGATTGAGATCGTCTTGTTAAACAATATGATTGGGAGTAAACAATCACAAATCTCTCACTTTGACAAAGTCTTTCCTCTTTATAGTCCATTAATTTTCTACGAGACTTTAAATTCTGGGTTTTCGCTATAATTTGTCATAACTGGTGTTCCAGACGAGGGTCGTGGAGGCCTATCGGACACATGAGGCCTTCGAGTCCACTCTTGGACTCCGTAAGAGATCGTTTCGAAGACTATGACCAACTAGCGAAAGACTTCGCCAAGGTTTTCTCACAAGACGAAGCCAACGTCGCGATCAACGCACACCTCTTCGATGTCATTTTTCTTGTTGGTCAATCGAAACAGAAAAGCAAATTTATCGGTGTCCGAGCAATACTTGGAGTTAGAAGCAGGTAAAATCATTGACTCTTGAATATATTATCCATTGGTTTTCAATGTTCTTGTTTCATTGGTTGAATATGTTCTCAATCAATGTTTTTTTTTTTTTTTTTTTTTAGTAAAAATCGAAATCGCCATGTATTTTAGACTATCGACAATGGACAGTATTTATTGTGAATGAAAACTATAACAAAGTAATGAGAAATAAATAAATAAAGTTTAATAACAATAAATCTAGAGTAAAACGCACAAAAACAGTCCATGAAATTTTTTACATCAGTAGCACCTCACTCCCTTGCAATTTTGTTGTTTATCTATGCAATACGTTAATGAGTAATGAGTGGAGATTTGGCAAAGATTCAACAACTCTCATGGACTATTCTAGAGAATTTCATGACCTACAAACAGTCCAAAATAACCACATAAATCTATATGTTAGGTAAACTTCCTTTGTATTTTAACAAGACTGTTGTCTGTTTTAACTAGGATTTTGCCTTTTTAGAACCAAGATATACCTGTAATAGCTTGTGGACATAGGCGTAGTGTGATTATAATTTTAGTGGGGCACGCAAAACAAATCAGTACTGTATACTATTTGCTACTGAAGTTGTATTTTCTTATACAAAGAATTGAAAGGGCAAGTGCCGCCCTTGTACACCAGTGGAATACATTCTTTTCTATAGTAGAACCTCCCTTTTATCCGACCCAATGACCAACCATCTATCTGTGATTATTTCTGCGTGCTCCCTCGTCGTTGACGAGTCTGTCGAAATGTGAGACAATCGTTATTTGTAGAGACGTATAAATTATAGTTATTATACATATATTGATTTTTCAATTAATGTGTTATAGGTGCAATAAAGTTGTATTACAATACAGTATAGCAGTTTTGTTTTTTCTGATATACGGCATGGTCGTTTATGGGAGGTTGTACTGTACTACTTTTCATTGTATGTTGAGATCTAATTTGAAAATTAGCCCTGATTATAGGTGAGAAGACTTTAACCCTAATCCAGCTTGAATTAGAACTCTTGATGATTTCCAAATATATTCGATAGTAACTTTTTAATTAGTGGATTGATCCATAAACTAAACGAATGCTCTATAGGGTTATTTCTTTTCATAGCACTCATAAAAAAATACTTTTACTTCAAAATATCTTACTTTGGAACCTGGTTGAAGGTTGTAATTATTGTAAATATATGCCAGGGTGTTTCAAGAGATGCTGTACGGTATTTCGACGGGGTTCGGCTCCCCCCAAGTGCCTGTCGCGGAGCTCTTGGCCAGAGCTGTGCCGAGTCTGCCGAGCCCCCAGAAACCGAAAAGCAGCAACTTCCTTCAAGTCCCTGACATTGAAACTCCAAGGTGAGTACCCTAGTATAAACATGACTTGATGTTTCCCTGGAAAAATCAGAGAACTTTAAAGAGGGTCTGGTAAAAGATCTTTTAGTCTTATTAGATTTATGGTTGAATCTTAGAGAGATATTATTAAGTGTTACAAGTACTTACAAATTAAATGTATTCTTTTAGTATAATGGCTAGTTATATGTTCAAAAAAGGAACTTATAATGACTTTTAAGTTTGTCGACAACACAATAAACTTATTTATTAGCTATATAACAAGATCACATGAAATTTCATAATTGATATGATAGAAATGTCTTTCCCCTATGCTCCTAAACACTGATCGAGGAGCTGATTATAAATATTTATGAGACTTTAGTGTATTGAGAATTTTAAATTATGAATCCTTGTGGTACTGTGGCAATAAAAAAGAAATCATATTTCTATTCTAAAATCACTTTCTTATATACTACAATAGAGTTTGCTACTACAGTAGTTTTAAAAAGTTGTTTTACAAAGTTTTTCAAACACAAAACTCACAAACTATACTTTATACAAAAGCAATTTGATCATTCAAGTGCTTTGATGATTAAGAGTTTTTTTTATTCTCTCAGTTCCTAACCTGTAGCATTTTTTATTTTAGAAACAAATTTGCTGTAAATTTTTCAACAGTAAATTTATAACATCAATAAGGAGACCAGGGATGGGTTTGTCTTTAGACTTAAATGTCCACAGGCCCAAAAGCGTGCCGAGTTCCCCGATGGTGAAGAGGGCGTTCTCGAGGCTCGGGACACTAACGGCTGGCTGGGGCAGGTCCATACGGAAACAGCACACTCAGCTGTCGGCCGAGGACAAGAAGAAATGGGCTTCGTCTCAAGACTGTTCAAGTGTGTTCAACCTTATACTTGCTATAATTTAAATATAATGGGTATTATTTTCAAGTTGGATAAAAACATAAGATACCTAAATATTTACAGTGTCAGTTCATGTTCTGAGGCATAAAGAGAATTCATAGAGCTAGTAGTGAATTTAGTTCCAAAGTTCTTCCATTGTAAGTATATTATGTACCGCTCAACATTCCTAGAAAACTGTTACTGTTATTTTGACACTCAATAATTGCAATACGTATATCCTTGTTAAAAAATAAAAATGAAACTTGATACTTTGGATTAAAGGCATTTCCAATATAAAGAACTAAATCTTTTGGAAACAAAACAGAAACTAACTATGGGGAAAGTCATCGCACAACAATGTGACTTTATTTACTCCACTAGAATAGTGGAGAAGTATGGTAATTAATATCATTAGTAAGTTTTTGCAGTGGGACTTAATTTACTTGATAAAAGCTTCCAACGAACATCTATTCTTTTCAGATAAAGATGGAAAAGACAAGGACAAAGACAAGCCGGGAGCCTCTCAGTTAGCAGTGCCTAGACTCAGTGTGTGCGCAGATGTCCAGAAGGTGGACAGGGCCAAGCTTGCACAGGTTGAGGTGAGTGTGCATGACTGTTAAGAGTCTGCAGTACCTTCGCCATTTCGGTGTTTTGTCCTATAAGAAAATTATTAAATTTGAACCATTACTGTGAGTTTGTTTTTCGTCTGAAAATTACAAACTTGATGTCATTTTAAATGTTACCTTGGTGCCTTTCATTTAAAATTGAAAATTAATAAAAACAGTTATTCACTTGAATAACAAATACAAAACAATATATACTATCACCATTTTTAAACCGTGTTAAACCATTTTTAGGAGGTTTATTAAAAAAACTATCCACGTCACATGAACCACCATATCATTATTGTGAACATATTCAAGTTTGGTGCGAATCCGATGCAAGATTATCGAGATAAAGTGTTTTAAATACATCTATGATTAATATTGTTCTTATAAGACTAAAACAGTTTAATTTTTTTCATTGATATTTGCATAAAGTGCATAGTATTTATAAGTGTACAATATGACAATATAATAAATTTAATATTAGGTATTTTAATTTTTTTAAAGAATATTACGAAATGCTTTGCCTAAGTCACAAAATGGGGCTCAAGCAAAAGTCTAACTCCTAATACCCTGAGCCTAGCGATAAAATAAATTTAGAGGTACTTTTTAATTAACATTGAATTAAAATTATAAATATTTAACATAAAACCAAATCCGCCTTTATCTGATGTGATGTTTTAGTTCACCATCATCGAGTTTGACCCTGACACATTCCGGATATTGTTGGACTACCTGCACACCAGCTCATGTCCCTTGACCTGCACCAATATCCCGGGTCTGATATGTGCAGCCGAGCACTACGACCTGCCAGAACTGCTGCAGGCTTGCTTCCACCACGCCAAGCAGTTCCTCAGGATAGAAGTGGTATGCAGGACTTAAGTTTTCCACTTGAAAAGGAGAAAATAAGAAAGGGCGTGTTTTCAAAACAGAAAATAAAAGAACCTTTGAATGAATACCTGCTGTAAATTACTTAACATTAGTTTGGTGCATCCATAGAAAAGAGATGTTTAGATGAAATCTATTAACTTTATTTGAGAACTGTTGATCATAGCCATGTTAGTACAACTTAAACAAAATATTTGAGTTGAAATAAACTGGTGATCTATGGCTGAAACATTTGCAATTCTTGGTTGTTAATCAAATTCTTTTTAGGTATCTATACCACTCTTGTCTTTTATTGCATAGGATAAAAGAAACCAGAACACAGAAAAAAATTTAGACAACACAATAACACACACAAATTACAGTAGAGCCCCACAAACCCAAACTAATGTGGACCGAACAGTGTCCGGATTTGTGAGAATTCTAGGGAAAGGAGTAAACAAGGAAAAGTATGAATAGTTTGCGTTATTCTTCTAAAAAACAGTTATTTATTGCTTTATACATACGTAATAAAAACACTAAAAACTTAAACCTCATCTGTTAAAACAAACTTTGAAACATTACATTGTGCTCGGGTCGATGCCATGGCAATACTTAGCACCTTGAAATCCGCTCTTTACTATCTGGCAAGTTTTCCGAGTTATCCACAGTTACGAGTTATTTCCCCGGGAAAAATCCATTTTTGCGGGACTCTACTGCATAAGTAAAAAAGTCTTAAAATACTGTGAAGGTTCAAGACTAGGTCCAGCTGCCCAGCTCATTGAACATTATGATCAGACAAAAGGAGTTGCAGTAGTATCTGTTGCAGGTCAAACAAGGAATAGGAATGCCATCATACCAACTCATCATAACTTAAAATTTTATGAAAAAAAAACCACATATATGGGAGTTCATAGGAATTTAGTTCATAGGATTTTTTACGCTCTTTCACATGTATGATGTGTACATATTGTAAATAAAGATATTTTGAGTTTGAGTTTGAGTTTGAGTAGACCATCTTTTAACTGGACCCAGATCAACCGGCATTCGGATTAACCGTCCTCTGCCCTGGTATAAAATAAAGAGGCTTCTTTTAGGTTATCTGACCTAGGCCGGTCATGTGAGGGTTGGTTAAAAGAGGGTCTACATTAGCTGGTCTTGGACACTAACAACAAAGCTACACACAATGTATCACATTCATAATACACTCATTATTATTCATTCTTTTTTTACCTATAATACGAACTTCTTGCGATGTTTCCAACCCAAGAACTAACCAACACTGATAAATACAGTTAAAGCGAGACCTGCTGCTGAAATATGCTATCTGTTACTGATCTGTTACAGGTTTGTTCGATGCTGTGTTCTCTGGAGAACTATTATTGGAGGTATACATCGGCGTCGGAGCTTGTCAACATGATCCTGGCATTTGTGGAAACCAGAGCACATCAGGTGGGATGGTTGTGTTCCTGATGTAAAGAAATTTCCTGTCTGGATTTCAATGATAGAGTAGTTATGGGTGTAAAAAAGGAGAATTAACGTTGAAATTGCAGAAAGCTATTGCTGTACTGAGGTCACATGATTTTCAAAGACAGGGCTTTGAACCATTATACAGGGTGTTTGAAAAAGATTTTTAAGGGATTCAGGAGGTTATTACCCACATCAAAATGACCAAAAGAGTTCCTATAAATATGTCCTAAAACGCTTTGTTAACTTGCTGCTAGCCGCCATTTAATTTTTTACACCAAATAATTTTTATTTTCTTTACAAATTATTGTATTAAGTTCGTATTGGGCTTGAACTTTTATCACACCAATGTTCATTTTCAGAAAAAAAGATTTTTCCTTATGTTTATTTTTAAAATGGCGGCCATTTTAAATTTTCAAACTCAAATAACCCAAAACGGGTAAATTATATTCAAATCACAAAAAAATTGACAAATCATATTATCTAACCAATCATACCAAGTCTATAAGGATCTAACAATAAATAATGGAGTTATTGCAATTTTCCTATTAAAATAACCTTCTTTCCATGAGTTCTCATGCAAAATCAATGTTTTTCTACATAAAAATAACAATAACTCCATTATTGTTAAATCCTTATAAACTTGGTATCATTGTTTATATAATTTAATTTTCTAACTCTTTGGTGTCTTGTAAAAATTTTATAAATTTTACTGGTTTTGTGTTATTTGAATTTGAAAATTTAAAATGACCGCCATTTTGAAAATACACTTTGGAAAAATTAATATTTTTCCCTGAAAATGGGACTTGTTGTGATGAAGAATCATGCCAAATATGAACTTAATACAATGATAGTTACGGAAATAAAAATTATTTGGTGAAAAAAACTAAATGGCGGCTAGCGCGAGTTAACGAAGCATTTTAGGACATGTGTTTACAAGAACTTTTTTGTTCATTTTGATGTGGGAAATAACCTCCTGAATTCTTGAAATGTTTTTTCCGAACACCCTGAATATTTTAATTAACAGTTACAGAGAATTTCAACAATATTTTACATTGAGCTTGATCAAATAATACCAATTTAAATGTTATACCCATCTATTTGCATCTTTTGTAAATGATTTAATGGCATTCATCTCAATATTTATAGAACACCTTAATGTTTATTTAAGTTTCTTCTAATAAACCAAAATGACATCCATGGAGGCTACGGTTTTGTTATTTAAAAACGGCCAACCAAATTCCAATTTTTTCAAGTTTTTTAGCGAATTTCCCTATAGGGAATACGCTATTACGGTAGTAGCCATGGTAAGACCTAAGCCCGGGACCACTTTACTTTTTCATTTTGAGGTCCCCAGAAGCCAAAAACACCATTCGTTCATTTTCATATATATATGTATATATATATATATATATATCTATATATCTATCTATCTATCTATATATCTATGTGTCCGTGGTACTGATAACTTTTGTAGGGGACCTCAGATTTTGATGAAATTTGGTATGGAGGTGTAAGACCAGGTCTATTTTCATGAGTTCGCGAACCAGCATTGTCGGGTTATGGGAACGGGGTTTTATGGGGTTTCAAAGGGGCCAAAAATGGGTTTTTGGCATTTTTGGACATCAATTTTTAAAATTCGTCAATTTTAACTGAAACCATTTAAAAGAGCTTAAAAAAACAAACAATTTGGTATTTTGAATTTTTATCATAGCATAACTGGTTACGGGGCAAATCCAAAAATGTGTTTTCCATGTTATTCTTATGGGAAATCAAGAAAACCCTATATCTTGCTTATTTATTGACATAACTTAATCAAATTTGGTATGTACATTATCTATATAAGGTTTAACTTATACTTGCTTACAAAACCCATATGGCGGCAAACCTACATACTCACCCCCATGGGGTTTATGGGGAAAATAAAAAATTGCCAGATTTTGATAGGTACAATTTTGTGTTTACATTCACCGATTATTGATTAACTTAGATTTTCTAACAACGCCCAATGGCAGAAAACCTACATACTCGATCTTATGGTGTTTTTTTTTATGGGGAAAGTAAATAATCTGAAATTCCATTGGAAATTCGCTGAGTACGCAGGTCTGCTGCGACGGGGGTATTTTTTTACTTTATAGACATGTATACATGCATTGTGTACTCTGCTTAATTCTAACTTAAAATATAAAAAAATTCAAAGTCAAAGATCAGTGGAAGGATGAAGGTGAAATATTATTGCTGTATGAGTAGCAATTAGCAATCTAATGATTGGAAGGTGCCTTTAGATTTGGAACTGATGATACCCAGTTGTGTCATGCCTTGGCAGTTGCAAATTCAAAATACTATTTCGCTACCATATTTTTGTAAAATTCACAATTATTTCATTTCACCACTTTGGTTTTCATTGAGCTCCACAGCGCCTAATTCACCTGCTTCTGACAGTTGTTTCAGATGTCGGATTTTGTGAATCTGTCAGAGTCGATGGTACAGATGATCATGTGTCGCAACCTTGAGATCCCGGAGGTGCGCAAGTTTGAGGCGATGCTGGCGTGGGCCAAGCACAAAATACGGACAAAATCTTCGACAAAGATGGATGCAAAACTGGAATTCAAAGTGACAATGGATAGGTTATCAAGAGATCTAAAACTCTACAGGATATCGCCTCAGGAGCTAATAAAGGTATTTAAAATTTTTTTCTTTATTAAAAATGTTATAAACCTGTTACAACTTATAAGGAAATACTGAAAAGCTAATTTAAATCATGAGTCTTTCTAAAGGTTAATTAATAATACGCACTCAACATTGTGCGAATGGAATTTCTCAGCGATATTATTCTGGGCATTATAAATAAAGATGCGTTTCTTAACGATTATTTTGCCTGCGCAGGCAAGTGGCCACTGCGGAAACTACCTGAATACTTTTCACTTTGTTCACAAGCATACTTAAGGCGAGAAACCATATCCAGTATTCGGTGTAAAACATTGTGGCTGAAGAAATGCTGCTGCGTTTCAGCACGTATGAGACCCTAGACTATTGTAGATGATGGTAAGGGAGCAGGGAGCAGATATGGCAATGGAAAGTAGACAAACGTGTTCAATAGATATGCTACTCATTGCCTACGTTCAAAGCCTGCGCACCCAGCAGTTTTAGCATCTGCCGATAGAGGCTGTCAGTATCAGGGGTCTTACACATCAAAAATTCATCGTGCAGTGCTTCATCTGCTTCCATTTTGCACCTATATTTTTCTTCCGATAAAGGTGAAAGGGGATTTTTATGAAAGATAAAGACTTGGGCTATTTGATCTGCTTTTAGATTTTTTCTATATCTTGAATCCATATTAAGCAAAGATTCATTAAGGGCGAGTTATGGAAGCAGGTTAAGCACTGCATATACGTTCTGAGAGGGGACCTTTACCCTTTTTTAACAGAATATAATAGTAATTCTACATAAACTACTAAAAACTTTAATTCTATGTTTAGATTGTTCTTCCAACGAAAGCAATCAAGAACGAGAGGATCCTAGAAACGTTGATGTTCCAAGCCAATTCTGGAATGTACAGGATTCAAGATAGTTATCTAGAGGCGTGTCAACAAAGACTGCAAAAACAAGATTCTAGGTTTAGTGAATGGGAATCGTTCGACTACGGTATTTAACACCAAGCTAAAGAGACGTTGACCTAAAAAGTCTGTCTCTTCTCTGCTTTCTAAGTGTTCTTCTGGTAAAAGACTTTCTAATCTGAATATGCTTTATTTTTTCATTCTACCTTGCACAGTCATGAAGTTAAAACGGTTTAATATCAAATTCAGAAGCAGGTGTACTTAGTCCTACTGTAATAATTATTTAAAAAAAAATAACTAATCAGAAAAATAAAAAAACATGTTTTACTATTAATTTTAAAATCCAAATTTAGGGAGAACATAGACTTGTTTATTTGCACGTAACATATCTGTTTATGAACCAAACAACAGTTACACAGCATCTGCACCATCGTCAGCTTTATTAGTTTATTTTTCAAATAAAAGAATTACTAAAATTGTTATAATACAACTGTACCAAAGTAAGTGTATCAAGAGAATATTGAACAAATTTAATATGATTAAAAGTAGACTATACATCAGGTGTTACAGAACTATAACAATCCTTTTAGACAACTCTGACTCTTTGAGATCTTAAGTTGTTTTACCTTCCTGACTGTTCAACAGTGCGATGTACTTTAACAAAGCCCAAATGAAACTAGATTACAGCACAAGAGATCATGTAGAAAGAGGTTTGGCTAAATAAATTTGCTCACATAAATATTCAAAGTATGACAAAATGATTGAAAAATTATTCTTACTCTATTACGGTATAGTAAGACTACTAAGGCTACTAGTAAGGCTACTAATAGCACTAACTATAAAATTTTAGAGTGGACTTCATCTTTTTCCCGGGTTACACACTGGTGTCTTAAGACATGTGTCGTATCTGATGAAATTGAGTGAGATATGTCTTTTGTTTCATGTCACATTCCCAAAAATACATAAAAAATAAGCTTTTAGGCCTATAGCATTTTAGTGACACGGTTTTTTACATGTTACACATAATAGAGCTGTTTAAATAGCTATAAACATAGAAAGCTTTAGATAGTTAAATTGAATTCCACATTATAAATACAGTTTATTATATTGATAAATGAATGTTCAGATTTCAAGTAATTTATCCTTAACATCTCTTAACCTGAGTGTTACAACCAAAAACAGTTTGTACTTAAAATATAACTTAAAAAGAATTTTGACTGGTTTACAGTTTGGTTTTTGTATTACTCCAATCTTGTATTATTATAAGGCGCATGCGTGGGCGGGTGGCATATGAGACATGTCTTACCAAACACCAATCAATCGGTCTTGTGCGGCACATGTTTGCAAGAGACATGATTTCTCAAACAGTGTCTCAAGCAATGTGTAAGCTCTGATTTGATAATACAGGTTGTTTCACGTACTACATGTTTCAGACACAAAATCTTACAGTCTTAAGACACCAGTGGTTAACCCGCGATAAAGGCTTAAGTTACCATTATCTATTTTACATATTATTGGTTCCTAATCCTCTCTTGGCCAGAGCAATTAGTCATATCACAGCATTATAAAATAAAAGTAAAAAAAAATTTTGTATGAAATTTTTGGTATGATGATATTTAGCGTAGACAAAATATATTGTAAATGTTGCTTTTAACATAAATTTAGTCCAGGAGCTGTATCTGGATTTTGAATAAAATTATAATGTACTGTATAATACATTAAGAATCAATGCTTTAGCCAACCTCGCTTCTGTAAGATTATTGTTATTGATATCTAGTTTTTGGATGTTGGGCTCATCTTCATACTTTATTTTATCATAGCACTATATTAAGAGATTTCGGTATAACTATCTCAACTGTTATCTGTTGAACTGTTACAATAAAATAATTTATTGACATTTTAATAATTTGTTATATGTAATATCTACATATTTTAAAAGCTTAGTGGGATCAAAATAAGAAAACATATTCTTAGGCTATTGTAAAGTTGTTCAAAGTGTTGATGTTTTTTGTAAGCCTTTTTTTCAAGAGTATCTCTGTAAGAATATTTTTATAACTTTCCAGCTAAGGGCGAGGTGGTTATTTTTGCCAGACAGACTAGATGGGTGGATACCACACTTCTAAGCTGTTACGAAACAATTACTTTGCATTATATTAATAACCTTTATAATGTGGTCTGTACCAAATTTGCCAAAGCAAAAACCATTTTACAATCCTAGAAACATACAATTGTTAAAGACTTAAAGGATTTGTGTATGCTTTTAAAATTGAAGGTTTTGTTAAAAAATTAAAAACTTTAAAACCCTACAAAAAGAACAATATGTAAAGAACCTTATTTTAACAGCAATTATACATGGAAAAAAATTGAGAACCAGAAAAACTTTGAAAATTTGACTACGTCAATCTTCACTATAACTACATCCTATAAAATAAATACACAGTTGAAACAATCTAATCACCTACAGAACTATTTATGCTGATACAAAAACATAAGTGGTATATTAAAAGGAAAAAAGGAAAGTTTTCCATTATTTTACTGATCAAGAAATCCCTCAGCTTTGGAACACAAAATTACAGCGTCCCATCTGTCATAACATTCAACACTTCACTGTGTTGAACATTCAATTTGTTTGGCTATGCTGAATGTATAAATTGAATAATTTACAATAGGATGAATTTTGATAGAGTAGGCCTACTAAAACCTTTTAGGAAGTGTTCTGGACCATTTCTATTGATATTTATAAAAATGCCTGTGTCTTAGAAAGATGACAAAACATACCACACAATGTTAATGAAAAAATTTTAACTTTAAAATTAAAATTTGGCATCCGGGTTTTATTGACTGAATATGTTTTGGGGTGCTCAAACATTGCATGAAATTTATTTTTCATTGTACAGTAGAGTGCCCCTGTTCCGAAAACACGCCTATTTCAAACACATTTTCACCGAAAAGTACTAACTACTTTTAAATTTAAAACCGGAGGAAACCGCGGTCCCCAATATTACATGACATTTATGCCATTACACCTGAAACTGTCGCTATTGCGGTTGCTTCTCTATGGATGGTTCTTCGTTATCAAGCTTTATTATCATGTTTCAATGATTCTTTTTGGGTCAATCAATCTTAAGTGATCCAGTGTAGAAATCCTTGTTTGCTTGACCATTTTCTATTTTGATAACTTGTTTATATATGTTATTACTTTTATAATTACGACCTCAAAACAATTTTATAATATTTTTATCTAGCTCCTTCTAGGAGAGGAGGCCATTGTTATTTAGCCGCGCATGCCATTTTTAAGCTTTGCAAGCATCGGCAGTAAATTGAATATCTTTGCACAAAGAATGGGTAGGACAATACAACTTACACCATTATTTTTTATGAAATCCCATCTATAAATAATATCCTTACAACATTTTCTCTAAAACAAGCTCTGGTGCCTGATAAAAAAAGTACAGGCATGATGGTTTATTTTTTTGTTTTTATTTTTTTCTGTTGTATGTTATTATGTTAAGAAGACTTACCATACTGCACACTTCATTTTGTAGCATATTTAAGTATTTTACAATATATTATAGTATAAAAATTATTCGCTCCAGTATTTCATTCCTTTATTGTAAAACTAGACCTTGGAAAGACCACTTTGTTAAAAATTCTTTTAAAAATAAGATGGCAATTTTCAAACGTAAGTGCTTGTTTTACAGAAAATGTTGTAAGGAACTTATTCATAGAGGGGATCTCAAAAAAACACAATGGAGCAACTTGCATTATCTACTCTGTACAAAGATATTCAATTGACTGCTGATGCCTGCGATAAAGCCCAAAAATGCTGTGTGCAGCTTAAAAAAAAAAAAATGGCCGCCTCGAATTAAAAAAAAAAATCTCAACAGTATTGATTTTTATAGTAACCTGTATTGCTGGATTACAGTTAAATTTGTTACTTACATCATACAATCCTTAAGTTATGAATGGCATACACGTGTTTCGGCTCTAAAACATCATTAGCGCTTACTAGTTTTCACAAAGGTTGCCATCAAGATATTTTGTCAATTTGATGGCAATCTTTGAGAAAACTAGAAGGGGCTGATGATGGCTTAGAGCCGAAATATGTGTACGCCTTTCATAACTTAAGGATTGTATGACGTAAGAAACAAATTTAATTGTTACATCTTAACAGGTTTATCCATGATGTTTATAAGTTTCTAAAAATAACAGATAATCTAAAAGAGTAGTAAGTTGTTTTTATATCATAATTTTTTATTATCCGACAGTGTCACTTTATAGGAATTGAAGTCAAAAACCATGCATACTCTACTTTTTTAAGACTAGTTAATTAGTAATTGGTGCTTTAATTTACTACCAAACCTCAAAACACTCGGAAAAAAATAAAAGATAGAGTTTTACAATGAGCAATATTTTTGGTACGGACCACTCACTGTACTCAAAGTGTTTATACATTATATATACATAGCATATTCTCCATTTATTCAACTGGAGACGGTTGTATGTTCTATTGAACTTAATTGTTGTGTACGTTTATATAACAAGAAATTTATTTATTGTGTTAAATTACTTTTTTGCTGAAACAGTTTACATTTATTTATTTTAAAGTAATTGCATTGAATAAACGTAACCAGGATCATCAGAATAAAAAAATATATACATATTGTATATGATGTGATTTTTAAACCATATTTTTAGTTTAACCTTTTTTCTTATAGATTAGAATATTTGAAAACTTTATACCACAATTTTAAAACTCAATCATGGATTTAAATAACATCCTAGTTAAAAAAAATTGCATTCCGTAACACTTAAACCATTTCTAATTTCATTTTTCTAGAAACAAAATCAATTGCCATTTTAAAAAGACAACATTTATTTGCTATATTTTAACTTATTATTTTTGTAAATTCCCATACAATGTAAATTTGTCAGCGGAATAAAATTTATTATTATTATTATTATTAACTTTAAATAAAAACATGAAATAAACTGATTTTTTCTGTGAAATTCGTAACAGAAAAATTATAAGCTAATATTTTATAGAGAAGTTCCATGAAACACTTTGTTCTATACACTAAAAAAAATTTTTGTTTACCTGTAACTCAATCATCAAATTTAATAAAATGTTCCATTATGTCTTATTAAAGTTTATCTTGAAAAGCTAGTTTTAACATTGGTTTTCCACCCATTCACTTTCGAAAACGAATAAGTTATATACTACTTGGTTTTACAGTATGTTACAATGTTAATCCAATAACAACACCTCTGGATTAATTTTTTATAATAGTAGTTTTCATCACTAGGAGCAAAAGTGGGTCTTTTTGGTGCGCAATCGTGTTTTAAAAACGAGGCGCAGCCAAGTTTTTAAAAACGATTGAGCATCAAAAAGACACTTTTGCTCCGAGTGATGAACAATGTTTTTTATCATAATAGGAAAATTAGACTTTTGATCGTTAAAAATATTAACTATAAAGTTGTATTTTCGAGGTTATATTTACAAAGTAAGTAATATGCAGTGTTTACATTTCTGTTATTTACAAACAATGATTTTCATAACGTTTGAACTTCAAAATTATGCTCCTAAACATTAATAAATGAATAATAATATACTTAGAAACCAGCTGACTTTACAGTACTAGGACCTAAAAAATTCTCCACCTGATTTTTCAGTCCTAGGACAATAAAGAAACGGTTTTGGTACAATTGAGAGAACAAAAAACAGGCTGATTTCGTGCAGAATGATAAAAAAAAATGTTTTTCAATAGAAGTTGTTGGATTTTATAGTAATATCAAATGCCATAGGTTTAACTTATTTTAATCAGTTTGATTTTCTATTATAACCATTTCTCAAAGGATTGTATATGGAAGTACTGACTATTCTCCTGCATGAAATTACCTTAATTTAAAATTTTAATATTTCAATTCAGACAAAGGAATTTAGGAGGTGATATAAGACATTTATTAGAAATTAAATACAATATTTTTGTTATTTTAGTTTAAATTAACAACAAATAATAAATTATGGTGGACGCTCTAACTCATACTTTTCTATTTTAAATTAAACTTATCTTCCAAAATATACCTTCAACCCGCATCAACCACATTTAATTTTTTATACAATTTAGTCTACCTTATAAAATAATGTAAACTGTTTCTAGCAAAAGTGTTCCACACTGTACTGTTGAATGGTCTAAATAATATTTACTAATACGCTTATACACTGAAATCAATGGGTAACTGTGTTCTGATAGGGTTAAGCTATGTAATTACAGCGTAAGCTATAGATCTATGTTAACTGTGCCACTTTAGGTTCTCTGCACCCCTTCCCCCCTCGAGTACAAAATGTGGCAATGTAAATTATTTTTGTGTGATTCGTTGTACATTTTAATTTTTATATCGTTGATATTTTTCTATGAGATTTTATATTACTGTTTGTGTTTGTTAACCCTAATATATGTATTTATATTTACTTGTTTGTTAAGTTTTGCAGAGTATTTGCCCAGCAGTACATATTGATCAGAGGTCCAATAAATCTTTATGAAAAGAAAATTGGCTGTGCACATTTATGTAGGTAAAAAAATGAAAAACATTTTATTTGAACAATTTATTGGTCTAATGATAATACTAGGTTAAATGAAGATTTTTCTTACTAAACCAGTTTATACTGTAAACTATAAGAAAGCTATAGTTTATGAGTAAAACAAGTGTGTCTCCCAAATATTTTATCCCTATTAGCAAGCAAATAAAAACTGAACATACAAATCTATATTATTTTTAACATAAAAGGTTTATTGTTGGGTTTATGGGTGGAAATTATTCACTAAACATTTTGCAGAAAACCATTTTGGTGGAGGATAAGGTGATGTACAGATAACACAAAACATCTTGGCCTCTGACCTACTCCACTTCTAGATTCAAATTGGTAGACATATGGGACTAAAAATAGTGAGCCTAAAAAATTCTTGCTCTACTCCTGTTGTTTGAGCTTAAACGGCCATTTCAGGCCAATCAGGTTGTTCATGGGTACTGTTTAAGTTCAGGTTAATATAATTATTCATCGTCAAAAATGCGGACAAATTTTTTAACTTTAATAAAAATAATTTTATCAATAATAAAAGCTTTAGTACAGTCAGATGATAAAAAACTGTATTCAAATTTAAGTCCTGCACCTAAGTCACAAAGCAAATTGCAATGGCAAATGGTGAGTAGGGATGGTGGGAGTGATCATTGTTGTTTTACTATGTTATACAGGGTGGAATGAAGTTAATACATTTTTTAGGGAGTACTAAATAAACAAAAAATGTTTAAAAAGGGTGGTTAAAATGTTTCTATTAAAAAAAAACTGTGGTATTTTTAATTTTTTTTTTTTTTTTGTACTTTTATCATAAAATTTCTATTTTCTTAGAATACAGATCTGTTGAGAATCTAATAACATTTTCGGATTCTACATAAAACTTGCTGGATAGAATGTAACCAGTCTGCGTGGAATGATTTTTCTTGCTTATTTCATATTACTATTCATCTTAAAAGGGGTGTAAAGGTGGTCTGGGGCACCCAATGTTAAATTTAGTTCAAATAAACATAGAAACACAAGACTAAATTAAGTAAAACAGATAGTTCAGTAAAACCTCAATAAAATTTTATTTATTGGAAAGTTGAGATATTAATTTAAAATTTATGAAATATTCCAATTAGAAGAGTTTGAGAAATAATAAAACAGTTAATGTTGAATCCTAGTTTAGCAAAGAAAAATAAATAAACAACTGTTTGTCACACAAATTTCCCTCTATTTCACAACTAATAAGTTCAACTATTGAAATAACTTTTGAAAATTTTCAAATTGAAGTAAAAAGCAATTCACGGTTAAAAAATGTTCAATTAAATAGTTCAAAAAATAATTTTGTAGGTATTTTTATCTACTGTATTTCTATTACCAGGGATCGCCACTGGCCGATATTTGACCAAGAATTTAATTGATCTTGAGCCAATTATATTTTTAAAATGTTTTATATCTGAAACAGATGTCCTTCCTGGTTTTTGCTAGCATATGTCTAGTGACTCAATCAATTGCGCTTTTCCCATAAGATTAATATTGAAACTTCGAGAGATTGTAGGGCGCAGCCCTGGAAACCGATGTTAACTATATTGTGATTCTGCTCATCTACATCTGAGAAAAAAGAGGAAAAGAAACATGCTTGCCAATACTGCTATTGCCAAATACTGTAAACATAATTTGGTAAATAAAACTCCAATCTACTAACTTCTATTACCATATTAGTTTCAAAGACTTGAATATGATCTATTTGACTAATCCCCAAATATCATACCGTAAAATAAATTAACTTTTTAATTATAATTTTACTATCGAGGTTTGTTTCAAATCAAGCTCATATGAAACTTTTATCAATAGACAAACTTTCTGCATAATTTACTTAGACCAAATGATTTAAAAGCCAATCTGACTGGTTTATTTCAACTCCAAGTCATATTTAAGTATTAAATACTGCTGGGCAAATTGAAGCAATAATGTAGTTTAGGTTCGATCAAAGCTTTAATATAGTGATTGTTGTAAAACTTTACTTATATCTATTTTTCCAGATTGAAAAAATGAGAAAAATACTAAGTGTCTTATGTGTAAATAATGGATAAGTTTAATTCAAACCAAATGTGTCTGTAAAAGTGGATGTAAATGTGTTTTGTATGTATAAGGCACCGGACTCTTCAAATGACTTTTCTACGAATCTTAGACATAAGAATGATTTAGTACATAGAGATTGTATTTTGTACATACGTGGATATATGTGCTTTATGTCCTGTGGTATCTGTCCTCTGAAAAGTCTATACAGTGTGCAAACATGGAATAAAGTCAAAGTTTATTTAGATAAATTGTCTTACAGTTTCTAAACCTTTTGTGCAAACCCTCTTATGTTACTTTCAACATTACATATCCTCCTCAGACCCATACCCAAATTAAAAAAAAATTTTTGATGTAATGGTGGTTTTTGGGTTACAAAAAAATCAAAGAACACAAAAAAAATATTTATAATTTTTTTTTATTTGTAAGTATAAAAAAACGCATGTGTCAAATATGACACATTGGGACTAAGGGACTTAAAAACTTTCAAAATAAAAAATGTAAGAAAATGTTTAAAAACACTAAAATTACACAAAAACACATTTAAAGTTCGTGGAAAAGCTTGTAGCAATTTCTGGATGTGGTTATGCAAAGATGTTCCCCAGAAAAAGCGCACATTTGTAGATTAACATCCCGGGAAACGACATCGGTGCCTGGTTGTTTGGTCGTATTAAAGCAAATATTTTATAAATTGCTTGTTATTTAAATTGCTTGCTATTATTTGTTAAATATTTTATAAAATTTATTAATATTTATATTGCAAAATATAATATAATATTATATTATAATATTTATATTGCAAAATATAAATTAAAGCAAAATTTGTTCGGTCGCAGAACTACTGAAAAAAAAACAAAAAAATTGGCCTAAAACCTCCAAAAATGTAGACTGGCATTTAAAGTTTAATGTAAATCTAAACCTTTTTTATCTTTGGAAATAAAAGAATCAGTTTTCAAAGGTAAAATCAAAATATTGTACTAAGGATAAAAAAAATAAACAATGCAACTCCAAAGTCCCTTAGTCCCACTGTGTCACATTTGAAACAGTGGTTTTCAAAACGCTGTAGATGGCAGAAAATATAAATACTACACAAAACAATTATTATCATTCAATAGCATAGCTATTCAAGAATGCTTCTAATTTTTTTCAACTCATTAGCCTAGATTTTCATTAAAATACTAACTAATTACTTTGAGAGGTTCGAGGTAGCGGGGGTTGTCAGCCATTTTTGATGTTGACAAATGAAGTGACAACAGTAGTCAAATCACCAACTGAGTATTTCTAGCATGTGGTGGTACCTTGTGGTGGATGCTAGAACTACTCCCAAGTCAAGGTTATACACAGTACAGCCAGGGGAAAATAATTTGCAGACGTGTCACATATGGGATCCGAGGAGGTTAATGAGCAAAGTAGGCCTACTATATCTAATCAAATAGTAATAAAAAACAATATTATTATACTCAGTGGATAAGTAAAATATTAAATATTTTGGACTTCAAATTTGTCACAGTACTGATCAACATATAAATTTATTTAGCTCAGAATTCAGATTTATAGCTGATATCTTAACACCCATCGTCCATCTGGCATTCATTATTTTACTATAGTAAGATGCACGAAAATAGTCCGATGGAAATTTTAACAGCTGTATCCCCCCTCACCCCCTCTCGCCCTGCAATGTTGTCATTTGTGGTTATGTTTACCATGTGTAATACAGTATAAAAATGTGTTTTTATAATAAATCTGGCAACAATGCAACGACTCCCATCGGACTATTTTCGTGAATCCTACTATAGTACTTTAGCATTCGTATAAAATAAAAAAAATTAATTTAATTATAGGAATTTAAAATCAATTTAAAATGTTCTCCACTAAATAATTTTTATATAACATCACATATACTTTTCTTTGTATATGTCTTTGATTAAAACTGAATCGATCGATTCATTTTTCATAGCAAGGATAAAAAGGCTGTATAAAAATATTTCTAATCTCGCATACTGCAGGTTGTTTACAAATGATTCATTAAATTCTAAAGTACATGCATCAAAACTTACCTGCTAATGAGGTTTTCCCTCAGACTTTTTTTAGGGTACCCCCTATGTACCATAGCTCTTTTTTGTTTTATTTTTTTAGTTATCACATTGTAAAAGAAAGATATCAAGTCTTTTCTTTACTATTGATTGCTTCTGTTCTTAAGCTATGGCCTAAGAGTGTATTTTGTATGAAAGAGCAATCGCTGCTAATCTTTTGCGAGTATCCAAATCTGTAGGTAGCTCCACAAACAGGCGATATGCAACGGGAACGAAGAAGCCCCCAGGTCCACGGATTGCCCCATGACTACGTATTGCCCGATAGGCCACAGAGATATTTGCGTCCCGCCCCCTCCCTTTTTATGAATCACACCTAATAAAAATACCCCAATGTCATAGGCAATAAACGATTTGACACTTGAATTGGCAATATCCCAACATCCACAATGACAGAACTAACTATGTTTTCACTTTCGATCATTAATAGTACCTGCATCATAAAGTAAAAATGTTATAATTCTACTTTACACTTAAAAATGTTTAAAATGTATTGACTTTACACTACCACTTGGTTTCTTACTCTTTTTTAAAAAAGGTTTGTGATGCTATGATTTTTACACAGTTTATGATAAACAATCAAACCAACATAAACACAATCATATGAATAGTTATCAAAAACAAATCAATAAACTTTTTTACAAGCCAACTGCGATGGGACAGTTCTCTCACGTTATTAAATAGTACAAATTGACAAAGAAAGAAAATGTTGCCAACAATCAGCGATCTATTATCAACAATCAAATACACATCAGGCAGTGGGAGTGAGCCATGAGTGATAACCGTGGATAGGGAGGATTAAATTAGCGGATTAAATTGGATCAAAATTTAATTTTTTTCTTTTTCTTGCACCCCCAACAAACCCAAAACCTCTTGTGCTCTCTGGCAATCTACAAAATCTCTCTGTGCCATTTACAAAATCGGCCCTGTGCCAAGTGTCCATGTTACCTGTAGGGAAGCAAAGTCGAGAGAAGATTAAGGCCAAGGTAGAGTTCCTCCCTCCTTCCCCCTTATATAAGATCCTACCTTATCATAAAATATTGTTCTGTACCGTATTTATTACTACATATATTTATGCTACATGTGTTTTTCAAAGAGTACGTGCTAGATAAATGTAAATTATAGAATGGCCTATGAAAAATGTTTTTTGGCTTGATATAACAATATTGTTTTAGCTAATTTATTTGCAAATTAACAAATGATTCCACAATGAAAATCATCTTAACTTCACTTTGTATTATGCTACTGAACCTCCAACTTGGGTAAGTCTGAACTGAAATTGACAAAAGTAAAATCCTTAACTGTTAAACTATCGTACATCTTACCTGATTGTCAAACAATCAATATATTCGAACCAATAATGGTGAACTCAAATGTTGTTTGATACTAGATTTATTATTAATCAGACAGACTGATTTCATCAGAGAAAGTGTTGGAGTTATTTGTAGGAAGTTAGTGAAAATAACATTACAAATTATGGCGAACCTTGGTTTCCCTTCATGCAACCTTACTTTACTTGTCATAACAGTTGGTAACTTTTTATGTGTTATAGCAAAACTAGAATTCAATTCATTTAGAGACCAATCGTCGTTGTTGCTGGGTTTTTTTACTGAGGGGTTTTTTAATTTGGATTCAGTACCAGTGGCAATAATGGATGATAAACCCAACACCGATTTAAACTCAGTGTTGAAAGTTGTGATGATGTCTTTGAAAAACTCAGTTTTGATTTTTGATGGAATTCCAGTCAACAGTAGTATAAGAGCTTCTTTTTTAATTATTGAAGAATCAAATATAATTAAAATAAACCAAACTTTTCTCGGGATTAGTCAAATGTTTTTGGACAACTGGACAAGAATATTATTTTGGTTTTTGGAACCAGTTTCTGAACAAATAGTAAAAACTGTCTTTTCTTTATGTTTAAATCACTTCATTACACAAATTGTAATCTCTTCAAGAATTGAAAATACTTATTCTACCTTCAGATTAGTGAGTAATTTGTATTTTATGAATAACATCATATATTTAGTTTTATATTTTATTTGTCCTTATCTCTACTTAACTTTGTTAATAATCCCTTAAAATTCAAAGTGTGGCACAAAAAAAAAAAACCGGAGCGAATGGGACCAGCCGCAGGTATCCAGGGGTCCAGAGGACAGGTAGTGGTGGGCAAAACATTGAATGCAACTGACCTTAGTTAAATGATCACCTTGGCAGACTTTACACGCTCAATACGGATCGTGATCTTGGAACACAATACAGATTGAGTGTGTTAAGTTAAATATTGATGTATGACCCTTATTAATGTATGGTTCATACATCAATATTTGACTTTGCATGCTCAAACCATATTGTGATCCAGGATCACAATCCAAATATCGCGATCCTGAAAAGAAATCACTATCTTATTTTTGTGATAAAACTAAAATACCCCCTTGCAGCAGACCTGCATACTCAGCAAATTTCGGAAGGAACTTGATATTTTGTATTTTCCCCATAAACACTGCAGGATTGAATGAGTATGTAGTTACTGTCATGACATTTCGTTAAAAAATTTTAGTTGTTAGGAATGTAATGGTTTAGAATAGATAAAAATCAAATTGTATCAATATTCGGCACTTTTGAATTTTCTCCATAAACTCCATGGGTGTGTAAGTTTTCTGCCTTATGGGTGTTGTGAGCAAATATCAGTTAAACCCTACCGGAAAGAATGTACATAACAAATTTTACCACGTTATATCAATAAATATGCAAGATAAATGGTTTTGTTGATTTTCTAGAAGATTAACATGGGAAACCTATTTTTGGAAACCTTTTATGCATAATCTGTTAATCCAAGTTAAAAATTCAAATCTAAATAATAATTTGTTTGTTTTTTTAAGCTCTTTTAAATGGTTTTAGTTAAAGTTGGTCCCTGTAATTATAAAAATTGAGGTACAAAAATGAAAAACCCCCATTTTTGACCCCTTTGAAACCTTATGGAACCCTGTTCCCATATTTTGATCATGCCGGTTTGCAAACTCATGATAATAGACCTGGTCCATACCAAATTTCATCAAAATTGGAGGTCCCAGCCTTCAAAAGTTATCAGTACCACGGACACACTTATACAGTGTGTAAAAAAGTCTGTCCCCCCTCTAATATTTTTTATTTGTTAATTAAGGCAAACAAATATAGTTTGGGGGATGATAGTAATATAACACAAAGTACCTTTGGACGACAACAAACATTTTGAATCATGTCAGTTGGCCCACCAGGAGTCAGAAGAAAGTCTTAAATGTAAGCACCAGTTGATATGGACATCAAGTTAAAGGTCTTACTTGTCAAAGAAAAATGCTCCAAACTAGACTTAAAATGCATGACCCATACAGAAATGGTATAGGTAATCAAAGTTTCCATCAAAATCATATGGGTAAAACTTAAAAATGAAATACGGTAACTTTCTTAATATTCAACCTTTTGACGTTGGGCTTGTGGCTTATTACTCCAAATGCAAAGGCGTTTAAGATGATTTATGATTTGACAAAGGCCAAAGCAAATTTCAGTGAGATTTCCATGAGCAACATCTCTTCTAGAGGGTGTTTAAATTGAAATTTCTTTTGCCCCTTTCACATCATACATAATTTTAAATGTCTTAGCATTTGAAATAATAAGCCACAAACCCAACGTCAAAAGGTTGAATATTAAGAAAGTTATTTTATTTTTAAGTTTTATCCGTATGATTTTAATGGAAACTATGTTTGCCTGCCATTTCCGGCTTGGTTATCCATTTGAAGTCTAATTTGGGACATTATTCTGCTAATTGAGACCTTTAATTTGACGTACATATAATCCTATACTTACATTCAAGATTTTCTTCCGACTCCTAGTGGACCATCCTTCTGAAATATCTCAAAATGTTTGATAACGTCATAAGTTACTTTTTGTTAAGTTACTATCATCCCCCAAAAGATATTTGCTTACCTTAACAAACAAAAATAATAGGGGGGGAGACGGACTTTTATTGACACTGTATAGGTGTACCTGAAAAAGAACGAATACTGTTTTTGGCTTCTGGGGACCTTAAATGAAAGAAGTAACATGGTCCTAGGCTACCATGGCTACTACCGTAATAGCATAGAAAAACTAACTAGGTACATAAGTCTCACGCAATAATTCACTAAAAATAGATTTTTAATAAGAAAAAGTATAACGAGCTTTAAAAATAAAGAATTTTTTTTAACAACTCTCATGGAAAAGTCCTGTTGTTCCACATCTCGATTTACAGTATATAAATTCAGAATCTGGCAATATCTAGTAGATCTGAGAGCCATATATCTTTTATTTTTGCTTGGATTACTTTATCATTTATTTTGGAGATTTAACATTAAAGAAATTTGTACTTTTATGTTAACATTATGTTGTGTGAAAGACTTACTCCTTAAAATTTAATTTAGTTAGTGCCAAAGGCTCAAGATTGGCAAGATCACCAGATACCAAAACTGTCATGGCAGCGGCTATATCTTGCCAGTGCAGCAACTGCCTCTGTTCCTGACTGAACCATCTGCTTCCTCCCTTCCCTTGTCATAGTTCTTGTCATGGAACTTTAAGACTTATTAATGTTCTTTGGGTAACATTTAAGTTTTTATAAGATTTTTTTAACCACACATCTTCACAACTGAGTGATCACGTAAAAATAAAATGTATTAATATGTTTTTTTTTTTTTTAAGGTTGCCACCAACAACATTTTAAACTTTGAGAAAAATGTCCAAAACTTCAGTTTTAGTCAAATTAATATTACGTGTGCTGTAACAAAAGTAATTGAAAATATGAGGAGCATTAACTGGGATTTTGACGGTGCCATTTTGAGAGTGAAAGCCCATCCAAAATATCTCATGTTGCAGCATAGTAAAACTAAAGGATTGTTTGGCGTTGATGCCTCTGCTCTACGTAATATGGCAAAAATTCTCAATTTTAAGGTAACACTAACAGTTCTAGATATGACATGTTTCCTACTGTTTAAATGTTTACTAACCAATTTAGAAGATTTATAGAAACTTAATAGAAAGAATTTTACTAATTCAAATGAAAAAATATAAATTTATGAATTTTAATAACAATTTTCTAATGGTGCGGACAAATTACAATCTATTCAGAGATGAAGTACATGCCAGTTTAGTGTCACCATTTATTTATGTTTCATTTAATCTTTTTCACTTCCATATAGTGGTCAAACTTCTTTTTTCACTCTTTCATTATTCCCATGTCCAACCCCTCTCTACCATTGTTCCTTAACCGCATTAAAAATAGTAATATCATAGGTTGGTTTTTCTATGGTAATATATTTGTACTAAACAGTAAAGTTAGTAATGGACTATTTTCCTTTAGTTCTGTAGACCACTCATTTGTTATTTTTAGGTTGAGTTGGTCATGGGTCTGAAAAACCACTTTGGCAACACTTTCCCTAATGGAAGTCTGGTCAGTTCGATTGTAGATTTGAAAACTCATAAAGTTGATCTCAACATTAACCGTCATGTACTTACCAGCATGCCAGAGGTATTGTTTTGATTGTAAGTTAGGCCCCTGTTACACTACGGTCGCTCGCGACGTGGCCAGCTACAAGTGCAGGTGTTTCCATTGAATCAAATAGAACCCTGTTACACAACGGTGGCTAGCGACCAAAACATCAGTGCGACTCATCAGTGTACAGAATGTGGTTTGTCAGTGAAAGTGGTTGCTTTTTACCTGTAATTACTTCATTGTAAAGTTCTTTCCTTCTAAACTGGATGAAGTTAAGGGTAGTAAGAAGGATAAGGAAACATCTGAAGATAATGTAAAGACAGGGAGTAACATAAAAACCGGTAAGAATTAAAAAAGATTGAAAGAACTATCAAAGGTCGTTGACAACAAAGTGAATACAGAAGGTTTTATTTATGAAGTGGAAAAGAACCCTGCTCTTTGGGACTGTACTATAGAAGAGTACTTCTTTTTTTAAGCAGGAGAGCTAGCAACAACATATACTCACTGTTCGATGACATCTTTACAACTGAACACGTCATGAAGCATCCACGAAGGTGATCGACGACATAGCCAGCGACCATGTCAGTCGCAAGCCTTGATGCTAGCCACATCTCCGGCCACGTCGCCAGCGACGTGGCTGGCCACTGTAGTGTAACATGGGCCTTAGTTATGAAGCTCTATTCATCTTTAAAGCAGTTGGCGTACAGTTAAAATTTGTTATGTCAAGAAAGTTCTATAAAATCATTTTACAAATTTGTTTTTCACTACTCAATATAAAACACAGTTGCAACTGTCCTACAACATTAGCTCCAATTGCAAAGCAATATATCAGGGCACTACATAAATTACAAAATTAAAATATTTTAAATTTTGGTATATGTATAGGTACGGTATATTCTTATATGGAGAAGCACAGATAAGATGATATCATCAAATAAATAATTGTGTGATTTTTATGACAAGTTAGATTAAAAAAATAATTTAATTTACTTCTCTGATGATATAACTTCTCTAACAAAAAGTACAATAAGAATGATTTACTCTACTCTAACAACCCGTCTTTATAAATTCAATATCAATTTAATTGTACCCCAGGTTATGTTGCTGCCCTCCATTGATAAAGAAGAGTTTTGCTTCATCTTTCCATACTTCCGGGGACACTACAAGGTTGACTCGCTGCTCTGCTACCTCTCCCCAGTGACTTGGGCTCTCGTGATCTTATCTATAATATGCTCGGCTCTTATTTGGAGGTGAGTATTAAATGTTTTTAAAGCCATTAATAAAAAAAATGCTGAATTTTTAGGGCAATACAATTATTAAACCTATAGAAAAGTTACGTTCAATTTTTCCTATGTGCCTTCATAGTTTTGCTGTTTATTTCAGTGTTGAGGCCGGCGCACACAGCAACAGACGGACGTATGCAGACAGAGGTGCATTGCAACATTTAATAACCTGGGGAGGGATTTTTCCTCAGTCCGCCGGCTGCATACGTCCGTCGTTTGCTGTGTGCGCCGGCCTACACAAGCAGCACCAAACTGTTTACTTTACCATTACTAATCTGACATTATTTTGTTTCAGACTATTCAATTCAATATCCAGGACCGAAGATTACCCAGTTTTCGGTATTTTACAATCAGTTCTCACAACAAAGTTCTTCAAGATCCACAGGCCCTTCCAGATTGTGTTTTTGTCATCTTGGGGTGTGTTTGTTTTCATATTGCTGACCATCTTGAGAGGAACAGTGCTCCAAAGCATAATTAGACCTTTTTGGGTTGACGAAATAACAAACTTGGAGGAACTTCTTCAATCAAATTTAACTATTAAAAATCGAATTGGAATATTCCAAGTAGCCCGGTTCAATTCTACTTTAGAGAAAGTCTTAAATCGTTCAGTCGTAAGCTTTCTGATAGAGACTGACTATGAATTTCGAACATCTGCTTACTTCACTTCTAAGTATTTCCGTATGTTCTTGGATATAGCTATGGGAGATAAAGATCACTATTATACCATACCAGAATGCCTTTCCGATTGTTCTGTAAGCTATTTAGTACCAAAAAGAAGTCCTTATTTTAATGGTTTACAACGAAAAATATTACATTTCCAACAACATGGTTTCTACGTCGCCTGGTTCCAAAAGTTTAAAGTGAAGTCTCAACTTATTGAAGAGGGTGAAGACGCCTTTTATTTTGCAAATTCTACCAAAGATACAAAGACTAGAGCTTTTACATTGCAAGATTTAATGTTTGCCCTTTATATTGAGATTGCTGGGGTGTTACTGTCAGTGGTAATATTTGTATGTGAAGTGATGTTCGAGTGGTGGAGCATAGGAGATGTTCATTTTATAAATTAATCCCAAGTATTACACTTAGCACATGTGTTGTTTTATTTCTTATATTAAAAGCTTATTTCCTTAATTTTGTAAACTAAGAATATGTATTTCATCATTTTCATATTGACTTTTTACAAAGTGTCCCCTCTTTCAACAGAATAAGATATTCAATGTTCAAACCACTGACCAAATTTAAACCCATCCTCATAGAGTTGATCTCAACATTAACTGTAACATACATTTTAATAAAAATACTATTTATTTTTCTGTTTTAAGCCTTTTTTAATTATTTTTTTCACCCCAAGAAATTTTCTTGCCTCATATTTGACTAAAAAGGGGTAAAATTTAAACTTAAAAAATTCAATTATGGGTATCAAATAACAAATTATTTGTATTTTATGATAATTTATTGAAATGACAAAAGTCAAGATCTTTTAATCGATGTAATAATTTTATTTACTGTAATTATTTTGTAAAACTCATTTAAAATTACAAAATTTTCCATCTCACATACCCATTAAAGTTAGGCTCGCTAAATGAATCAAACACATTATACAGTACAAGTAAATACTGAACTGTTATTCATTTAATAGATACTGCTGCAAAATAGTTTTTTAAATCAAATTGAGCTTCCTTTTTTAAATAATGTGAATTTAACAAAAACAGAATAAAATCAAAGATTTACAATAAGTGATACCTTTTCATAAAATAATAACTTGCTCCTTCCCTGCTTTTCAAAGAGAGGTAACCATTAGGCCCTAATAACAACACAATAAATGTCCCACTTGATCATACGAGTAAATCTTTAAAAAACAACTTGTAAACTTTATAATCCTGGCATCACCTCTCTAACAGACTTATACTTTGTTTTTATACTGGACGTAGCTGTCTTAATATTCCAAACTGTTCTACCTTTTCAATGTTCCGAATAATAAAAAAAATCAATAGATTTTATTTGTACAATTAAATTATAGCTTTTATCAACGTCTTCTTCTGTTCTCTGGGTTGTACACATCACGGCCAGCAATGCCGGTGCCTTCGGAATCTCCCAGCCATGGGTACTTGTTAGGACACGAGCGGCAAGTTGTCAGGTACCTATAAACAAAAAATAATATCTACAAAACACAGCAGTAAAGTAGTGTTGTTCTTAAGTTATAACTACTCAATATTTGATTATCTCCCACCATTAAAATTTTTCTCCAGTTACATTACGTAATCTGAACAAGCAAATTCTCCTGGAGGCATTTGAGTGAGCTTATCAACATGAGAATGAACTCGAGGTTTTGCATTTCAGTGCATGTCGGATGCAGCAAGTAATCGTATATTATAAAACAGAGCAATATTAAAATAAAGCAACTTAAACTGGCTGGGTAGTTGAGTGGATATAGTGCTCGCCTTTGAATCCAAAGGTTGCCGGTTTGATCCTGAGAAAAGTTAGTAGCTATTTCATGTTTCCATTTGGACATAGTTGCCATTTGTCATTGGGCTATTAATAAGTGATGCTTTCTATCAACTGGTCGATGTTGGATGGTAACAAGACCAAGGTTTGGATTATTCCCGTCAAAAGGTTAAAAATGCCACTGGCGTAGATGCACACAAAATAAAGAAAGTTATTTAGGCAAGTCATCAAACAAACCTTAATAGTTGTTTTGTAAAAGACATCATTGTACAATGGGATTTATGTTGTGCATCCAAAAATTTGCTTTCATTTTTTCCTTTGTACATTATTGAACTACTACCGTTTTTTTATTGTAACTATTAAGTATAATTTTTATTTTTTATTTCGAACAACTATTTTAAGGGCTCTTAAGGTCAGAAGTAGTAAAATCTGCATAATTTGGGACAATTCCTAAAAGAAATCTATTTTGTCTAAAGAGCTGAAATGTTGGTAGTGTATAAGATTAATTCAGCTTTAAAACAGGACATAAATTTAATAACGAACCAAATTAAGGTTATTGGTGTACAAGCTCACCTATCCGGCCCTACTGTCATGTTAACTACTTCTTTATTTATACAGTGGAACCTCGATATATCGAACCTGAAAGGGAATGTAAAAAATTCGTAATATAAGGTCTTCGATATACTGAGGTTCATTATATCAAGGTTATTTTTAACAAACTTCGATATACTGAGGTTCACGACAACCTTATAATACCATTACTTATTTCCAATAGGCCTAGAAATTGAGGAATAAATATGGGTGTGCTGTGATTACATAACCAAAATTTTGCTATTGTATAAAAGAATATAACAGTCCACTGTAGCATTTCAAGTTGTTAATGTTTATAAACCCTTCTATGGAATTTTATCACGAGCTGATTAGGACCAAGACTATAAGTGGTGACATAAAAAACTAAACAGTGCTGCAAACACAACATTTATTTAGGCTAATAAGCATAAATCGGGACTAGAAGACGTTTGTACTCTTATACATGCAGTAAATATGGGGTTACAAAATTAGTACTCACGAGAATAGTGTGAAATGCATTTAAACTAAATGCTAATGGCCACCTAACGGACACTTAATGTAATGAATGGAACAACACTGAAACAATAAGTTAACTGCAAACGCGGGAAACAAGAACAGTGCTGTGAACACAAGGCACGCCAAAAGGCAACGTCTGTAGATCGACAGGTTGCAACATGAAAAAAAAAAAATGGATGAGCTCAGTGATCCAACTTGTTGTTCTCTTTTTAACTTTTATATGTTGAGGTTTTCAAAACTTCGATATGTATAGGTGGTTAGGTCGTGCATCGGTGCTCCAAAAGTTTGTTATACTGAGGTTATCCTCGCTAATCCGTCAATATATAGAGGTAAAAATAACATTAGATTGATAGGCAGGTTCAAGGGGAATGAGAAAACTTCGTTATGTCGAGGATTTCGATATATTGAGGTTCAATATAAGGTTCCACTGTAAGCCTGAATCAAAGCTATAAATGAAATTTCCATAACTTTGAGGATCATGAAATTGGTATTACAGTATTTCATCAGCACTACACATTTTGAAATTTCATTAGATGTTCCCACCTTGTAGATGTAACGTTTGCCTCTGGAGGCCTGAAGGAGAGTGCACATTTGTTGGGCAGTTCGCAGGGTTTTTCAGGAAGATGATCTCTCTTGTCGCACTTCCAGGGCTCGTAGTTGGCCAAATCTCGGATAGGACGAGGGTCAGTCATCCATGTCAAAGCCTGCGTCACGGTCACGAAATACACGTCGTCGCTGGTAACACAGTTGAAAGAGAGTTAGACACATAATGGACAGAGCGATAGTTTGATTGTACCTTACATAACAGATAATGAATGAAGAATATAGAGGGAGAGGCATGCTTTAGTAAGGTTTTTTGAGGTTAGGTTGGTTGATTTTTATAGTCAATTCTGAAGAATAAAGCATGCACAATCAAAATGCTGTGTCAATGTGAACAATAGTGGATTCGTCATTGCTTAAGGTATTCATTTCACATGTTTTAGCAAACATTTTCAAAGAAGTCTTCATAAATATTAGTTCATTGGAACTGTTCCAGTAGTAGAACAGATATTGGATTAGAAAAGCATAAATGTAAATCTATATAAAATGCAAGGATATTTTAAATTATAATTATATTTTTCAAGTACCTAACTTCAATCCTCTTGTTTTACATTGTTGACGGTGTTAAGTGAGATGAGTCTTTTAAATGTTGAAAAGGTACTTACACATCTTTAAATCTAGGAAGAATAAAAAAAAGATTTAATTGAAAAGTATATTACTCCAACTCAACAACTTGACTTACAGCGTTAACACCCAATCGATGAACTTGTGCAGACCATCTTCGAGCTCCTTGAGTTGGAACCAGTTTGTGTGGAAAGGCAACATGTAGGGCGCTCGGTTCTGTTTGTACGACCGGTAGAAGTCCTCCTGGAGCCACTCGAACACATCATCCTTGTCATGGTTGTGAAGCACACACTGGTCCAGGTACGGGCAGTGGCCGCCTTCGTACGTCTCTACATAATGCGCGTTCAGAGGCACTTCCCATATACCTGTTGGAAATATTTTAATCTAAGAAGAGTTGTTAATAGTTCTAAATTTAGGAACATTTTTATTTTGTGTGTAAAGTAAAGATTTATCTGTTTGGTATCAAGAAGAAAAGTTCCACCTTATATATTGTAACTTTTTAGTCAAAACACTCCCCCTTATAGCACCAGTTAGTTTTTTTTCTTTAAGTTGAAAACAAAACTATTCCTGTTGCCAAAGTTTTAATAATGTTGATTTTAAAAAAAATCATCTCAATCAACTAAAAATTCAACCTAGTCATTCCCAAGCCAAGGTGGAACATCATACGCCGAGGGCTGTGTGGTCAAGGGGGAGCTTGGCCTCTAGTATGCGGACTCTGGACACCAGACGACATCCAGTTTCAACCAGCCTTGTCCAAGCATGCGGGGCTCTGCTTGGATCGACCATCTTTCCCAAGCTATTCGTGGGACTACTAAGGACACCAACCAAAAAGGCCAAAACCAACTTTCAGAGGCTTCACAGCCTCAAACATCTAGTTCTTTGGAACTTAAGGAGCCTATCTCAGAGACTGGAGCGACCTCCCAGGTCGAATCTCAGATGGGTGACTTGCTAACAAACTCAGAAGAGGAACACCTCTTCGACGATGACTCTTCAAATGTCAAGGAAAATGAGGAAAAGGCTAAGTAGCTAAAATTAGCAGGAAAGCCATGCCTCAACGGAGAACAAAAGAAGAGGTTCAAATGGTTGAAGAACCACGGTCACTCTGAAGAAGAGGCATACGTCCTCTGCATCCAACCAATGCCGAATTGATCAGGAAGGGACTTTGATAACAGGTAGAAGAGACCTAGATCAGAAAACACCACTCCTGAAGAGGCCCATGGGAGCAAAAGAACCAAGGTAGGAGAGAACTTAAAGGCGGACTCCTCTTCACGGAGAGACTAAGTCCAACCTAAAAAACTATCCTACAAGTAAGTGACCGAAGGAGTAAGAATGGGAATTCTACACCCTAACTTCCCAGAGGTACTACTCACCAACGAGCAAAAAAAGGCCATACAGGAAACCATCCTGAAGCTGATACTGGACTCAGAAAGTGAGGGTGTTCACCCTGGCTTTCACAGTATCCACAATAGACAGGGACATATGGTCCTAGTTTGCAGTGACGAAGAGACCGCCAGTTGGCTCAAGTCAAAGGAACAACAGTTGGGCTCATGGGAAGGAGCGGCTCTAAGGGCCGTGGCGGAGGGAGAATTCCCGAAAACCAAAGTCCCTATGGCCTTCTTTCCAAACAGCAGCCAACAATAAACAGAAGAGATCCGTACACTTATGGCTATGGGCTGTTCGGCCATCTCTCAGAGAAGGTTGAAATTCCTAGGAAAGGCCGCATTAAAGCCAGCTGAAACAAGGGAGATGGATATCAACCAGCAGTTAGGCTTCGCGAAGAGCCTTCATCCGATAGAATGATAAATAATAGGGGTGCTACAATAGGTCTTTTAGGCCGAGTTAGAGATAGGTATCATTACCTGTACCCGCCAAAGACAAAAAAGAAGAAAAAAAAAAGAAAAACCTAGTCAAACTTTGTTGAAAGTAACAAACATTGCGTAGATTTAATAATATGTTTTATTACATCTAAAAGCCAGTTTTTAGTGTAAATTATGGTACATTTTAATCCCATGATAAAATTCATGTTCTTCGGATGACCTTTCAAAATAAATTCAAATGTTGAAACGTGATTATTTTCCAAATTTAACTAAGTTACAGTAACAGTTATTTAGCCAGTATAACAAAAAATCTTTCACAAACACATACATATGCTTTGATACTGGTTCAATGGTTTGGGAGTACATTTTGCTCTGATTAGCCATACTGGCTTTTCCATTTGTTACATAACTCAACGGATAAAATTTCAATACTATTCAGTTAAGTTTATTTTTAATCAGCTGATTCAGGTAATCGGCAGTTCCATGAAGGTTAACATATTAAGTATACCAAATGTTTTTACAAAGAAAACCCTCCCACTTGGTGATTCATCAACTTATATGTGGTGAAACCTAGGGAACTGTTCTGAAACTGTCAACTAACTGTAACTGTTTTCTAACTATTAAAGTATTATTATTATTATTTTTTTAAGGTTATTATTTGACACATTGCAACATCTCAAACACATGTAACTAAGGTCTTGAGTCAAATAGTGTGCCAACTACAAATCAAAGGTACATTAATGGTTGATGGATGTTTGACATATTGTTGGTCAACAATGGTTATATGGTGTTTGTATACAAATCTGACTGTCAATAGCAATAACAGCTGATGGCACAAATCCATATTGATCTCTCGTCACCAATATTCTTGTCTTTGTTGAACATCAGCAATGTTACATGTCATAATTCAACATTTAGCCATAATATTAACTGGACCGACGGATAGATTTCTGAATGGTCCCATAAACTGGCTGTTTACACTACGAATAAGTAAACCTGAAACCTAATGACATGTGTTCAAATATTTTAACTACTACAAGTGTATTTAACTTCAAATGGTAAGTATACAGTGGAAGCTCTCTTAACAAACCTTGGATCAATCGACCATTTTCCAAGAATATACCAACTTCCGTGACATAAGCTGATGTTGCGATAATGATCTAAAATAAATTTTATGTTACAATAGGTCGATCTTACATTACTGTAGCAAATCAAATATAGACTAAATCGACACAATAAGTACACCTCAAAAATTCTGCTTTGCTATTACAAAGCTTTTGACAGTTTTGACTGTCTTGGGTGAGATCATGTTGGACAAACTGACAAATCCTACTAGTCGAAGACACCACTACAGACTGGTTCCACAGCAAGAACTCGTAGAAATTAACCATACAAAAAATTCAGTTCTAGCCTATATATACTGCAAGATCTGGGCTACAGCCATCGGCAAGATCGGAGTCCCCCAGGGATCAGTCTCAGGGCCAGTGCTCTTTATACTATTTAATGGTAATAACTTTCTAGACTTAATCAATGAATACAGTGCTGAAATTTTGTATACCAACAACTTAAAGCTCCTCCTCAATAATGACGATCTCAGTATAAGTGCTCAAAAATCCCTTAACAAAACATTTGACTACTGTTCTTCAAATGACTTCCCCCATCAAAAAAACAAACAAATATCAACTTTGTAAGAAGAGGCCACCAAATTCCATCTTTTGCTAGGGTCAGCAATAAGGTTGTTGAAACTGAACTTTCAAACATTTTCTGGATGAAACCTCTCGTGGGGATCTCACATAAACTAGCCCTGCTAAAAACTCAACTCTGCAGTATATATGATAAGAAGGATACACAATATCTGCAGCCCTCTGCGAAAGCAGCATACCATGTTTTTCTAGAAACGCAAATTAGATACACAATCCTTGTGTGGGGTGTAGCACATCTGCATTTAGCATGAAGAGGGTGTTGATAATACAGAAGCTGGCAGTTAGAATCCTTGATGGCCTAGTCCAAGGTGAACTACACAAGAGGCCAGAATACCCCCCTCCCCCCCCCACTACTCGTGGCAAAATGCCACACTATTAGATGGGAGAGCTAATCTAAAATGATACCATTTTAATTTAATTCCCCTAATAATTATTTGAAATCCCCTAAAATACCCAAATCTTTCTCCACCCTCCATGTAAATCCCAGAAAATCCGGTTAAAAATCCGGTTCTATTCAAACACCAATCAGCTGGTCTGTCTGATGCTGTGACGTCAATCCATAACAAGAACTCAGGCCTGTAATGTAGTCGGCCTTGCTTATGTAATAGTTTTAGGCCTGCCTTCAAGCAGCTGAAGATTAAAACTGTCACAGCTATCTACATTTGATGTCATTCTGTGAGCGGTAGTCTTGAACATCCATGGAAAAAAAGACCCCATCCATTCATAAAGACCGACCAACCCTCCACAAGAAGAAATCTATTTCTGCAGGTAGCGAGCTTTACAATATTCTTCTCCATCAACAATCCTGTATACACAATTTAGTTTATCGATGAAATAAAATTATCTCATCGAAATTTCGCTATAATTGTGCTCAAACTTCATGTAACAAAGCATTTATTTATGATATCTGATTTCAAACATAAATTAATTTAATGCGATAAAATTTAACTTCAACGAGAGGAAAGGATAGTTTTTTCTTTTTCTAATTTATACCATAATTTTATAAAACAATTACCTGGAAATGATTTCGTGGGACAGGTGCCAGATTTGCACTCGTGAGGAATCTTGTAGTCCAAAGTATATGGCCAGATAGGCACTCTCAGAGGGGGAACTCCTACAGAGCTGTCGTAGATGAAACCAAAGTCCTCAGCCACCTACAAATTAAAACACTGCACTTTATGTACTTTACTCTTTCAAAAGTTTCACTGCAATCTATTTAAACTGTTTCTTGATAATTTTTAAAGGCTTTCAACACTTCTTAACCCTTAAATATGATACAGTTAAACCCCGATATTTTGATACTCGATAGTTTGACACTCTGTCACTCCTTATCGTTTGACACAGTCCGAGACCATTTAACATCAGTGGTAAATGATAAATGTCCATTTTTCGGCGTCTGACATAGTTCTGCTTCTAGGTGTCAAACGAGGCAACTCAACCGTACATTCAAACCTCACAATATAATTCTGTTATTCATAAACTTGTTTATGAATAACAGTATCACTTGTTAATATCACTTGTATCACTTGTTGTTGTTAATATCACTTGTTGTATCACTTGTATCACTTGTTGTTGTTTGTGTATCACTTGTTAATATAGAAATGATTTGTTAATATAGTTGAAAAAATGTACCTAAACAAAATGGCGAATGATTTTAATTTTGAATGTATTAAAATTCCTTCAAGTTATGGTTCATAAAACTTTGGTATTTTCTGAAATTAACTCAAGATTTTTATATCCTTATTTTTAAATTTTCCATATATGCCCCCTATAGTTCGACACTCCCCAAGTCCACAAAGTGTCTAACTATCAAGTTCTACTGCAATGTTAGCAATGAATACAAACAGTCAATAAAGTCACTCCCTTATTATTATTATTATATGTTTACAATTTCTTTTTAACTAATAAATATTTTTTTTTTTTTTTTTTTTTTTTTTGGATCGCTGTAAACCGATATTGGGCACTTGAATAATAGCTATCATCAGTGGTACAGAAATGTATGAGAGAAATAGACAGTCAGAGGTACAATACTCAATTTCTTGAATATTGTAAATCTAATTTTATCAATAAAACAATTGTTTAGTTTTTTTTTTTCTAATTATATGTGTGTTTCGTTTTGAAGTATGGCAAAGACTAAAATATTGCTTCAATAAAAAAAATAACACGGTTTTGCTTGCGGTCTAGTTAAACAAAATAATGGCAGTATACTCATTTCTAAAAATCATTTTAAACTGTTTATGACATTCTTTTTATCATGGTTTTAGGATTAAAACAACATTTTAAAGGTCAAGGTTAGTCATGGTACTGAAAGCAATAAATACTTTTGTGGAACACATGCAAAATAATATGTAGCAGGGCTGCTCTTGAGTTTTTTAGTGCCCGTGCAGAGACCAAATTTGCCGCCCCCACCTGCTTTCCAACATCATGCTTTCCCTGAAACCCCCCCCCCCCACCATGCACTAGACACTGCTCCCTTTTGGCTTTTGGGTACGGTAACTCATGGTAAAAATTACTCAACGTCATGTACCCGCTTCATCTAGTTTTCACACCCAAGCTCTTAAGATGTGGGAACCATTAGTGTGGTAGTTTTTTATCTAATTCTTTTTCTCATTCCCTCTTAAAAATTAAATCTACCAACACCATTTTTTTCGCCACATACAAATTATTGAACAAACTCTCCTCCCAAACTAGTCTCTTTTCACGAAGGGTGCTTATGTAATTGAACTATGAAAATGGCGTTGTTTATGGCGGATGTTCAGCATGATGGAACACCGGCGCAGCGCCCAGATGACCGCCAATGTGTGCACCAACTCTAAAAATTGCTGTCCGTACCGTATCATTCGTTCAATATTAGAATACCCATACTGAGAAGAGGATACCTACAAGCATAGGAGGGCGCCTACATTCTAAGAAGACACCACAACCTTCGATGGATGGGCGCTCGAGTCTTTCAGGGGGCGCTTCCTTGTATCCATATGAGTTTCAAAATCATACAAACGAGATCATTGATCTGCTCTCTTGCATCATAAAGATAAATAATTTGAGGAAAACTATATAGTTACTCAATAAAAACTGCCATTTTCCCTCTCTTCTTTTTTTTTTTTGCCTGTCTGACTCCCCGTTCCTGTCATCCGGAGCGGCGCTCTCCGCCGCCCCCCTAAAGCCGGCGCACCCCTGGTGCCCCAATTGGGCCCACGAGCTACGAGCCGCTACTGATTATGTAGAGCCTCCCACCCCCCAAAAAAATAAATGGAGCATGACTACAATCCAAGGGTAGCTAGACATTGCCAACCCTATATCTGACTAATCAAGAAGGATGAAAACATTGTGATAAAACATTACAAATTACATGGTATCTACAGTCCAAGTGACTTCAAACTTACCTTGATAATGAGCTTTAGTAATGTTCGTACTAATTGTAATTTCTTTAATCTATTGGACATAGTTCCCAAAATTTGTATTTAATGCACATAAAACAAAACTGTTTTGGTTTTGACCAGTTTTTATTATAAGTCAGTTTTGTTTTACTTTGCCAACATGTTAAATGAGTCTGAGAGAACATGTGTGACAAACTAATTGCCGTACATTCGGATCCATTAGCAACCACCACAATCATTTGGGAACATTCCAAAGCCACCCAAGTTGAGTACTATTAATTATGTTAATGATACTGCAATAATTTTATTTTTTTAATTTTCTAGTGGAGAGCCACAAAGGTAAAAATTTCTTTCAAACACAAAGAAAAATATAGCGAGTAAAGTTTTTCTCAAAATTCATTGTGTACTGTATGGTACTTTTGAATGGTAAAAAGACGAATAACATAACAAAATGTTGTTACACTGATGATTGAGGAAATGATTACTTGTTAGCGAACTAGAACAAAAGTATTGGATGAAAAGTTACGATCTTAACAAAGTTTTTTTATCTCACCCATTCGTCAGAATTATTGAAATTATAATTCATCAATAGGCCTTATTGTTTTCTAAAGTGTGTATTAGTGACTTAACTAGATGATAGTGTAGGGGATTAAGTTAATTCGATTCGTTTTAGCCATCATCTCTCAACATTGTAGGCCTATTGTTTAGCAATGTTAAAGACGTTTCGGGTATAATACTTCTATATAATTCTTTACGAAACTTTGAAAGCATCCATGAGTCAGTACTCACCCACCTGCAGCAAACATGTTAAACCATAGTTATGGAAAAACTGTATGTTAGGATATTTTGATATTTTAGTCGCAAAATGTCTCTGGAATAATTTATTTCAAAAATAATTATTGTTTAAGTTTTTCTTGGTCTGTGACAGCTTGAGAGTGATTAGATAGATTGTCCTTGATACACTTAACCTAGAGGTTTATGTAATTACTTCATACTGAGTGTTACGTCCGGGCTTGAGAAATGGAGCTCTCATGCCGACGATGTCTCCCCGCGAGATGTTAGCGAAGTGTCGGAGAATCTCTCGCATACCGATCATCTCTCCCACCCACTCTTCGTAACCCTTGTCCTGCAACCCTTGCTGGAGTCTGAAAAATAAAGCAAAAATGTTTATTGACTCAACACATACATATCCTATCAAGACTACTTTCACTTTATCTAACCAGTGTAGAGCGACTCTGAGTAAAATGGGAAGAAGTTTCATTGTGTAATAGTTATTTTGAACATGATAGAAAATAAACCTGTTTAACTAATGAAAGTGAAGTTTGTAGACTACCTAGGACAATGTTTCACCATTAAGTCTGGGAGCTTGGTTGTTTTTATGGAAAGGTTTACAATTAACGTATTAACACAGTATTAATTAACACTGTTTTTCAAGGATCCTCTCAATGAGATTATTGAGAACTGGAATACATCAACCCTCCAAAGGACATTTAAATATTTAAACACCAACGGTAATTTAGTAATTAATTCCTCTCGGCTGATTTTTAACCCAGCACCCAGCTTAATCTCTCGTTAAGCTTTCATTGTTTTGTCTTATTCTTTCATCCATGAAACATAGTAATTTCAAACCTAAATGACAAAGTAGTTTTTTTTTTTAATAGTTTTAAAAATTTATCTTCCTTTTTGAATTCCGTTCCCCATTGCTTGCAAACCCAGTTTTGTTGAGCAACTGACAAGTTCAGCTGATACTGACTTTGGCCTGTGAATTCCCAGGTAGGGGGTAGCTTACTGTTTCTTATAGATGGGAGATATGCTTGAATGGGGAGTGCTGCCAAACTTAAAAATTATAAAGTAAAGTTGCTTCCGGGAGAGTTAAAACTGATCAATGAAAATTGTTGGTTTGCTGATCCTTTGTTCCAGAGCCGTCCTTAGGAAATGCGAGGCCTGGAGCAAAATATTTTTTGCGAGGCCTTATTTAACGGTGATTGCTGGGGGTTGTGGGTTTGGAACATACGACAGCATGTGTCCAAGTTATGTCTAGACGTTTTCCGACTGACTATATATGTAATCAATCCATTAGACCTCTATATCTTTGAAATTATTTGAGTTACAGAAATGAAATTTGGCACAACTATTAATTACAGGGTCTCCCTGAACTCTACCCTCTAGCCCTCTTACCCTCTCTACCCTCTTTTTCAGGTATTATTCCTGGACCAAAGACAAGCCAAAATATCATATTTAAAATTTAGTGATTTTAAAACAAATAGCCAAGCATATTAGCTGGTTGCCGTGAAAAAAGCGCGGTTGCCAACAACAATGGATTTCATACCAAAACTGCTCCGGGGGAAGCGGTCCGACCGTGACTAGCCTCAGTTATATCGCTCTATCTCGCTTATTTATGAACCAATTTTCACGATTTTTACATTGTTGGATATTAAATTAAATTTGACAAAAAACACATAAGAACATAAAAACTTTGAAACCTTATGTAGGTAGTTTTTATGTAATTTAAAGTTAAAGATTTTAATTGGCCACCATTTTGAAAACATGAATTATAAAAAGTTGATTATTTTTTTCTAGCTAGGTCTTTACTTCAAAAAGCTGTGAACAGAATTTCAACTTATTACGTCAAGCCTTTCTTAAATTGAAAATTATTCTTAAAAAAATACAAAATGGTGGCTCTACAAGTAACTATGGTGTTTTGGAATTTTTTAATATGATATTTTGATTTTGGCTTGTCTTTGGTCTAGGAATAATACCTGAAAAGGTAGGTAGAGAGTTCAGAGACACCCTGTATTAAGTCGCAAATGCAAGTGAATCTTTACATTTCTAACATTTGCTGTTTCAAGTTTCAAGATGGCGGCAATTAAAAATGTTCAAAGCTAAATATTTTTAAAAGCTGTAAATTTTACAAACTTTTGCAAACTTACAAAAAAATGCATGATTTAATTACCGGAGTAGAAATACTAAGATTGTTAAGTTAAAACAATGGATAGTGGAAAAATTAAAATCTTATTTTGAGAAAACACGGGTTTCGCTCGTAAACTTAAGCCTATGTAAATCTTTATGATTTAAAAAATGTAAAAACTTAGATTAATCCGTTGTTTCTTGTTTGATCATTACAAACCAAACTTAGTTTCAACTTTTTTGTTTGCAGTTTTTAAGATATTTAGCTTTGAAAATTTTAAATGGCAGCCATTTTGCAACCATAAATGTTAGAAATGTCCAAATTCATTTGCATTTGTGCCTTAACGCCCTTAACAGTTGTGCCAAGTTTTAATTCCGTACCTTAAATAATTTCAAAGATATAATGGATCAATTAAAAAAGCACATACAGACAAACAGTTGAAAACCAGGCCTGGAGCGGCCGCTCCACTCGCTCCACCCTAAGGACGGCACTGCTTTGTTCCTTCCCCCCTTGGTTCCCTTCCTCCTTAATCCACTTACCCCTTCCCTTTCCAATTTTCTCATTTTCCTCAGCCTGCTGGTCCTTTCCCTTTGATTGCTGGGAATATGGGAGTTTAGTAAGGGTATGGTAGTAGCAGCTTATTGGTAGAGCTCTGGCTTCACAAGCCAGCATTCCAATTCATCCCGGGAAACAGCATTTTAGACACACAAACATCATCGGTGACCTCTAGTTAGCCTTTGGGACTTAATGCCGCGACGGTACCTTGCTGTCTTTAGATCACCGCAAAGGCCTACTGGCCCATTGTAACAGGCAGTGGAGGTTAAAAAAATTCTTTTGGCAAATTTTAGAAAAAACAGAGAGGGAGGATAATCGAATTTCAAAGCTATAAAACCCATTACCGTTATTCATTAACCACACTGATCTAGTTATTGTCAATTTTTATAGTTAGAAATCTCTAATATGATTTTGAGTACAGAGTATTTTAAGATACTAACGAGACAGTCTCGACCCCGATCTCGTGTCCGTAGTGAGCCAGCTCCTGGACCATGTTGTAGTCGCAATACTCGTGCGATATGAAGAACGTCGCCCGCAGTTCACATCCGTTGGGGTTGCGTCTCTTGGAGTTGAACAGGTGGGTGTACTTCTGGAAGTTGTTGAGGTTGATAGCTCCATCAAAGGTCACCAGGATCATCTGGGGCGTCTGGAATATATCAAGTGATGAGATTTCGTCACTGAAGTGTTTCATTTTTGGTTCTATCAACCTGAAAGGTATTTGGAAGGAAATTATAAGCTGGATTAGCTGTGTACGTAGGCCTACAGTAGTAGGTGGATTAAAAGGTTACAGTTATTATCATCTAGCTAAAACTGTAAATTTTGAAATAGGAACCACTGAAATTAAATATTTTAGTTGAAATTACAAAAATGATTTCCAATAAGAAGGTTTAATGACTCATGTATCAAAGCTAATTAACCTAAAGAAAATAATAAAAATGAGGAAGTTTGATTTATATTTTTTACTTAATAAGTCTTACAAATACCTTCTGAAGTTTAATTACTATAATATCAGTTTAAGGCTACTATGGATCAAAAGCTTAAAAAATTTCCCCCTCCCTAAAACCCCAAAAGTATAAAAATAATTTTAAAATTGTATGTACATTTTAAAGAAAGGAATAAGACAATAAATACGTAGGATTGAATCCTCAATACAAGGAAGCTAAGAAATATTTCCCATCCGTGTTTAAATAAATATTTACTAGAGACTATTCTATACTAATGAGCCCTACCTTGGAAGTGTAAATAAGTCGGCCAACAATCAGACAAATTTATACCGGGTGAGCTTCCTAAAGTGATCCAATAGCTAACTTTTTTATTCTATATCTGACAGTGTACTTCTTATGGGGGACCCGCTTTACTTTTTTATTTTGCTTTCAGGTATGTATTTCACTTTTCAAAATTTCCCAACATTTTTCCAATATGGCGGCCAACTTTAAAATTTCTTATGGAACACCCTACATTTTATGGCTGATTTTGAAATTTCCATGTAATTTCTATGCAATCCATGAAATTTTGATTTAAGACATTTTTATTCTAGAGTGCTCTTTAATTGAATCAATGTTTAGGAGATATGGGCAGATAAAGTTTGACCCATGTTAAAAACTTATTCTTATGGAACTAAAAATGAAATTTAATTGCATCTAGCTCCCTAGCCGTTAGGTTTAGAGAAAATGTCAAAGAATAAAAAAGTCTTAAAATTGATTGAAAATTTCAAAAACACCACAAAATGTAGCGTGTTTCATAAGAAATTTTAAATTTGGCCGCCATATTAGAAAAGTGGTGGGAAATTTTGGTGAAAAGTGAAATACATGCCTGAAAGCAACATAAAAAAGTAAAGGGGGTCCCCCATAAGAAGAATATAGAATAAAAAAGTTACCTACTGAATCACTTTAGGAAACTCACCCAGTATAGTCACGTGATGACCAAAACAGGAAACTAACACATGAGTTTGCTTATATTTATTTATTTATTTTTATTTAACTCAATACTAATAGGTTAGTTCAAACTCACATTGATTATAAATTTTAAACATGTTTATTAAGTTATAAGAACCATTAAATAAGTTATTATTTTTAAATTACTAATTATAATAACATTATCACGTATGGCAAATCTTTGTTAGTGTTAATAATCATGCACAATCATACTTTAATAAACATTAACAAAAAATTTAAAACTTCAAAGGTTAAGGTATGAATACCTACCGTAGCTATTTATTATTTTGTTATTATTTTGCTTTAATACAACACTAAATATTTGCATTTTATTATTTTAAATTTTTTTGTTATTTTGGAATAGATTGGTCTCAAACGTAAAAATGGAAAGCTTTATTTTACACTATTACATAGTGAAGAATTTTTAAACAAACAGTACATACAATCATGTTAAAGAATAATTATCATAAGCATCATTAGGAACAAAGCATGCACTAAAGTAGCAGTTCTTACCTGATATATACAAGCTCCAGCATACAAATGTGTTAAAACTAATATTTTTACTATGCTGCTTAAAAATATATAAGTTTAGTGTAGAGGCCATAAAGTTCATAATGTTCATAATGAATTTTTTCAAATATTTTACTCAGAGATTTAAAATTAAACCACATTTCATCTTGTGGTTGTGAACTTTGAAAGAAAACATAAAGTAAAACTCATTTTAAAAGTTTACCTTTTACCACATGAGTGTGTTGTAATAAATATACGATCTTCAATCTGGGAAGAAAATATATATGTTATAACCTTGTTTTTATCTTTTGAATGGAATCTAATTGTGTGATATTTGCACTTTTTAAATTCAATACAGTGTTAATACTATGAAGATGCCTCTCATATGGTACGTTTCATATTAGCATTGACGTACAAAAATCAGTCAAGCCATTTTTAATTTCTATCAACCCATAGATGCAAGATCACTGGGACATCAAAATGAAAAGGGTTTAACAACGTTGAAACAATGTTACATTTTTTTTATAACAGCACTAGATTGTTTAAAACAATGTATGACTGATGTAACATTTTATTTTAGTATTGTTGAAATAACTTTTCACAGGGATTCCCATTAAAATCCATTTTTGCGAATTGGAGGAAAGAAAGAAGAGAGTAAACTACCACATTTATTTAAGAAAGTAAAACAAAACCACCACCAAATCCATCACAGTTACTATAAATTAAAAGTTTAATACAGCAGTTCCCATGGCACCTCCACCGAATCCACCTCCACCGAATTAGGGCTTGGCCTTGCGGCGTTTCTTGTATCGACGTACGTCCTCGGGGTCGAGTCCTCCAGGGATGATGGTTCCGTCGCGCGAACAGAAGCAATACGGCAGCTGACACTTGGCCGTGTCGCACTTCTGGGCCAGGTCCTGGGGAGGTTCCGTACTGGGCGCGGGCGCTGCAATCGACAAAATACCAAGTTGTTGGTTATTTGGAAAATACCAGATAAATCTAAAAGAATAGTGCGAAAGTAAGTCGATGCTTCTGTTCCAATGAATTAAAATTTCTGACTGCAATGATGGACAGGGGAAGTTTTACTGATTCTGAACTGTTTATCAAAAGTCTACCAAAAAGCCTGAAGAGGTCTTTCATTTAGAGAACATTGTCAGTATATGACTTATGCCACTGAGTATAAGAGATGTTCCAAATGTTGTTTTCTGTAAGATAGTCCCCCAAATTTAAGGTATGTTACATTTTGCCACATTGCCATGCTGTTTTATTGATTTGATTACCTTTTTTTATAAAGTAATTAGCTATTTTGCACCATTATTTTTTGATAACCCTGTATCCGTATACAGGATACAGGAGATATATGTGAAACTAAACTTTAACACTTGTCATTTAGGGAGCATAGAGGAGTAGTGAGTAGGCCTAACATTTTGCATAACTAGTAAGTCCTGATGCTCTATAGGACAATAAATATTGTTTCTAGCATTGTTTTTATTCAATTCCATATTCCAGTGCTACTGTATCTTCTACGGAGATTTTTTATTGAAGGCCAAATGGTAGATGTTATCATTTTAAACAAAATATATATGAAAAAATAACTAATATTTATTAATATTGTTATACAATTATCAACTATGAATTCACAGTGGTTTTGCTCAACATCAGGAGAAAATTAAGTACAAGAGATACACAAGTCTGTTAAAACTAATATAGGCCAATAGGTCAATTGGTGTGAGGTTTTGGAGTAGAGTTGTAGAGCTGGAGGAAATTTTTCTTCTACCTCAATGGGAAACAATGGCTTATACTTGATGGAATAATAATATCAAAGTGCACTACTAATCTGATTTCTGACATTAGACGTCCATAATGGTGAAAAGAAATTAGTAGATATGAAACAGGGTTTCTAGGACACCTCGTACTTCCGATTTCCGACCCTCCGAGAACTTCATTTTTGACTGGTTTTGGGCCAGTTTGTTATCTGATTGTAGGCTAATTACAACCATTTACAACATTTTACAACATTTTACAACATTTTCTCAGGTTTTGCCAAGGGTCTTTTGAGGAAGTACGAGGGAAGTACGAGGGAAGTACGAGGGAAGTACGAGGAAGTACGAGGGAAGTACGAGGGAAGTACGAGGCGCCCTCTTAACCTACCCTTGTAAACCTCATTTTTGATTGGTTTTGGGCCTCTTTGTATCTGATTTCGGGCTGATTTCAACCATTTTTCAGGTTTTTCAAATGGTAAATTTAATCCAGAAAAAAAAATAATCCAGATATTTAATTCAAGGAAGTACGAGGCGTCATCTTCACCGACCCCATGTAAACCTCATATTTGACTGGTTCTGGGCCAGTTTGTATCTGATTTTGGGCTAATTTCATCCATTTTATCAGGTTTTAAAAATGGTGAATTTAATCCAGAAAAATTTAATCCAGAAATTTAATCCAAAGTAGTGCGAGCTCTTAACCTAACATAATCCTGATTTTCATCCACATTAGGTATTTTTCACAGCGATTTTCACCACATGACAAGGAAGAGCGCTTTGATTGGTAATCACCGTTACTTTAAGTCTGAGGCTGAAAAAAAATCTCGAGACATTTTGATTTCCAACATAATTTTTTATAATTTAATCAGTTTACACCGGTGCTTCCGAATCCGCCGTCTTTCCGTTTAGTTTCTTCAACTTGGTCTAATCTGATGCAAGGTGGCTTTTTGTACATTTCACAAATTATTTGCGCCACCCTATCTCCACGATGCACGGGGAAATCGATATCGGAATTATTTATCAACAGAATACAGACGTTGCAGGTATAGTCTCTGTCCACCACGCCAGCACCGACATTGATACAATGCTTGAGCGCAAGACCGGATCTTGGCGCGATCCTTCCATAGCAGCCTTTGGGAAATTTAAAAGTTAAATCCGTTTTTACCAATTGTTGCCCCCGCTTTGGCACTATATAATTATACGCACTTCTCAAATCGAGACCAGCTGCATCCGGTGACCCGTTGTACGGTTCAAATGCGTTTTCAGTCAAGCAATAATAACCGTAGCTTTCAGCCATTATTGATTCCTAATGCATGCATTATGGGTTTTCACAACAAATAAGTTAAATGGGGCATTTTCAAAAATGTATTTAAATTATGTTTTTTAAAAAATGTTTTTATTCGTCAACTTTAAACTCAATATTGTGTTTGAATTTATTATCTGAAAGTGTTATTTTACCGTTGTACAACACTTAGAGTTTCCCCTTAAAATTCAACAGTTGTTTGATATAGTTATTCGTCAACCTGTCATTCCAGCTTTTCCTCAATGAGGACTATAATATTTGCAATAAGAATCGAATAAGGGAAAGGGTCATCTTATCAAGGGAAGTACGAGAGAAGTACGAGGGAAGTACGAGAGAAGTACGAGAGAAGTACGAGGGAAGTACGAGAGAAGTACGAGGGAAGTACGAGAGAAGTACGAGGGAAGTACGAGAGAAGTACGAGGGAAGTACGAGGGAAGTACGAGAGAAGTACGAGAGAAGTACGAGAGAAGTACGAGAGAAGTACGAGGGAAGTACGAGGCGCCCTCTTAACCGACCCTTGTAAACCTGATTTCAATTGTTACAATCAATTGCAAAAAAATGTCGTGTTTATATGATAAAGTGTTGTAGGGCGACTTTTGGTTTATTTAAATTAAAATTGCTTTTCTTAACCAGCGAGCATGTTATTTGTTTGAAATTACCTTTGTCAAGCAAATTTGTTATTGTGATAAAAATATTGTCTTTTTAAATTTATTCTAATCTGCTTTATTATTTTCCTGTTATAGAGTGCAGCAGAAGATGGAAACAGTCAAAGTCAACTGTAAATTTTGTGCGAAGCTTATTGCGAAATCGAACATCTCCCATCATTTAAAGATATGTGCGAAAAATCCTAATAAAGACAATTCGCGCTATAAAAAAGTAACGTGTGAAAAATGTATGAAAACCATTTTAAACATCAATTTTAACAGACATAAAACGAAATGCAAGCAACCAACATCATCCGATTCCCGACCGGGACAAAATGACGGACAACCCGGTATGAGCAGTAAGCATAAACAACCAGTCTGCAAGCAACCAACCACATCCGATTCTCGTCCAACACAAAATCATGAACAACCTAGTACGAGCGGCACACATAAACGACTAATCTGCAAGCAACCACCATCATCCGCTTCTCGTTCAGCACGAAATGATGAACAACCCAGTACGAGCGGTACGCATAAACGACCATCACCGAACAGAGATGATTTCGATGAACAGCCTGAAATTAAAAAGCCACGGATTGAAAATGAAAATGTTTCTTCAATCATCCAGAAAGTGTGCAATAGTGTCAGCATGGTTTGTTCTTCTGCTCTGAATGCGATTAAAAATCTTTTTAAACCCCCCGTTGACCTTCCGCCCGTCAGTGAAGATGAACACTGTATAAAGGAAAAAGCTTTTAGTAATAGACTTTTAACATACCAATTTAAAAACTGCCGTGGTATAAAAAACCCAGAGATATTTTTAAATAGATATCGAGATTTGATTGTTGCTAAGATTGAAGAACATTTGGAACAGTACAATGTGAAAGTAAATTTTTCGTTTGCTGCCAACTACAGACGGAATGTTCCTGGTGTGGATAAGCAGCTGGAAATAGACACCATGTACTTTAAAACTGAGAATACAATCATATATAAGACGACCGACTTAAAGAGTCAAGTGTTTAAAGATGCGAAAGCAAAGTTACTAACTCGAATGGAAGAGTTCGAGGCACGGGGGTCAGGTTGGACGTTACACGAAGTCTTGTTTTTAGAACTGGCAATAAACAAATATGTACCATTCAGAGGGTCAAGTTATATTAAACTGCCAGACGTCATTAAAAAGAAAAAAGCTGTCATAAATGTTAAAAACAATGACCAGAAATTTTTTCTATGGTCCGTACTCGCAGCTTTACATCCTGTTGGTGTACATCCAGAGAGAGTGAGCAAATACCTTGAATACGAACACGACTTTGACAAAGCGTTGAAAGACATTAAATTTCCTGTGAGTTTGGATGATGTGAAAAAATTCGAAAGACGCAGTGGGTTATCCATCAATGTTTATGGTTATACTTGTGCAGGAGAAAATAAACTCAACGTATATCCTTTGATTGTGACTGATGATGAAAAAGATCAACACGTTGACCTCTTGTATATGAAAACGGCAAATAAATCTCACTATTGTTATATAAAAAACTTGAGTAGGTTGGTGGGAAATGAAATCAGTAGGTTTAAATGTAAAACCTTTATATGCAGGCGTTGTTTACAACATTTCGGAAGACAAGATCTGCTTCAAAGTCACAAAGAACTCTGTAAGGAACACGAAGCGGTGAAAATCAGAATGCCAAAAAAAGGTGATGTCGTCAAGTTTACCCATCATAGATGTCAGATGAAGATTCCGTTTGTCATGTATGCAGATTTCGAGTGCATACTGGAACCGATCGACACTTGTCAACCACCGGAAAACGGCACATCGTACACCAATAAATATCAACACCACGCGGCTAGAAGCTTCGTATTATACACGGTGTATACTAATGGTGATTATAAAGAACCGATAACATATTTCGGTGTGGATGCTGCTCAACAATTTGCAAAAGTGTTGAAATCTGAATTGGAAGCTATTGAAGAATTTTGTCTTGCAAACAAAAAACCCATGAAACCGCTGACTGACGAACAGAGAGAGCAGGCGGAAAAAACAAAGATATGTCATATATGTGGTAAAGATTTGGTAACTGATTTTGTCTTCGATCACGATCATTTGACGGGTGAATTTCGTGGATTAGCACACAACTCTTGTAACTTGAACTATCAGATTCCGAAATTCGTCCCCATATTCATACACAACCTGACCGGATACGACACTCATCTGTTTGTAAAAATGCTGCGTTTAGATGATAAAACCAAGATAGATGTCATCCCGAATAACGAGGAACGATACATATCCTACACAGTTGATTTCAATATCAATATAAAAGCAAGATTCGTAGATTCATTCAAATTTACCATTGACTCACTCGATACGCTGGTAAAAAACTTGGACCGATTTGTACACATAGGTAAATATGGGGGTTGGGGTACTCAAGCGCTTATGCTTAGGCAAAAAGGTGTTTATCCATACGATTATATGGACAGCGATGATAAATATTTGGAAACCAGTTTACCAAGCCAAGAAAAATTTTACAATAAACTGAACAAATGCGGGATCAGCGATTCGGACTATTCACGTGCAAAACAGGTTTGGGAGGGATTCGGCATACAGAATATGAAAGAGTACACCTTACTTTATAATAAAGCTGACGTGTTATTGTTAGCCGATGTTATGGAAAGTTTCAGGAACATTTGCATAGAAACTTACTCACTCGACCCCGCATGGTATTTCACAACCCCGGGGCTTTCATGGAGTGCCATGTTGAAGCAGACGGGAATAGAACTTCAGCTGTTGTCCGATTATGAAATGATTTTGATGATCACCAAAGGCATCCGTGGGGGCATATCACAATGCTGCAATCGCTATGCGAAGGCAAACAACCCGTACATGCCTCTTTATAACAAAGACGAACCGACTACTTATCTGATGTATTTAGATGCCGTGAACCTATACGGATGGGCGATGTCTCAACCAATGCCGTATGGTGATTTCGAATGGGTTGATACGGATATAGATGTTATGAAGATCGACGATGATTCTGACAAAGGATATATTCTGGAAGTCGACTTGGAGTATCCCCAAGAACTGCACGATTTGCATTCCGAGTTTCCTCTCGCTCCTGAAAAACGTTGCCCACCCGGTTCCAAGGAGGTTAAACTCCTTACCACTCTGTATGACAAAGAGAAATATGTTATTCACTATCGAAATTTGAAATTGTATTTAACACTTGGAATGAAACTTACCAAGATACACAGAGTGTTGCGCTTCAGTCAAAGTAAATGGTTGGAACCCTACATTGATAAGAACATGGGCATGTGGATGGAGCAAACGAATAAATCGGCTAAACAGTTTTTCAAACTGATGAACAACTCGATTTATGGAAAAACTGTCGAGAACATAAGGAACAGAGTAGACATACGTCTGGCGACTCAGGACAAGCAGATCGACAAATGGATCGCGAAGCCGCAGTTCAAACACAGAACGATATTTTCAGAAAACCTTTCAGCGGTGCACATGAGGAAAATGAGTTTACTATTCAACAAGGCGATTTACGTGGGGATGAGCATATTGGACATATCCAAGACACTCGTATACGATTTCCATTACAATTTTATAAAGGCTAAATACGGTGATAAAGCTAAATTGCAGTACACAGATACCGACAGTCTGGAGTATCTGATAGAGACACCGAATTTTTATGAAGATATGAAACTGACACTCGACAGGTACGACACCTCCAACTACAAGAAGTATAACCAATTCAATATGCCACGGGTAAACAAGAAAAAATTGGGAACGATGAAAGACGAATTCGGTGGTGTAATCGGTAAGGAATTCGTAGGACTGCGATCCAAGATGTATGCCAACTATACTTTGGAGGGTGACGAGCTAAAAAAATCTAAAGGAGTGAAAAAATCTGTTGTAAAAAATGAAGTCACCTTCGAGGATTACAAGAAATGTTTGTTTGAGCAGAAAGAACTATACAAATCGATGAACATCATAAGAAGTCACGGGCATGAGTTGTACAGCGTCGAAATGTATAAAAAAGTACTATCCACGACTGATGACAAGCGATACATCTTGGAAGACGGAATCACCAGTCTGCCGTGGGGACACTACAAGATACCCAAGGATGTCGAAGCCGAATTGCTTTTGAACAGCAACATTTCACTGGAATAGAGAGTGTTTTTATTTGTGAATAAAAATATTTCTTTTAATCAATATCTTTTTTTATTTCCAATTTCCAGTTTACTGATATTATTGCTTATTTTTGTTGGGACTTTTTTATGATACAATCCACCTATTTTCACACACATTTAAATCATCATCTGTACATATTCCTTTTTAACGTCATAAGTGAACATGGTCTGTGATACCACGATGACGTAGGCCGTAGTGCCTTTATCAGCTACCGGACCGGAAACCGCGTTTGTAAAATCCAATTCGATTTGGATATCGTTTCTTTTTCTCTCGGTCGAAAACGGATGGAGATGTGTGTCTATCACCATCACCGGGTATTTGTTGATGAAATCGTTTATATTGAGATACACATCATCGTTTTTGAACATGACTTGTCTCATCGAACAGTAGCTGTCGTATAGCAGTCTGTACTTTTTATCCGTGATATTCAAATTCTGCTGTTCCTGCGGGTACCGTTGCCCGTTTATTTTCACGTGGAAGTTCTTTATGTTTACACTGTCAAACTGACCGGGGTCTTTGGTCTGATCGTTCTTACGACTCGTCTGTAAACCGATTATCACAAAGACCGGATTGAGTATGTTCCGGTAGAGATTCGTTATGTCGAACGTGTAATTTGAGCCTATCACACCGAACTTTTCAATACAATCCCAGCGGAAATATTCATATACCAATTCGCCTTTCTCGCTCAATTTCTTAAGCCCATCGATGAGCACGGCTTTCTTGGAGGGGTCGTAATCCACGAGGGGGACTTTCAACACGAAACTGGTAATTTTTATTTTTCCCTCCGCTGCGTCAACAGCATTGGTGCCGGAACCTTCAGTCCAGCGGTAGATGGCATCATCGTCTTCCGCGCGGGTGAACGTTATTTCAAATCCACCCTTGTACATGGGATACTTTAGACTGTCAAAGAAGCCCAGACCCAGGTGGGCCAGCGTTCCCAGTGCTTCGAACTTGCCGCCGCCCTTGTCGTAAACCGATTTGAATCCGCTGCTGTAGTACGTGTTTTCCTCCGATCTGCTGTACGTGGTTAAACCTTTGATGGTGCTCGTGATACCGACTTTATCCACTGAATCGATGACTTGGTTGTGTTTTTTCAATTCGATACTCTTGAACAAATAAGCCACAAAATTGTCCACAAGTTTGATGGGGTCCGTGCTGGCACAACTAGCGCCATTGGATTTCTTGACAACCTCCCCTTGGATGTGAAACAATATCCTGTTGTTGTAAAACGAATCCCCGTGGTCCAGTTTGAATGTAGTGAAATTATTGGGTGAATTAAAGTGCAAGTCCGATACCGGTAGGACCGTGACATATTCGCATCTCGCTATCTTATCCGATGCCTCTTCGTAATATTTCTCCATTCCTAATATAGGTTTTAGGTTTTCCGAATTCCAATGAAAAATGTAAAAAATGTAGCGGAAAGCAATAAAAAATAAAAAACACCGAATTCCTGATCACTTAATAAAATCGACTACTTGAACAGTTTTACGTTTTTATACATGTTCAAACGTCTCAACCCGAGATTTCGAAAACCTCTTTTACCTACACCTTCAACATTTTTTATTACATCCAAACAACGTTCTACGTAGTCAAGACCCTTTGGCTGAGAAACCAGTTTTTCCATCTTATCGTGTATGAACTTTACGATGGCGATTTTTTCATTGTGAAAAGCGTTATTCCCGGCTTCCTCTTCGGCGCGTATAAACTTTAATCTTTCAATCAATTTATCATCGTCATCGATGTATTTGTACTCGACGGGGGCGTGTGAATCTATCAACAATCCGCTGCCTGATGACTGTTTCAATTCTTTCCAGATCTCACTGATCAAATTCACCCATTTCCAAGACTGACTGGACCTGGGGCGTTTCAACTTTGGATCGTTGTTCTGAAAAATCGCATCGGATTTTATCAGTATATCCTTGTAATTATTAAAGTCCTGAGCTGTGAAAGCACCTGCACTTATTAGTTTTTCTCGCGTCGTACCCTCGCCTGGAGACGAGCCACTGATTTCCGCTTTCGTCAACAGACTCCACAATCCCGGTGTGCCGGTATATTTATCTCCGGTGCTGTCTAATATGATATCATCATTTTCAATCGTAATAGTCTTCGATCCGATGGCCAGTTTGTTCAAGTTGAAATCGTAGCGAATACCGAAAGATCTATTGTTGCTGGTAGCGAGATGTTGTTTGGCGATATCACCAATATCTTGCCTTTCAGTGAATTCGCGGATCGAACGGTTTATCCTGCCTTCGTCTGGCGATTCTATTTCCGACGGTAAAGGATCGATGTGTGGTGATTCTCCGGGTGGAGGTGATTCTCCGGGTGGAGGTTCGAGCACATCTTCATCTTCACGAGGCAAAGGCACCTTCCGCGCCGCCATCAATTCTCGACCCGGTGTACTGAAAGCGCGGGGTCTAAAAATGTCTTTTTTTCTTTGTATAGTTTTAGACACGGACAGACGTTGCGGTGGGGTCTTTTTATCGGAACCTTGCTCCTTGATCGCTTTGACAACTGGTTCTTGTCGCTTTTCAATCTCACGTTTTTCTTCAACTTCACGAATCTTTACTGCTTGGGATTCACTGACCAATTGGTTTTGCAATTTATCTAATTTTTTAGCCTCCTGCACAGTTAAAGGCTTATGTGCAGATATCGGTATGAAAGGAATTTTGGGTGCATATTGCTCACGTATCGGCGGATGTTTGCGAAACAATTCCGCTCGCTCTTTCACTTGTTCTTTTCGGATTTCCTCATTTTCCGCGACCCATTTATCTTGTAGTTTTTCAATCTTTTTACCCTCTTCCGCAGTCATCTCGTCGGGCCACATTTTGTCGGCCAACTTGTGTTTTTTAACTAACGTCTTGACAATCTCTTTATCGCTTTTCCTCTTCATCGTACTAATATAGGTAGTTGGGTTTTTAGTAGCAAATTTTATGTTTGATAATTGAAATACAAAAGTGACGAATATTTTCACAAAAATTTGGAATCTAATAAAAAAACGTCCGACAACGTTTTCATTAAAAAAATAACGTTTACACATCGATTTTGAAAAACGTTCTCGGACGTTATTTATTAAAAACAGCGTCTAGAAATCGATTTTAAAAAACGCTCGCGGACGTTATTTATTAAAAACAGCGTCTAGACATCGATTTTCGAAAAACGTTCGCGGACGTTATTTATTAAAAACATTTTTCATATTGCACATGTATTTTCCACACCGCGCTTTTTTCGTCATATTTACCGTGAGAAAACCATAAGGCTCATTCCAACACTTGTTGCATATATTTTCAAATTCACCGAAAGTCATGTCCGATCCCACGAAATCGTCGTAAATCCGTTTGGTATAATGTTTATTCTGTTTGAAGACACAAAGGAAATTTATATTATTCCGTATGACTTGCATGTCCACTTTGCCGTAACTCTGGCTCAGGTAGACGCACGAAATCTTTTTATGCCTGCCTCTGATAAAATAGTCTTTAATGCCTTTTTGCTCTTCCATGAGACAATCGTCAAATATCACAAGTGAGTTATTCTTGCACTCGTCCAACGCCGGCAGTTCATCGCAATTGTTGAAGAAATACGCGATTCTCTTTTTATACTTTTTCTCCGCGTCCGCATAGGTTTTTCTCAGCTCAACATAAGCCGGCTGTTCTATGGATTTACTGAATACGTAAAGGTTTTTAAATATAATACCGTTTTTATTGTAAATGAAATTTAGCAGTAAATTGGTTTTGCCGCTGCCTGAAGAACCCACTATGAGACATCGCAAAGGGCTGGGCAACAGGTTGTCTTCGAATGCCTCTTTGTAATATGAAACTATATCCATCACTATGTGGGTGAAATGACCTCTTGACATTCAGTAAAAAATGAAAGCGGAGAAATGATTTCAAAATATAATTCTTTTTCAAATTGACGACATTGGAATTATTCACAAAACACACATATCTTTCATTACATTTTTTACAGCTCTGATAAAATCAAAATCACCGTAAACCGATATACAATTCGTTTTTCGGTCGTGATCATATCGGACGCCCACTTCATCCATCATTTTTAAAATCTTGTTAATCAAGTTACCGTCGGGGATATATTCGACTTCATAACAATAATCGAACTCGCCAGTCACAATTTGCTCCTTATCAAAATATTTACTTTGTATATCAATGTACTTGTATTGCTTTACGTCGTCTTCGTTTTTACGTGCTTTGAGAATAGACAACACGTGATGGATTCTATTAATCTTCACCAGCGCTTTCAACCTCTTATTATCGTCTATCAGATTTTGTAATCCATAATGATCTTTTCGTAACGTTGGTAACAGTTCCTCTAACATCCATTCTTTAAATTCTTCATTTTTATTTTTACTCGCTCCCAATAGAGAACAAACACCCGAGTCGTCTATATATGCAGTATCAGGATGTTCATCGGCGAAACGGAGAAAGTTGTCGTGTTCTTTTAACTCTAAATATTTAATAATATGCTTTTTGCTAATATTGTCATAAATAGCTTTCCTAGGCCTCCTATATCCAAGTATTTTGGATACATCATTTCCTCTAAACCAGAATTTATTATCAGCATCGAATATAATGGTAATTTCATCTTTTCCAAAACTAAAACTATTATTCACAATGTCTATTTCATTATTCATTTTGTCTAATATAGAAATTGACATTTTTTGTGTTGTTTTTTATTGTTGAAAAGATGGTGATAAAATGTATTTACCGTTATTATTTTGCATATTTAAATTTACCATTAATAGTCCCCACGCCGGACTATCTAAATAAAAAATGCAATTCAATAGTCCCCACTCCGGACTATCTAAATTCAATAGTCCTCATGCCGGACTATCTAAATACAATAGTCCCCACGCAGGACTATCTGAAATTCAATAGTCCCCATGCAGGACTGTCTGATATTCAATAGTCCCCACGCAGGACTATCTCATACAATAGTCCTCACGCAGGACTATCTGAAATTCAATAGCCCCCACGCAGGACTATCTGAAATTCAATAGTCCCCACGTAGGACTATCTGAAATACAATAGTCCCCGCCCAGGACTATCTGAAATTTAATAGTCCCCACGCAGGACTATCTGAAATGCAATAGTCCCCATGCAGGACTATCTGATATTCAATAGTCTCCACTCAGGACTATCTCATACAATAGTCCCCATGCAGGACTATCTGAAATTCAATAGTCCCCATGCCGGACTATCTGAAAAATAAAAACAATAGTCCCAGCATAGGACTATCTGAATAATACCTAAAACATCGTACGCTGTAATTCTTTCTCGTAGAACCCTCCAATTATATCTTCACCAGTTTCATCCGCAATCTTATAAGTCGTGGGTCTCGTGTTTAAAACTTGCTTGATTACAAAAATCTCGGACGTCCAGTTCTGTTTGTATTTATTCGCGAAAACATCTTTTTTCGCCGTAATGCGGACTCTGTCTCCCACATCGAATTTCGCCTTTTTACGGGGTATTTTATTTTCCAATTCGTTGTACATTTTTAATAATGCCTGCTCGTTGCCTTTATTCACATCCGCGGGCCTCATTTTTATAGTATGGTGGAAATCGTGTTTGTTGTATTCGTCGGTCAATTCTTGCAATATGTCGTGCCACTTGTGCGAATTTCTAACTTGGAATTTTACTTTCAACTTCTCATTTAACGTTCTGTGATATCTTTCGATAATTGCGGATTTCTCCTCGCTCTCGGTGTGGTACAATTTAATGTTGTGTTTTTTCAACAACTTGTTAAAATGCGTATTTTTAAACTCTGTCCCTTTATCGGTGTGTAAGAGTTTAGGTGGTGAATGACCGTCATTTTTGGCCCTGGCAATTATTTTTTCAAAAGCTGATGACACATCCGGACCATCTTTTTTCTTCAAAGGCTCTGACCAAACGAACTTACTGAACGTGTCGATCACATTTAAAATGTATTTATACCACTTGTTTTCCCTAGCATATTCTTTCAAAATCAACAGATCGGCCGCCCACAAATCATCGATACCTTTCGTGACGATTCGGCGTTTTATAAACTTTTTCACGACGGGTCTGTGCAGCTCTTTAGCTTCCAAAACTTCCGGCGGGTCTTTGATAAACGAATTTCTCTTACTGCCGCATATCGCACAATTGGATGTCGCAAGCCACCTTTTATTTCTCGTTTTGACAGTTTTGACATCCGTGGATGGTGTGTTTGTTTTACACTTTCTGCAATGCAATTCCATGTCTAATAATGCGCTGCTACTTTTAAAGTCAAATAAAATATTTGCAAATGCAAAGTCGTTTAAATAAATTGTACATTTGCTTAGATTGTGTGTTATATGTAAGGATAAGAAACGAGATGCAGCACAGACATAAAATCCAGTTGACCAAGGGTCAAAAGAACAAGTTGCGTGTCGCTTATAAAAAGCAGAAACTCGCTATTTTAACTTTGAACAGAGATCAGTTGACGAACGGGAATGTCGAGGTGATGTTGACGGACGAACAACATAAACAAGTGTTGAGAGCCATAAAATACAATAAAGGCTTGAGATTGATATTGAGCCATTCGCAGTTGAAGAACAACATTGAAGGGGGTCTACTGAAAGAGATTCTGGAGTTGGCGGAAACGAGTATCCCCTATTTCAAGAAATTCGCTTCACCCCTGATTAAAGACAAAGTCGCACCAGCTATAAAAGATAAATTCGTTCCATGGCTGAAAAAGATGATCGACGACGAGTTGGATACAATTATAGAAAAAGATCCGTCAGGTGCCGGATTAAGACAAATGATAAACAACCGACTCAATGCGGCTTTGAACGATGTACGGGTAAAAAAAAATTAATTCCGTTGACGTTGAGCGATCTGGAAGTGTGGGCCAATAAATTGAAATTGAAGAATTTTCGCGGTGTTTTTAGACGAGAGCTTTTACCTGATGTACCTTGGAAAAACGAGTGCGGTATAATCAATCTCGGTGATCTGGACACACCCGGAACACATTGGACGTGTTATTATAAAAATGGTAAAAATGTAATTTATTTCGATTCTTATGGAAATGCGCCACCACCTTTGGAGTTGGATAAATACATGAGAAGTTTTGACATTCGCTATAATTCGGACCGATTTCAAGATTATGGCGATCCGCCAATCTGCGGGCATCTGTGTTTAGAAGTTTTAAGGCAGTTTTCAAATGGAAAAACATATGATGAAGTCAAAGACATTTTAAATAAAAATAAATACGCCTGGCTCGGGTGGTTCGACACTTTTTTACGATGCCCCCGTCAATAAATTGTTTATACCATTTTTATTTTTTTAATAATTTATTACCACCCGAAAATCTGTTTTCCTAATATAGAAATGTCGTCATTTAGATCACCAAGTCAAACTAACCAGTCAGAAGCATGGAACCTGCTTTCCATGGAGCCCAGAGAACCCAAAGGGGTTTTGACTGACAAATTCATCATGAGGTTCGATCGGTATTTAAACTGGGATCTGCTCTCTTCCCATTATGATTTTCCAATCGAGATGTTGCGGATGTACCCGCACAGAGTGAATTGGGCCAAGTTGTTGAGGCGTATTAAATTTTTGGAGGAATTCCTAAGAGAGATGGTCCCCCATTTCGATGAATGTTGGGGTATCCTGTGCAAATATCAAACGCTGTCTGAAAAGTTTATTCACGATTTCGCAGTTAAAATCGATTGGAATTACGTGTTGTTGTATCAAAATGTAACTAGCAGATTTTTGGACGAACACAAAATGTATTTTGATGAATCCTAGTTGAGTGGCTCAGAGATGTTCAAAATAAAAACCCTAATTCGCATGGATCGACCGGTTTGAATAAATGGTATTTAATATTTGCAGGATGAATAAAAACTAGTTGTTGTTTATTTTTTTTATATAAAACCATTATGATGGAAAACATTTTTCCTAACATAGAAATGACGACATTTAGACTATCAGGTAAGACTTCACAACTGACCTTGAACTTGGAACATCCCATTCACTTGGATGCTGAGTACAAGTTGGCACTCACCGGACTTTTCTGCGAATACAACTTTTATAATTTATTTGAGGGTTGTAGTGTTTTGTTTGACGGTGGAACGAAAATCGGTTTCGGTAAAGGTTTTTGGACATTTGATGCCATACAGAAACACATACAAAAAGGTGTGGATCCGCTGTTACGCGGTAAAACAGACGATAAAAAGAATAAAGTCACGGTCGTTTCAATACTTAAAACTACGGGGTACCGGGTGAAAATCACTTCACCTATAAAATTTCACATGGAAAATCCGCTGCGGCGTTTGCTGGGTTTCGATGAAATTGATGCCCCCGAATACTTGGACACGTACAACGCGAAAAAACCGCACAACATAAGACCATGGGACTTGATTGAAGTCCACTGTGATATCGTGGAAAATTGTTTTGTCAATCATGACGAACATTGGCACAAACACAAAGAGTCTTCGGTGTTGTATAGTTTCTTTCCATATGGTGAATTTGGTAATAAAATTGCTGTGATGCCGCGGCCGCCGCTTTACGTGTCGTTGAAAAAAGGATTGAATAAAATCCAACAAATCAACATTTACATTACAGACCAAAATAATAATTTATTGCAGATGTTCGATTCGAATGTGCATATTTATTTGGAGTTGATTCGGGTGTAGTATTTTTTAATTTATTGAAAATCGGCTGTTTCTATTTTTTATTTGACGCCGCAAAACGTTATTCCTTGTATAGGTAAAAATGAACGGTCCTAACTTTAATGATTTACTGAAAGAAATCAATGGAAAGTCTTACATCAGGGTGGGTGACCTGGAAGTTGGTAAAAAATATTTTGTGGAAAATATGGATAAAATCTCTTCATCATACGGTATGAGAATATTAGTCACATGCGATGATGTGAAATTCTATCTTCCCGAAAGCTGGAATGACAGGTTAACGAATAACTATATCAAACAACTGTTGAATTATAAGGGGAAACTCTATGTGCTGTACAACGGTAAAATAACACTTTCAGATAATAAATTCAAGCACAGTATCGAGTTTAAGGTTGACGAATAAAAATAGTTTTTAAAAAACATAATTTAAATATATTTTTGAAAATGCCCCGTTTAATTTATTTGATGTGGAAATCCGTAATACATGCATTAGGAATCAATAATGGCTGAAAGCTACGGTTATTATTTGTTGAGTGAAAACGGATTTGAACCACACAACGGGTCACCGGATGCAGCTGGTCTCGATTTGAGAAGTGCGTATAATTATATAGTGCCAAAGCGGGGGCAACAATTGGTAAAAACGGATTTAACTTTTAAATTTCCCAAAGGCTGCTATGGAAGGATCGCGCCAAGATCCGGTCTTGCGCTCAAGCATTGTATCAATGTCGGTGCTGGCGTGGTGGACAGAGACTATACCGGCAACGTCTGTATTCTGTTGATAAATAATTCCGATATCGATTTCCCCGTGCATCGTGGAGATAGGGTGGCGCAAATAATTTGTGAAATGTACAAAAAGCCACCTTGCATCAGATTAGACCAAGTTGAAGAAACTAAACGGAAAGACGGCGGATTCGGAAGCACCGGTGTAAACTGATTAAATTATAAAAAATTATGTTGGAAATCAAAATGTCTCGAGATTTTTTTTCAGCCTCAGACTTAAAGTAACGGTGATTACCAATCAAAGCGCTCTTCCTTGTCATGTGGTGAAAATCGCTGTGAAAAATACCTAATGTGGATGAAAATCAGGATTATGTTAGGTTAAGAGCTCGCACTACTTTGGATTAAATTTCTGGATTAAATTTTTCTGGATTAAATTCACCATTTTTAAAACCTGATAAAATGGATGAAATTAGCCCAAAATCAGATACAAACTGGCCCAGAACCAGTCAAATATGAGGTTTACATGGGGACGGTGAAGATGACGCCTCGTACTTCCTTGAATTAAATATCTGGATTATTTTTTTCTGGATTAAATTTACCATTTGAAAAACCTGAAAAATGGTTGAAATCAGCCCGAAATCAGATACAAAGAGGCCCAAAACCAATCAAAAATGAGGTTTACAAGGGTAGGTTAAGAGGGCGCCTCGTACTTCCCTCGTACTTCCCTCGTACTTCCTCGTACTTCCCTCGTACTTCCCTCGTACTTCCCTCGTACTTCCTCAAAAGACCCTTGGCAAAACCTGAGAAAATGTTGTAAAATGTTGTAAAATGTTGTAAATGGTTGTAATTAGCCTACAATCAGATAACAAACTGGCCCAAAACCAGTCAAAAATGAAGTTCTCGGAGGGTCGGAAATCGGAAGTACGAGGTGTCCTAGAAACCCTGTTTCATATCTACTGAAATTCACAAAACAAATGATCAGCAATGAAAAATTTTCGGTACCTCATCACCTTTAAATTATTATATGAAAAAATGCATAACAAATTAGCAACATATTTGGCTATGATGATTAAAAACCAAGTTATTACTCAAAATGCTATGTAAAAAACTATTATACTTTTAAACTATTACAATTATTAAACTATTAAACTTATTAAACACTAGGTAGATTTAACTTTTTGTGGACAATATTTGGTTACTTTTGCGCTCCAGCCTATCGGCCTGTTCAACAATAATGAAGTCAGAATTCTGTGATGGAAAAGACACTGTACAGTTACAGTACCTCATAAATTATTTTTTAAAGTTTCCTAAGATCAAGAATTTTTTTTGAGAATTAAAAAAAATATATATTATTACCTTCATTTACTGGTACATACCATGATAAAGTACATAGTCTATTTAATTATATAGAAAAGTCATAAAAATAATCTGATATATTTTATTTTAATTTGTATTAACTTACTTGTGGGTAGCGGACCACAACGGGCCTCGTTTTTAAATGTACAGAGTTTGTTGACATCGTCAAAGTATAATCCCGAAGGACATCTGTTCAGGTAGGGGTAATTGTCCACACACTGCAACCCAAAATAATCACAAATTACTATTAACTAAAAAGATATCCTTTAAAACATCACTGAAATGTCTAAATTAATATTCTAGATGGGTAAAATGTATTAAATCGTGATGATAATGCCAACAGTTACAAAAGTTTTATCAATTCAGTACTCCCTATTTGTATTGAGTGAGGCAATGCACTGAGTGAAATAAGCACAGAGAGGGAAAAATTCTAAATTTATACACAATTGAAATGTTTTTTCATAGGTCTTTTAGTCTTAGAGTTCATTTTAGCGAATTTTCCATAGGGAATAAGGTATTACCGTAGGTCTCATGGTAAGACCTAAGCCCGGGATCATGTTACTTTTTTGTTTTTAGGTGCCCAGAGACCAAAAATAATAGTCATTAAAATTTTTATATACAGGGTGTCCCGGAACTCTCTGGAACCCTTTTGTATATTTGTTCCTTGCATCGAGACAAGAAAAAAACATCGTACAAATACGGGTCTAAAATCCATCGTTTAGCCGCTAGCCGCCATTTTGTTTTTTTCACGTAATAATTATTATTTCCGTAACGGATGGTTGTATTCAGTTCATATTTGGTATGGATCTTTATTATACTAATGTACATTTTCAGGAAAAAAATCAATTTTTTCCACTGCGTATTTTCAAAATGGCGGCCATTTTAAATTTTCAAACTCAAATATCTCAAATTTGATACATTTCAAAAAAATTTTACTTTGAACAAAAAAGTTGCTAAATTAAATTATCTAACCAACGGTACCTAGTTTGTAAGGATCTGGTAGCAAATAACGGAGTTATTGCGATTTTTCTGGGAAAATGGCCATAATTTGCTTTAATTATAATGCAAAATCAATGTTTATTTTGGAAAAAAATCGCAATAACTCCGTTATTTGTAATCAGATCCTTACAAACTTGGTACCGTTGGTTAGATAATTACATTTGGCAACTTTTTGTACAAAGTAAAATTTTTTTTAAATTTATCAAATTTGATATATTTGAGTTTGAACATTTAAAATGGCCGCCATTTTGAAAATACACAGTGGAAAAAATTGATTTTTTTCCTGAAAATGTACATTAGTATGATAAAGATTCATACCAAATATGAACTGAATACAACCATCCGTTATGGAAATAAAAATTATTACGTGAAAAAAACAAAATGGCGGCTAGCGGCTAAACGATGGATTTTAGACCCCTATTTGTATGATGTTTTTTTTCTTGTCTCGATGCAAGGAACAAATATACAAAAGGGTTCCAGAGAGTTCCGGGACACCCTGTATATATACAGGGTGATTCAGACCACCCGTCCACAATTAATAGCAGGAGAACGGTTTGAGATAAAATCATGAAATAAAGTTTTTTCCCACTAAATCGCATATGGGCTTTCCAATAAAAATATTTTCATCAATGCCAGTATACAGGGTGTTCCAAAACTGGAGGTCACGGGTTCGAATCTCAAAATTTTCTTAAATAAACATGCAGATTTTTTTACATAATTTTAAACGTATTAGTCACAGGAGCATTTTCGTGAAAACAGAATGAATTTATCTTTTTCCGTTTCAAAATGGCCGCCATTTTTGTAAGAAAAATCAACATTTACGGAATACCCTGTAATTCTTTTATTATTTGTCATAAATGACTCCTGATTCAATATCCTTATTTGAAATGAGCTAAGCTTTACAATGATATGTCACAAGACCACATTTATTAAAAAACTAAAAATTCCAAAATTTTATAATTTTGAAAATTTTAACTTAGACAAAACTCAAAAATTCTAAATGTAAACATATGTCATATTGTATATCATCTTAAAGCTCTCATTGAACTGAGCAACTTTGTAATTTACACTATTACCGTATCTCTTGAGGTTTTGTAGTAATAACGTGAAAATACATTTTTTCCACATAACCTGCATGTTAATTCAATGTTATGGCAACAATCAAAGGAGGACTTCCATACTATAAAGCCCTGAACAATTAACATGCAAATCATATGGGAAAATGACATTTTTATGTTATTACTACAAAACCACAAGAGATACGGTAATAGTGTAAATTAAAAAGTTGCTCAGTTCCATGAGAGCTTTAAGATGATATACAATATGACATATGTTTACATTTAGAATTTTAAAGTTTTGTCTAAGTTAAAATTTTCAAAATTATAAAATTTTGGAATTTTTAGTTTTTTAATAAATGTGGTCCTGTGACATATCATTGTAAAGCTTAGCTCATTTCAAATAAGGATATTGAATCAGGAGTCATTTATGACAAATAATAAAAGAATTACAGGGTATTCCGTAAATGTTTAAAATACATTTTTTCCACATAACCTGCATGTTAATTCAATGTTATGGCAACAATCAAAGGAGGACTTCCATACTATAAAGCCCTGAACAATTAACATGCAAATCATATGGGAAAATGACATTTTTATGTTATTACTACAAAACCACAAGAGATACGGTAATAGTGTAAATTAAAAAGTTGCTCAGTTCCATGAGAGCTTTAAGATGATATACAATATGACATATGTTTACATTTAGAATTTTAAAGTTTTGTCTAAGTTAAAATTTTCAAAATTATAAAATTTTGGAATTTTTAGTTTTTTAATAAATGTGGTCTTGTGACATATCATTGTAAAGCTTAGCTCATTTCAAATAAGGATATTGAATCAGGAGTCATTTATGACAAATAATAAAAGAATTACAGGGTATTCCGTAAATGTTGATTTTTCTTACAAAAATGGCCGCCATTTTGAAACGGAAAAAGATAAATTCATTCTGTTTTCACGAAAATGCTCCTCTGACTAATACGTTTAAAATTATGTAAAAAAATCTGCATGTTTATTTTAGAAAATTTTAAGATTCGAACCCGTGACCTCCAGTTTTGGAACACCCTGTATACTGGCATTGATCAAAATATTTTTATTGGAAAGCCCATATGCGATTTAGTGGGAAAAAACTTTATTTCATGATTTTATCTCAAACCGTTCTCCTGCTATTAATAGTGGACGGGTGGTCTGAATCACCCTGTATATATGTATGTGTCCCTAGACACGATAACTCTCGTAAAAATGGTCCGATCGACACCAAATTTGGTAGAGATGTGTAATCCTACGTTTATTCGGATGAGTTCGTAAACCAGACATATCGGCCTACCGGAAGGGGTAGTTTTGGGGGGTTTTGTACCCCAAAAATGGGTTTTGTTGCATTTTTCATATGTAATTTTTAAAAATTTTTAATTTTTGTTTTGACCATTGGATTTAGCTAAAAAAAAACACACAATTTAGTATTTTGAACCTTTGCTCTATCTTCATTGGTTACCGAGATATTAAAAAGTCTAAAGACAGTACATTGTATTTTGAAGCTCCAATGTTAATCTTATGGAGAGTAAGGATGTGTTAATATTTCACTTATCAACCAATATTTTTTGATGAAACTTGGTGTTTAGCATCATTTAGTTGAGATTCGTCCATTTATGGTAAAAAATTTTGGTTTTTATGCTTATCATGGCAGCAAACCTGCATACTCTTTTCCCATGTTAATCATATGGAGCATAGGCAAACTTCTTTAGCAATGGACAGATATTGATGAAACTTAGTATATGGCTTTATATGGTCGAAATAAATTGTTTTTATGCTAATAACCTACTTTTGGTGTTCCCCATGGCAGCATACCTGCATACTCTTCAATTTATAATAAGGAGACTAGACATTTTTTCCTATTTATGAGCATGTGATGACATTTGGTTTACAGGTTTATCTGGTCAAAATTAATATTACTAATTAGGAAATTCGCTGAGTACGCAGGTCTGCTGCGACGGGGTGTATTTAAAGTAACTCAAACAACTTTATTGTTGTTGTTATATAATGTAATCATGATCTGTTCTTAGTCTTCAGATATATAAACTCAGTCAAATGGTATGTGATCAGTCATGAATCTGAAATATCTGAAATTAAACAGCATCAATATCTGTTAAGTCATTTGCTGATATAAGTCGATATACTTTGACAGACTAGAGTCTATCTAGTGAAAGTGCACAATAGTCATAGTTCTACTCTCTCTCTCTCTCTCTCTCTCTCTCTCAGGCTCCTTACAAGGGGCAGGAATGCCATCCTGAAAGTCTTTGTCACTCTTTCTAGATCTCGACCCAATCTATCTTAACCTTCAGTGTAGGGAGAAAGTTATGTAATCGTTAGAAAATGTAAATTGCGAATAGTTGGTCGGAATTAAGAAATCGTATAACTTTTTTTTCAAAATTAAAACTCAGCAACAAGGGTAGGATTAAGAAAAAATTAAAAAGGTTGTGTTTTTTTATAAATTTGGACAACATAAGAGACAATAATGTTTAAAGGTTGTCAATTAGATTATTCTTTTTGGTAACAGAGGACTAAAGAATAAACTTAAAACTATGATGTCATTTATTATACAAGTAAGTGGTTTTTAATACTGTACAAAAGGTTCGGTGCGTTTACATTTTGTTTGCATATTTTCGTTTACTTGTTTTTTTTTATGTTGGCAGAAACCTATTTCTTGTAGCATATTGCTTTGTTTAATTTACTGTTGTAAATACATGCAATTTAATTCTTTTATGTAATTAAATGAGTAAATCATGTACTTTAAAACAAATGTTTTTTGTATAGTTATTTTTTCCTTGCAACGATTTCATATTTTTTTATTAAGATGGGGTTATTAGTCATGAGTAATTGATTGAAGTTGGTGGATAGGAAAAATCCGGTTACTGTCCCACTTAACTTCAAGGGGCCCTTATCATCCTTGAGGGTATTTTTGTAGCTAGCAATACTACCGTAGTTAAAACTTTTACAATAGCCAAAAAACAGCTGATAAATGTGGAAGTAAACAGTGTTGTAATTCAACAATGTGGTTCAGCATAACTATACCGGACACCTTTTGGTCTGATGAGAAATCACAACGAACAAGATTGTCTTGGGGGCAAGAGATTGGAGCGAATTATCTCGCCTCAAAAAGGAACCTTTTATTTGCATGATTGGCATTTCACATTTTTGGGGTTACCACAGAAGTAATAACATGATATTTTATAATTGTTCAAAGGTTTACCAATTAAAAGGTCACATCCAGTTACTGTTATTTAACTCAAAAAAAGTTCCAGTTCATAAACTAAAAAATAAAACAATGGAAGTGCATTACTGCATAACCAACCAGTATGCACTTGACACATGCACTTGAAGCAACTCCACCCAAAGTCATGATATGATTAATAAATACCATAATTGCACCATTATTCCAGATTAGGTTAATTTTAATAAATTGAGTACTTTACAGTAAGTTGAAGCTAAAAATTTATGATGAACCGTGTCAAACTCATCATGTGGTACCAGTTCTAATAGTTATTTTCTTATTTATTTTTTATGCCCAATTAATTTAACACAAATGCACCGTCCGGCTAAATCTAAAAGAGGATTGATCAGTGCCAGTGTTATCTTTTAATTCTAGCAGTGAATGTGTTAAAATAAATTTTAAATACATTTTGAGTACATTATTTAACAAAATATTTGTTAGAAATATGTGACGTGAGCCCATGTGTAACAAAGTGTTGCCAAATGGCTGCTGTTTAAGTAAAAAAAGGTTGTTCTATGTTGTTCTACTGTGCTATCTTAAAGTTAACTTGCTAAAATAAACCTAATGATGGCCGGTGGATGTCACCCTTCCCTCACAACCACTACCAAGCAAGTAAAACCAACCATTCTTTTTGTGCCACCTTTTATAAGAAATTATATAAACTGCTTGTCACACCTGGTAGAACCTCCGGCAGGTGGCGGGGTCTGCGAAGTTGCCGTTCCCCTGACCCTCGGGACACACAAACTCGGGCTCCTCCTTCCGGTCATCTGTTCTCTTCTGACTGTATACTGCAACAACACAAACAGAGGTGAACATTTAAGTGGAAGTAATGTCTTTGTACAATAATATTGTCAGACAATGGTAGAAGGTCTAAAGGCGAGTAAGGGGTGTTTATAGGATTTTCACTGTGGTTTGTTATTGGATGAGGAGAGTATTTACAGTCAGAAAATTATAATTGAGATTGTGAAACAAGTAAACTATACAGGCAGCGGAGATATACACTAAGGCTGGACAAAAATTTTGCTATAGGAATACGCATTTACACTGGTCATACTCAGTGGCGGATTTACCACTAGGCCGACTAGGCCTTGGCCTAGGGCCGCGGGCTGCAGGGGGCCGCACGGAGGTCCAAATATACATAAATATTTTTTAAGGATGTACTTGCACTGTAAAAATAAACATAAGATTTGACCCGTTTTTTTTTTTTTTTTTTTTTGCAGACTGTTGTAGTTCAAAAACGTAAATTCACAACACAACAGAGAGACTTTGTTGAAGTCATTGAGGCGTCTGCCGTTTCCTATGTCATTTTCGGGTGATCATGAACCTGTAGGTTATGTCACATTCATATTGGTGGCAACACTGGGTGACGGCACGAGGGCGCGGCGGAAACTTTGGGCTCTTTATTAAAACTAACTAAAGTCACTTCTAGCTCTCGGTGTCAAAAAGTGCTCCGCTTTCCCATTGATATTTTTTGGTTGCCAGTTTGCTATTGGTGAGACGCTGTCAAAACGCAAAATCTAGACGACATTAAAATTAATGTTAGTTTTATTTAAAGATTTTCTAAAACCATTACCATTTTGTGAAAGTATCAAAATTCTGAAAGCAACACATTTGTAGCATTATAGTAATATTAACAAAGTAATTCAGATAAATAGGACCCCTGCACCTACAATATTGAATACAGTTTGGTAAAATTCAGTACGGATAGCCATCTTGACTATTTTGATAGCCTCCCACCAACAATAATTTGACCAACGTAACGTAACGGACATAACATCCCTAAAATACAGCGGCACGCTTTTCACAAACATTTGAATAGAGATTATTGACTCCAGTTATAGCATAGATCCATTTACTATAAATATAGTCAATGATAAAGTATATCATTGCCCCTTCCCCACCACCATTTAACAGCTGGATAATCCAGCATCTTTTCAAGACGAGCTCGTTCTCAGAGATCAGAGTGTACACATACAATTACATTTTACTCGTATCAGATTAAAAAAAATTAAGGATGATTTTAGCCAATTTTAGCTTAATTTGATGATTTTAGTATCATACTTTGGTCAGTGATGAGGGGGGGGGGGGGGTCCCACAGAAAAGTTGGCCTAGGGCCCCAACCTTCGTAAATCCGCCACTGGTCATACTAACAGGATTTAGTGGCAAGTTAGTTTCCAAACCTTTTCAGGATTGCATTGTTTTATTTTGGACGAAATAAATTCACAATTTCATAATTTTATCGTGTCATAATTATTCAAGCGGTTTAATTTGGCCATGAATGGGGAATGAGGATAAGAAGCATATACAGGTGCAAGCATCGTGGTGTTCCTCCCATAAGTTACAGAACCAAAAGTTGCAAAAAAGGTCAATTTCTCAAATTTCTGCGACTGTAATATAGGGACCCTAAAGACATAAGATTCAAATCAAAATATTTACCAAGACTGTTAAGTTTTAAAAGTAAGTTTTTGCTACATCACTACTATGTTTTGCCATAAAAAAAGCAAAAAAATAAAGATGGTTGTTAAATCTTCTCTGAACAGGAACTCCGTAAGGATCTTTTCACGCAATCACTAAAATAACTCTCTTAAACGACTTTCATTCCTTAAGAATTCTTGTTGCCCAACATTGCCGAATACGATGTCATCCTACTACAGTACTTGACCACCTGATCTAAAAAACCCTAATGGAAAATGGCCAGGAATGTTCTGGCATCAGTTACATTCGTGTTGTGCATTTCAGATGTGTATATATGCTGGCAGTTATGCTATTGTGCCGGGTCAGGAACGGCAGTTAAGAGGGTTTGGCGTGAACATTTGGCCGAGTCGCAATTTTGGATTCAACCGCTCCTGGGTGGTGTGATGAGCACTCTCTGGGGCAGTGCAAGAATGGGTGGGATTATTGGGATTACTTCGCCGATTATTGATGGTACTCTGGATCTAGGTCAACTTGAACTTGAGGGATTGGGGTTGGCCACCCACCTGAGCAGGATGTTCAGTAATATTTGTTTTCCGTCCAAAACGTTTTAATTATGGAGAGGAATACAGCCATTAAGAAAAATTTGCTTGAGCATAGCTTTCGAAACTGAATAAAAGTGTTTGTTTTTCATTATTGTAGAAAACTGTGCCTTGTATATATATATTCTATTGGTTTTCACCTTACACACAAAAAAAAAAAAAAAACACAGACATTCTTTTTAATAATAACGTTATGTTATTTATGGGGTAAAAAAATACTGATCCATTAAATATATATATTACTTTTACTTTACTTATTACCATATTACTTTTTTGTTTTTAGGTGCCTAGAGACCAAAAATAATAGTCATTAAAATTTTTATACATGTGTCCCTAGACATGATAACTCTCATAAAAACTGTTCGATCGAGACCAAATTTGTTTTAGATCTGTAATCTTAATTAGTATATTGAAACTTTGCTCTATCTCCATTGGTTACCGAGATATTAAAAAGTCTAAAGAGAGTATATTGTATTTTGGGGCTCCTATGTTAATCTTATGGTGAATAAGGATGTGTTAATATTTCACTTATTAACCAATATTATATGGAACTTGGTATTTAGCTTCATTTGTTTGAGATCCATCCATTTATGGTAAAAAATCTTGGTTTTTGTTATTATCATGGCAGCAAAACCTGCATACTCTTTTCCCATGTTCATGTTAATCATATGGAGAATACACAAACTCTTTTATTTATGGACAGATATTGATGAAAACTGGATGAACTTTTATTATATGGCTTCATATGGTTGAAATACAAATTTTTAACAACATCCCATGGCAGTAAACCTACATACTCATTCCTATGGTGTTTATGGGGAAAATACGGCACAAAATATCAAATTCCTTTGGATATTCACTGAGTATGCAGGTCTGCTGGAACAGGGGTATTTATATAGGATATGGTGGTTTTCACAGATGGAATAAACTGTGAAAACAGCCGATAATATATCCCATGCAGCAGTTTGACAGTGGGAGTCTACTAAACGCCTTAAACTCATAAATACACTCATATACTTGTCTCTTTTTACGAGATACCAATTGTATTTAAAAACAATAATGATGCCGGTATTAAGATCTTAAAATAATCAATTAGATAAGATTATTACAAGAAAATGCCCCATAAATTTTATTGAACAAGAAAACTCCTATGATACTATAAATATCTCTTGGCACACATCAGCATTGTAATTCCATGGACACATAAAATAATTAGTTACTATAAACAGACCCTTGTCCCTAAAGAGGTTGCCAAGTCGGAATCTTGATAAGCCGGACTACTCTTTGTCCCACAGCTATGGCAGCAAGAACTTGGTTTTTGTTTATTTAGCACAAAGGAATTAAATTATTTAGTTAGGGAATCTATATATTAATAGGCAAGCAAGTTTCTTTTCCTCCTTTTTTCTCTGCATGTGTGCATCGTAGAAAAAAATCAGCGTATACCGTTATAAAGGTCCTGTAGATGAGCAGAATCACATTATAATTTCCATCGGCCTCCAGGGCTACGGCCTATGGGCTTTCAAAGTTTCAATGCTAATCTTACGGAAGAAGTATAATAATTGATTGAATCATTAAACAGCTATTTTAATAACAAATGCTAGCAAACCTGGAGCAACACATGTTTCAGTTGTAAAACCTTTTAAATCTAAACAAGGTGGCCCGTGCGCAAATTGCGCATTTGCATTTTATGATTCTGTATGAGAGAAACTAACCTAAAGTACATATACTTTGGTTATGAAGTGACAGAGATATATTTTTGTTTACTATCTGGCTTTAAAATTCATCTGGAGATAAGTTTAATCAGCTGTTAAATTACAATTCACATTGAAGATCTTGTAATAAAAGTTAGTCAACATTTTAAAGCGCCCTCTAGAAATAAATCAATGGCCAGGGGGGCGAAGCCCGAAACGATATGACCTTTTTAAATTACTGTTCGCCTACGCGCTATATCCTAAGCATTAAAATGACACCTCAATTTTAAAAATTGGTTCAGTAGGTCGAGAGAAAAAGGGACGTAACAGACAAAACCCTTATAGAAGTAAGAAGATCGATGGCTCAAGATGAATTGAGTTTTTGGTCGAATTTCGACCAGTGGGCAATTTCTAGTTTTGATTATTTCACTACTCAACCTTCATAATTTCTTAGGGTAAACAAAATCTACTAAATTTCAAGTTTACTACATTTTTTAAATCCTTGGTTTTAAAAAAGCCAAGCCCTTCTATGTAAACCCGATGTAAAAACCCCGGCTTTAGGTAAAAACATTGTGTATGGCCTATTCCCCTGTTTTGGACGCAGAATTTCAACAGATTTTCTTGTAATGTGGAAATTATTTAGTTGAACAGATAAATTTAAAATCGCATAGGTCATACTGGTAATTTTTTTCTCTTAAGATTTATTTTTACTTTCTCCCCCTATACCATAGTATATGGAGAAAGTATTGTTTTCGTCAAAATTTTCGAATTTGAGTTGTTGGTGGATTTATCCATTTTGGTGCCCCCTGAGTCCAAAAAAGTGGTTTTCAGAGTGATGTCTGTGTGTGTGTGTGTCTGTGTGTCCGTGTGTCCGTGTGTCTGGATGTAAACAGAGCTAGAGAATGCCCCAATGGTCCGATTTTGTTTAAATTAGGTATGTAGGTCTAAACCCACAATAATTTCAGGCGTTTTTTTTTCATTTTTTTGAATTTTTTATTTTTAAGGGTATTATACCCCGAAAAACCTTAAAAAATCCAAATTTCTCAAAAACGGCTCTAACGATTTTGATTAAAATTTTGTGGTTTATGAAGCTTAAAATGGTGAATAAAATGACCCCACCCGCATCTCCGAGAAAATGCCCGTTCAAAAGTTATGGAGTAAAAAGTGTTTCAAAAATCAATTTTTTTTGGATTTTCAAAATAGCTGTTGTCTTGAAATAAATTTTACTTATCACCCTTAAATCAAGCTCAAAAAACTAAATAATCCAGTATTTTAAATTATTGCTCTACGTCAAGTGGTTGCGGAGAAAATTCAATTTTTCGTTTAGCGGTAAACGCAGTACGTTGTTAAAAGTCACAGACGCGCGTAGCGTCAAACGAGCGCTGCTCAGCTGGTAGCTATCCGACTGAGTCATCAAGACATTAATGTTTGAAGCTTTTAACACCTTTTTTATATTGTTGGGAGAAAGTATGTGTCAGTTAACTGATACCGTTTATTACTAATGTATTAGGTATAAGGGCACAGACTCAAACATTTACATACAAGAAAACATAAAAAAAAATTCAAACGTCTGAAATGCTGAGGTACCAAGCATTTTAGAGCTTACATCGGACGAAGAAAACTTTTAAGTCTTTTAAGTTTTAAAGTGCTGGAACCATTTTAGTTGGGGAAACACCTTTAAAGAATCTTGTATTGATTATAATAATAATAATAATAATAATAATAATAATATTTATTGCACAACAATAAATTGCATTGCAAAATACATGATTTTTATATAAATAATTTTAAAGTAATTTAACCTATATAATATTAATTTTTCATGATATATTTTCATATAATCAATTTTTTCCCATAAAATCTTCAATTTTATATAATGCTTCTTCCAACAAGATTAATTTTATTTTCTTCTTGAAAGTTCTAATATCCGCTTCATTTTTCAAATCTTCTGGTAACTTATTATATAATTTTATCCCTTGGTACTGTAGATTACGTTGAAATAATTTTGTATTATGTTGAGGAATTACAAGGTGAGATTTATTTCGCAGATTTGAATTCTTGTTAACTTCAAAATTTTTAAAATTATTCTTCACAAATAACAAACATTCATATATATATAATGAAGGAAATGTCATAATTTTATTAATTTTGAATATATCTTTGCAAGGAAAATGTCTTGGTTTTTTAAAGATAACTCTTATTGCTAATTTTTGTAAAATAAATATTTCTTTCCATCTTGATGTAGAATATCCCCATATGCTTATTCCATACTTCATATGTGGATAAAATAAACCATAATAAGCTGATATCATTAATTGAAGATCACAGAATTTTGACAATTTTCTTAAGACAAAAATTGAGCAAATATCAGGTGTACCAAAAGTAATTCTCCCCACTACTGTTTTTTTTTTTTTTTTTTTTTTTTTTTTTTTTTTTTTTTTTAATTTTTTTCAGCTTTAGAGATTTTATTTTGGGGATATCTTAGTGAACAAAAGGGGAAACTTTTGATGTGTCAAAATTTTCAACCCCTCCAACGAAAATGTGATTTTGTTGGGTAAATAAAAAAGTCCTCATTTTTAAAATTAATTTAATATTTTGTACATAATTTAAATCCTTTATATATTCTTTGACATTTTTTTAAGCCTAATAATTAGGGAGCTAGAATTAATTTAATTTCATTTTTAGTCCTATAAGAATAACATTGGGCAATTTTTCATTGCCCAATGAACATTGCAACATTTTGTGTTTTATGAATGAATGAATGAATGAATGAATGAATGAAAATACTTCTTTATTGAGGCGAGTTTAGGGCCAACATGGCCCTTTCTTACAACTAACCTCTTAACTAATAAAACAAACAGAACTTTTTACTAAAAACAAAAGAAAACTTACTGACGATTTAAAATAAACAACAATCACAAAATAACTATACAAAGGCAAAATAAATGAACATTTTGCTTGTGAAAATAATTATAATTTCGCATAAACACACTTATTTTCACACTTAATATGGCAGAAAAATAATTAAATTTGACGTTTTCATTAAATAAATGTTTGTAAAACGTCATTTTTAAACATTTTTTACTATTGGGTATTTTTAATTTACTTAATGGTTTCGGAGATAAAGGCAATGAAAGCTTGTCCGATGTTATTCTTATGGGACTAAAATGGACTATAATTGCCCCTGGCTCCCATTGTTAGGTTTATAAAAAAAAATTTGAAAGAATAAACGAGTATTTATAAATTATACATTTAATTTAAAATTGATATAAAAAGAGGGGTTAGAATTTTAAACTTTTGAGAAGGTCTACCTTGCAAAACCCCAATTTTGGGAATGAAAATTTTGACACATCAAAAGTTTTCTCTTTTGGTGACCAAGACTTAGAAGATAATCTTGTTTTCTATAGCCGTAAAACAATAATAGGTGAAACGGATATTTGGGAAAAACACATCTTATTTTAACTCAGTTACACATTGGCTTTATGGTGACCGGTGAAAAAAAGATGAAATCGAGCGTCATTTATTTACCTAATTTTTCCATCCTGCGTAGTATCGTGTACTGCTAAAACAGAAGTAGTTTTTTACCTTTATCCATTTAAACTACAGTTTAAGGACTCATACATTCTCATGATATTTTACAATCCTCTTATGTTAAACCAGTCTCCCTATGTGAACATAAAACATCATTATTCCTTGAACGGAACGATCGCAAGATAATCACAGACTCCAAGAACCTCCGGTGGATCTCTAGCTAATGCCGTGACGAAGACGCGAACACTTTGTAGGCCAATGCCGCGGGACCTTGACGCTTTGTTCTCCCAGACAACAGATGCAGATAACGAGAATACATTTTCTTTTCAAATTAAATTAATTAAAAGAGATAGTGATTTCTTGTCTTTCAATAACAATTGAGAGAATTCTTGTAATTACTTTGTTTCTACATTCGTCTTAGAGTTTTTTTTTTTAGTGCAGTAGTCAATTAATTGTTTTAGAAGACGAAAATTTTAACAATTAACAGAAAATCAGAGTATTAAGATTTAACTGATATCAATAATTCTGCAAGAATTTTTCATAGAGAATTTGAATTAATCGAGCATGGAAACTAACTCCCTCCCTCCAGTGCATACACAGAGAAAACTGTTTGGTTGAATCCAACAAAATTATTTAGTTAAATCATTTTACCTAAGAATTTAGTTAGCTTAGCTAAAATTTGTTACTTTAACTATCCCACTATTTGATTCAATAAAAATTCGTTTGTTGGAAAGTCTAAAAAGTTGTTGAAGAATTTAAAATCAAACAAATTATCTATTTGGCACCTATTTAATCAAATATTTTGGTTGACTCAACTTTTCTTTCTTTGTAGAGTAGCCTACACTATTTGTTCACTTTTCACTTTTTAATGTTACTATGTTTCAATGTTTGCAAATTCTGAAGTAAAAAGCCTCTTAGGCCGGTTCCTACGTGGGCGACAGATGCGACGCGACGAGAGCGACAAATTTTCAAACAAATGTATGAGCATTGGAGCGTTATTAGTGGGCGACAGGAGCGACAACAATTTACAATGTATAACATTATGGCGATCCAAGCGTGTCGCTGGCATGATTTTCGCACGTCATCAAATTTACTATAGAAACACGACTCGAAGTGGGTTTAAAATAACGCCACTTTTGTTCAAACTTGTTTCAAAATCTTCAGTGAAGTTTTAAACAAGCTTGATAGTTAGTTAGTCATTCTTTGGTGTAAAAATTATCTTTAAAATAAAACTAAAAAATTGAACCTTTAATACAATCTACGTATTAAATTTTCAACAACTTAATACACTTATTAATTTGTGTGGTGTTTAGCATTGTAGCTTACCTACAAGTCCTAATAGCCAACACCCATACATTCAGACACACCCCAAAAGGTTTTATTAAAATCAGTAATATCTCAAACTTAAACTTTTTATATACTATCAACCAAAATTTGAAATTATATACAAAAAATTTCACAATCATGGAAAAAAGTAAAATCCTTCCTTTGTCATTAAGTGATTTTACTGTATTTTTAATTTTCTCACCCACGAATTTACTATAACGTAACCGCAAACCAGTTCAGATAAAACAATACACTTTCTGATGATGAGGATCCATTTAAAAGTATCCGTTAGTCCAAGTAGGCCAGGTGGCGCGAGCTCACGACCCAATCACCATGGCGGAACAAAAATAAACTACAAATTAAGTAGAACGGACTGTCTTGGCAATGTCAATAACTATGTCTGCAAATAGCGGCACAAGCCAGTAGCTGATTGGGTGACAGCTCTTTGCTCTTTGCTCTACGCTACCGTTCATGACCGATCGTACCACGAACAAGCATGGCTTTTGTGTTGCGACAATAAGTGTTGTTGAACTTAAGCGTGTCAATAATTACTTGAGTGAAAGAGAGATTTGTGATCTAATAGTATGGGTAATTTATTTGATATTCAATTTAACGGAGACCAATTAATTAAAACTTTAGGCGGGAGAAAAATGTTACACTATATAAAGTCATATCTAGGAAATGAGCTCAATGCTGAAAAGTGATGTGTCATGTTCATAAGTAATTTTCAAGTTTGAAAGGGCCCAAATATCGGTCACTGATTAGGAAATGTTACTATTAAATAATAATTCCCCCATTAGTCGAGGAATGAATAAAAAGTTAACGTGTATGTGTGTCACTTGCCCCGCGGTTTTGGGGCTATCTCAAAACAGGTCATTTGCCCCGAGGGTTAATAGAGGTAAAAAATGGGGGCTAAGCATACAGTTCACTTGCTTTGGCAGAAAAAAGGGAGCTACAGCCCCTCCCCCAATGGCCTTAAGTAATATGGTGTTACATTTCAGTCTAATTAGGACAAGGATGAATTGGGTAAATCACCTTAAGTTAATTCCATTTCCATGTGAATTTAAAATTAATATTTCATAGTACATTAAATTTATGTAATACACTTTATGCAATATTTCCATGAGAAAAACTAGTGAAAATGAATCATTCTTGTGTTTTATCACTAAGCCGGGGAATACGATAACTCCAGGAGACGTTTTTACTCACAACTCTCGATCTCGTTAAATAGCATTTACATAAAAAATTATATTGAGGGACTAAACAAAGGCAAAGAATATTTGTACCAATAAATTTACACAGTCTTAAAAGTCTTTTATGAACAAATAATAATAATAAAGGAGCCAAATGTCAGGCTAATAATCGCCAGAAGTCCTTAATGACAGTAACTGCTCCTGCGAATCAGTCGATGTCACGTCACATCAAGGCTCAGTGCGGTAAACAGTGAGGTAAGAAGTGGGTTAACCGGTTTGTGCAATACAGACTCGGACTGGTCGACCAACCATAAACTGTAACCGGTAAATGTAACAGCCCACCCACCGATATCGGTCCTATATCGGCCAGTGCGATTCATCGAGCCAGCAGTTATTCGACATTGAATATCGACCATAAACTGTTACCAGGAAATGTAACAGCCCACTTACAGATACAGATATCGGCTAGTCCGATTCATCGAGCCAGCAGTTTCGACATTGAATATCGACCATAAAATGTGACCTGTAAATGTCAGCCCACCCACCAATACAGATATTGGCCAGTGCGATTCATATAGCCAGCAGTTATTCGACACTGAATATCGACCATAAACTGTAACAGGGAAATGTAATTTAACAGCCCACCCACCGATACAGATATCGGCCAGTGTGATTCATCGAGCCAGCAGTTATTCGACATTGAATATCGACCATAAAATGTGACCTGTAAATGTAACAGCCCACCCACCGATATCGGCCAGTGCGATTCATCGAGCCAGCAGTTATTCGACAATGAATATCGACCATAAACTGTAACCGGGAAATGTAACAGCCCACCCACCGATATCGGCCAGTGCGATTCATCGAACCAGCATCGCAGTTATTCGACATTAAATATCGACCATAAACTGTAACAGGGAAATTTAACAGCCGACCTAATGATACAGATATCGGACAGTGCGATTAATCGAACCAGCCAGCAGTTATTCGACATTGAATATCGACCATAAACTGTAACCGGGAAAATGTAACAGCCCACCCACCGATATCGGCCAGTGCGATTCATCGAACCAGCAGTTATTCGACATTGAATATCGACCATAAAATGTAACCGGGAAATGTTATGTAACAGCCTACCCACCAATACACGGCCAGTGCGATTCATGGAGCCAACAGTTCGACACTGAATATCGACCATAAACTGTAACCTGTAAATGTAACAGCCCACCCACCGATATCGGCCAGTGCGATTCATCGAACCAGCATCGCAGTTATTCGACATTGAATAACGACCATAAACTGTAACAGGGAAATTTAACAGCCGTCCTAATGATACAGATATCGGCCAGTGCGATTCATCGAGCCAGCAGTTATTCGACACTGAATATCGACCATAAACTGTAACCGCGGTAAATGTAACAGCCCACCCACCGATATCGGTCCTATATCGGCCAGTGAGATTCATAGAGCCAGCTGACACTCAATATCGACCATAAATTGTGAGCTGTAGCTGTAAATGTAACAGCCCACCTACCGTATTGAGCAATTCGATCTATCGGGTTGATCTAAGCAATATTGAATTCTTCTTTTGGCGAAGGTACTTTATAATATGCCTCTTTAGCAGCGTTCCATCAGTATTTATAATATCATCGTTTACTATATAAAACTTGTAATGATAATTTAAAATGTACCTAGAATGCGTTAAATGTACACTTTAGGAGTGAAGTTTCAGGAATAGGGATGGTTTCATTACCGATTAGTTTTACACCGCTATAGGCCTATATGTAAGTACTGACGATAACAGGAACATTGTGGCTGTATAACCCTACTGTATATATTATAACATTACATTTTTTGTACATATAAAAATTTGTAGATCTATTTTGCAATTTGCGTTGTATTAAAGACCTCCCGTTCAAAATGAATGTGCGGTCAAAAGTCAGAATTTTATTTCCCAAAATGCAACGAATTTAGGCCTAACTAACCTCCTAAAGTTCTGAATTCCCCTAATTTTCGTGAGTCAGCTGGTATTTTAATTTACCCCTGGAAGTTCGGATGGATAGCGCAAAGCGCTACCTCTCCTAATTACTGTTGCAGCACTTATTTTTTTAAACTACCGTTAAAATTATCATGTTTATTTACGTAAATGCAAAACAAAGCACTATGTGACATGAGGAATTGAACAGCTGTATTCGGTGACTCTGATTGGTTGGATTAAAAGGCTGCTTTCACACTGGCGACAATTAACAGCTGACGCCGGCAGCAGCGAGTGGTCGCGAGTTTTGAAAAAGCATTGAATAAGGCAGCGGCAGGATCGGGACAAATTGGTGAGTTGAAACCTGTAATTGGCCGCACATTATTTTGAACGGACTGTAAAGTTTTAGCATTGACTATGTACACTAACGTGAATAGACCTCTCATCCAATGCATTTACTTTGAGGCAAAAATTTGGATGTTCGGGGGACGCGGAACCAGAGTCGCTGACATCGATCTTGTTATTATTCAGCTGATTTTACAGTGCTACAAAAACACTTTACCAAAACATAAACATAACTTTCAGTTATAAAATGTTTCATCCTTGGTTGAGAAGAGTGGTAATACTGATTTATCTATCACATGTTACGTGTACTTCCGTGGACGCCACACGAGATCGCACCACCGTCAATATGCTTCACACACGCCTATGCTATGAGAAGTCTACTCACGTTAGTGTACATAGTCAATGGTTTTAGTCTGTAACACCACGGATAAGCCTATAGTGAATGTGTAACGTTCCATTGTCGTTTTATGCATATTAAGGTATATCCGACAAAACAATCAGTATTTCCCAAATTCACCAATTGCACAATTTAATGGGATCTGAAAAGTTCTATTTGTTTTAACATAAGTAACATAAGTTCTTCATTTATTCATAAATTGATAATACAGTTTATTGCTCTAAGACATAATGTATTCTTACTAATTACAATAAAATATTTCAACAAACAGATTCCAAAAAGCAAATCACAGAGAATCTGCTTGTTTAAACAATCGAGGAATAACAGAGAGACAGCGAAACAGCAACAAATTGTACGTTTCGTCTTTGTTGGCAAGGGATTTGAATATCTCTTGTCTGAAAGCACGCACAAATCAACAAAGCGTCAATCATCAGCGTTGGGGAAGAGACGAGGAGACCCGGCCTAGGCAGAGGGCCAAGCGTCCCTTGCCAACTGTCGAGCACTGGATAAATACCACAACTGGCTGCTGGAACCCGCAGCAGAATACATTCTACACGTGGCTGCGGGGTCGCAGAATCTACAAATGGTTGGCAGAACTGCCAACAACAATGAAATTTTGATGCGTTTGGACAGCCTTCCATCAAACTCGTTTAGACAGTACAACCGCTCAAGTAAAATGGCAAGAAACAATATTCTTGATTCATGCCAATCTAAGACCATGCAGAGTAAAACTCATCACACTGAAAATCTACTGAATATTTAAGCTGTCGTAGACGTGAAAAAACTTAAATTAAGTTCTGCTTTGATAGTTTCCCTGCTCTAAAACACTAAATAACTACATTAGTTGTTTATTGACTAATAAACTATCCAAAAATGACCATTCATTTAGATCAATCTCCATAGAAAGTGTAAGGGTGGGTTTACACGTGAGAGTTTTTCACTCTCGGAGAGTGGTTAGTTACTCTCATAAAAATCTCAGACAGCTGTTGATAGTACTCGCAGAAAACTGTCTGGGATTAACAATCTTGGAAAATTCGCTTGTTGTGTAAACACCTCTGCGAGTACCTGCTGAGAGTACGAAACTCTCTGAGAGTGAAAAACTCTCACGTGAAAACCTACCTTAAGTTTATCTTATGATTGAAATTTTAAATGTTTTATTCTTCTAGAACTTTGCTAATAGAAAAGACTTATTAGAGGGCTAAAATGTTCAGTTATACATGAAGTAAAAATATTGGGTCTATAAATTTACTTTATGTAAACTATGGAATCGTGGAAAAGGTGCGTCTCAAGTGCTTGGATCATCAATGTTATTTTATGCGCCTAACTAGCTCTTCCACTAATTATTGTGTTTTATTGTGTTTTTTAACGAAACTACTCAGAATCAGTCGTTGCGGTGAACGAGGAAAAGAGTTGAAAGTTTGGTGCACGAAAATGCAATCGTGTGAAGTTATACTTTCTACGGTGGCAAATTAACGACTTTCACCCACGATGTAGCTCTTGGGGTCCCTCAAGGTCAAATCTAGGGGGTTCGTTTTTCGATATCCCAGAGTATAAAAAATGAGGAGAGAAGCATAACTTAAATTAAAGACTAATAATTTGTAACATAAAATATTTAAATAATAAAATGCATCAATTACAAGACATGCTAAGGGTCTACAACGGTATGCAGCATACAAGTTTCCTTAGTTCCCTTTATAGTGCAATAATGTATTTTCAAGCCACAACCCTTTAGATCGAGGTTAAGACAGGTTTAGATAACTTTTTAGATCGAGGTTGTGGTTCCCCTCCAAGATCCCTACTTAGTTTACAACATAAAATAATCAGCACAGCACTTGAATTAAATTTAGATTTTCAAAAAACGGACGTCTTAAAGAAATCGAAAAAGTTGGTAAAAGGGTAACTTTTAGTTTAAGAGAGTTATTTTCATGTGAATAAAAATATTCACAATATCTATTCGGCTGAGGTGTAATCTACTGACACCAAAATGACTGCGATCATTTTTGTAGTTTTAAGTAAATACACCAAAACACCATTTTAAAAGCCCTGGAAGCATTAAATAGTTCCCATTCATGAAAACCGGTGATTGAAGGAGAGGCGGACTTTCACCGGAGACTCCCATCACAAGGGCCGATGAAAGTCTTCCCGTATGTAGAGATGTAATCAATTCTCAGAAGAGTTTAAGGCATTTTTAAAGTAAAAGGCGGGAAAGGAAAGCTGCGGGCCTTGAAGGGAGAAATCAGTGACTTACCGGCGCACCGGAGAAACGCGTCTCCGACACTGGAGAAGATGTCACTCGGGGATGCTACATGGATGTTTTTTTAAGAATTTAATAAAAAAAATCAAATGGTATTTAAGGCAGGATGCATGTTTTTATTCAGGTTTTATTATCATGCAAATGTGGCAAGATACTATCGGTTCTCTCATTTAAGAGTATGTCGCCTTATTTGGCTCAATGGTAGGCTATGAAATGTTTTAGTGAATTTTTTGCTAGTGGTAGGATTAAAACGTAAATTCTTTATAATAGCAGCACCAGGTTAGCCGAGCCTTGCTCGTTGGTTTTAATTTACTTTTGTTATAGTGTCATGGTAATAAAGCTATTTCCACCAATAACCAACTATACCTCTTCACAGTTAACAGCTGTTTCAAAAACCGCTTAACGTTAATGTTCCTTTTCATCACTCCGTATACGAAAGTGACAACTTGCCGTACAGCTGAGACCTTGGAAAGTACTCATTTCCCAAACTGTCACCGTCAGCTGATTTTACTGACCTGTACGGAAAGTAATGTTTACAAACATTACTTTAGTCCAAGGTAAACAAACTTTTCCGTACAGCAACAATCAGCTGGGTTTAAAACAAATTAAATTTTGAATTCCAGCTTTGTTTACTTTGTCCAATGGCGAAAAATTTACAAAAATAATCCTCCTTTAAAACTTCCACATTTATCAATAATTGCGTCGTGATGAAAAAGTATCGTTCACAACTCGTCCGGAAAGCCCATTTCCGGACTAGTGGTGAAATATACTATTATTTTTGTATACCTTTATTCGTTGTTATTTCGTTACCAAAATAGCAACCCATAAGACCAACGTTAAAAATTACGATTTTCAAACTTAAATTTAGACCAAATGCAATTTTTCCTGGGATTGAGGATTATAAACTTATTTTTGGGCCAAAACACTCTTAGTGGAAAAGCTTAAGCAAAATCTACCCGCTAGATTTCGAGATCGTGGAACACACATCCCTTCAGACGTTGCTCGTATTTCAGTATAGGATTCTATCACGGGTATTTTTTTTAAACATTTGCTTAGGCCTTATGTAATTTATTTCATTATTTTTTAAGTGTACAAACTCAGGGCGATTGAAAAGTCACTATTTTTTTTCTTATTCTATAAACTATTAATGTTATGAAGTATACAAAATTGCTAAAAAGGTATATTTGTATTGGTTGAATTATAGTTCATATACAGGGTGACGCAAGCTAATTAATTGCAATGACTGAAATAGGTATACAGGGGAAGGACAAAAGTAGGGCATTTTGGCATAAATTATTATTTCATGGTGTTTTAATCAGTTATTAAATATTAACTATGATAGACATCATAAAATAAGTATTTATTTCCATTTGATTCTCCCAACACTATCAAAATAGCAAAACTGACTTCTAAATAACGTACTGATGCAATTTTCACACATAAACCCCAGATATTTATTTTTTATTGAATAATCAGGCTACCAACCCCGCGGTATAAGTTGAAATTTCAATAAAACTAAACCTTGATTAATGGTATTAAATTACATCTTGTTAGTTATTACTTGGCTTTAAAATACCTATTGAGTTAGGTCGCCATTGCAATAAAGGTATTAAGGTATTTTGTTTAGCCTATTTTTAGAGACCGAACAGGAACAGTTTCCAAACAATAGCAAATATAAAAAGGCAATGACATTCTAATCATTCTGAAGGTGGTGATGGTTACATACCTAAGATCTCTGGTTTTATGTGAAATGTTCATATAGTTATTTTATTTCAGTAGTTCATGAGAGGGTGGATAGCAAACAAAGGTTATTTCATTATTTGAATATAAATATTTTTAAATCATATAATTAATTTTAGTTTACGTAACTTGCAATGTAACCCGCGTATGGCCTACCTTTATTAAGATGTACGGGGGTAACTATCAATAATCAATAGTCATATTTTCCAAACGATAGTAAATTTGGCTAAAGATTTGTAGAAAAGAAGCGGTTTGGTATAACTTTGTTTTAAACATTGAAATCACTTTTTTGTTGCTTTCTATAGAGCGGAATGGTCGAAATGAGCGAAACCGTAACTGGAACCGCTAAATAGAAAAGTGAAACCTGGATCGCGTGTCTGCTTTGTCGCTAGTCCTGAACATCCATCAGACGTAAATCGAGCCTCACAAGTCTAGCCGAAACTGCTGCCAATTTGTATTAATACTCCAGCATCTGGGTCGAAATACCTGCCTGATCAAGAACTAGGTACTGATGTAGGGGACAGCGGGACAAGATGTGTACTTAACTTTAAAGGGCGATAAAATTGCAATAAAACCATCAACGATATCAATAAAATCTTTAAAAACCTAATCGTACATTGAAGGGCCAACTGTGCAACTGCGTAACTGATCCCTACAAATTAAGATAAACACAAGTAAATAGTCCATTTTATTGCTAGGTTTTAGGGATGAATTTCATTATTCCTGTTTATATGTAAAATATATATATATATATATATATATATATATATATATATACGGAATTTTATTTTGCAGTACAAAACTTCCAAATAGAAGAGTAGCCTACATAGTCGTACAACGAAAAAGGTCCATAGTTAATATTTTATGTGATATTTAACACCAATAAGCACCCGGTTTATACTAGAGAACCTTGAGTCCATTGGATTGGGAATACAGCCAAGTTTAAACTACGAGCCAGGTTTAAAATATGAGCCGTGTATATACAAAAACTACACGAGACTGTCCCTCTGTACTACGAGAGTTATTTAATTTCTAACTACAGCATCGATTCGGAGTTTTCATTAAAGAGGATACCGTTGTCATTGGATAATAATCTTGAAATAGGTTAAAAAATTATAACGCCTAAATCCAAAACTTGTCACGTGATTCGGCCCTCGACTCAAAACAAACTTCTACGTACTTGACTTACCCCTGTACCCCTTTGCCCTCAGCCCACCTCTTCATGTAGGTATACATGGGTCGGCCAGGCGGCAATGAACCCAAACTCTTACTCTTGTATGTGACTTATTTTTGGACTCAACCCAAAGTCTTAACAAATTCGTTATTTGCGACTTGACCCAATACATTCATGTATAGGCCTACGTGACTCGGCCTGAACCCAAACTCTTTCACTTGTATGTACTTATCCCTGGAGCAAACTCTTTCACTTTGTAAGTGACTTATTCCTGGACTCAACCCAAACTCTTTAACACATAAGTGACCTACTCTTTGACACAAACCCACGTATACGTGACTCGTCGCTGGACACAAACTACCTTACCTTACCTTGTACGTGACTCGGCCCTGTACTCAACCCAAAAACTCTTACCACGTACGTGACCTAGTTTCAAACTCATTCACTTACCGTACACTTGCACTTATCTCTCAATTTCTATTGTTCGTGACTTATCCCTGAACCAAAACCCTTTCATTTGTACGTGACATTCCTGGACCCCCCTAACCCTTCAGTATGTGACTTAACCTTAGGTTCGGATTTGCATCTCCTGTGTGACTCAGCCCAGCGCCCAGACTCCCCGTGTACGTATGTAACCGACTGGGCGTCCTTTCTTTCACTCTCAGTGCCACAGTTTCAGCTGAACCGGTTCTTCAGGGCCGCTATGGCCTGCGCTTGTTTATGAGTAGCTAGAAGCCGCTAGATTGCCCGCGGGTTCCTCAAATGAGCTGGGGTTCTGTGAAACTTGAGTTTACCCAGCTCTGCTCGGTGTTTAGTGCTGGCTTTCATCCAGACTTTTTTACTTTTATTACAGGCTCGTTAGGTTCAAAGGTTTCCTCTTCAAAATTAGATTTAGATTTCATAACGATTTGTCTGAATCATCAGGACTTGTTCATGACGGCAGATACACAATAAAATCGATATAAGCCCGTAATTCGAAGTTTTTATTTGTAAAAAGGTTGGCTTGACAGCGAGTTCCCATACTTATCAAGAAGACTTTCGGTTGATGCCCTATGGTTAATAATCACGTCACGAGATATTTAGCTAGGTTTTAAAATCATAGAGTAGCTGCAACTTCCGTTGATTACATTGTCTGAGTTTATCTTATAAAACTCGTTCCAGCCCTTATTTCGATTACGAATCTGTTTTCACTACTATCAACCTGAACAAACATTAATAATGTAAACAAACGTGTGTTCCATAGTTAGAACTTTAATATGTATGAAACCACGTATTACGTAATAACACCCAGCTTACAAAAGTTCTAGTATAAAAACTGTGCCAAACCGCAATGAACCTCTTGTTACAGAGATAATTCTGCGACCTGTCCAGACAAGTTACCCTTGAGTTGCCAAGCCGATGCAATTCCAATTTCCAGTACCTTCTCTCTCTCAACTGTTTGAAAATACATGTATTCCATTCGTGTGATGTGATATTTTAATATGGTCATTTTCATATAAATGGAAAATTTTGCAAACGCATTAATTTTGTGTTCTATTTGAAAAAATGTAAAATTAAGGTAGGTCTGTCGACCTAATATAGATTTTTTAATACGTTCTCTTTTGAAATTCATAAGGTTTTTGAAATCCTACTTGGGGATTATGTATAAAAAAATGACTACTGCAAATGGTTACAACTTAACTGCACGAAGAAAATTTTATAAAATACGGAAGCAAATATTTTACTCCAAAACAAGCTCTGTTTGTACAAAACATTTTTTCAAGAGTTTTCACTCACAGGTTTTGGAGATTTGAGCTGATTCAGTGGGACTGAAAAATCCGGTTTTCGTCCTACAGACCTTCAAAGTGCCCCCGTTAACCTCATGAACTTTTTTTAAGTTACTAAACCAAAATAAGCTGATAACCATAAAATAACCAACATGTTATATTCGTTGTGGGAGTAAGTGAGCGGAACAAACGAGCTTGTCTTACAAGTTTAAAAGTTTACCGAGCTTATGCTCGGTACTTTCTAATAAACTATGAACTAACCACTTTTATACAAAGCCTTTGTAAAACGTTACAGTACAAGTTATTCAACAAAATTTTAACAGGATTTATATGGTTTAAACTAGCGCCAATAAAAAAATGTAAAATAAATTTGAGATTCCTTGACACTAATTAAAATTCAGATAAGTCAATCTTTATAACTAATTTGAACAGCTAATAAAACCTTTGCCTAGACAATCTGTAAATGATATTTCTCCGAAACCGGACCTGATTTTGACACGAACAAACAACAAATGGTCCCAATTTCCGACGAAGTAACCAGCCAAGATAAACTTGAAACAGAAGACAAAGGAGACTCGAATAACAAAGCGACCTAAAAAAAGAGCGTAAACAGTCGGGAGCCGCGGTAACAAGGGATTTTGCAAATTAAGACTAATAGTTCTGGCGGGAACAATGCTTGTCTATCCAAGCCGCCTGTTTCCTGCTGGCTTGGCTTGGCGCGGACCCAGGGGCTCCCCTGAATAACGACGACGGCGAGGTCGTCGCACCGGGGACGAGACTTGAATCATGAGGCGACCACAGCCACGCAGACTCGGGTGGAGGCAACGGGGTTTATACAAAGATGGAGAAGTTTGCCACCTCTAGATTGGCGCCATTTTACCCACGACCCGCCATTTCCTTGGTAACCAATCCTTCATTTACATTTTCCCATCTGTTATCATCTGTCATTTAACCCACACCTAACCAACATTTCTATGGTAACCAATCTCAATGGCCTCTTCTTAGGCCATCAAATCAAAGTGGTTAAAAAAATAATAATAATTAAAAATTAGATGTTTTAAAAGTACTAAAATAAGCTTGTTGAAGCTTATTGCATTAAAGCTTGTTGCATTAAATCAAAATAGCTTTGTCCCAAAACTGAACCAACTGTATTGGTTGTCTACCCTTCACTTTGGGAAATTTAACTTTCAGGAGAGTTTTTTAAATGCATATTAGGAAGTTAAAAATTATGCAAGAAATAGCCTACTATACAAAAAGTTAAGTTAACTTATTTTCCACAAAAATATTCTATCCGTTAGCCGAAGGAAAGTGGTAATTGTTTTGTTTGTTTTCTCCTTTATCTGAAAGGCTGACGCGATTGGTGATTAATTAAGTTAAATTTAATAATTTGTCAACAAGATTCATTTCAAAGCGTGACGTTATATAGAATAATTGTCAGAGCTACGGTTGGACCACAAAGACTTTGGCCCAAAGTTATTAATTTTCTGAACTGGAACTAAAATTTGAAGATTCAACTCTTCTACAGCTCAAAACTCAAGTTGGATATCTAATTTAAAGCATATTCTGCGAACTACACTGCAGCAACGTAGCGCTGTGCTGAAGTGTTCTACTTGGAGCGATTGATATAACAGAAGAGAATGAAAACATTTCACCACTCCCTCTACCGGGTGTGGGTGGTGTCGGTGGTTACATAAACCAAATAGACCCGAGAGAAAGCTGAACTGCCAATCTGAGACAATACTGGACCAGTCCGGAAACGAGCGATGTGGATGTGCGATCCCGCTGCTCCATTCTGCGTTCGATTGGGAATGTAAATCCAGTATGTTGTCTAATTGATGTTCTATTTATTTATCACTCTGCAAATTAAATAGAATAAAATTTGGATTGAGATTTCTCTAAGATTCTTTTCTTTGTCTAAGAAAGTTATATCAAAGTGTTAAATTTCATTCATTCCTCGGAAAAGGTCGTACAGGCTTCAAAATTAAGCAAGCATTTCAATTACAAAACTTTACTTGGTGATCTTTTAAGTCTCAGCGATTATTTAAAGGTTAGCTTTGTTCAGCATATTCACCTGGGATTTTCCAGATCTGGTTTTATTCTGATGATAAATTGTATCTTAAAACTTTTTTAACAACATTTAGGCCTATACCTCCCGCCTTAAAAAGGAGAAAGGAACATGGAACCGAATGGTATGTACCATACAAATCAACAAAATGCCAAGAAGTAAATATAAGTGCCGCCGTTCCTCCGAGTTCTGCAATTCATAACGTATACAGTGATAAAATTCTATTTCAGCAGTCAACGAGTGTTCATATCAAAATGTGATGGAATTCCTTTCAATGAGAATCATTCATACCTAATTCGACAACAGCTTTTGGACGTGTTCGCAAAACGAGAAGTATCTTAAATCTCATCGCAAATTGACAATTTCAGCACGGATACGAATGTGATATCATATGAGACGAGGTGGAATTCCTCCCGTGGGTGGGGGGGGGGGGGGGGTTCTGGAAGGCGGGGGAGGAGGCAGCACAGCCAAAGTACTTGGCCACCGGTCAAATTGGACTACGGAGCCCCAGGGAATGCGTCCAGTGTAACGAATGGCCCCGAATGAGTCGCTTTGTTTCGAGCTGGGGGCAGACATAGTTGTAAACAAGACAACAAGTAGCCAGAACTACCTGTTGGGTCATCGCGGTTGTTAGGTTCGAAATATATCGTGGCTCCGACAGACTTGGCCGAGAAGTCTGCAACGAGTATGATTTATATGGAAATAATTCTTGTTGCTGACGTAACGTATTTGGTGGCATTTCTGGACTCCTTTGTTGGACTATTGTTAAGCATTTGTCGGAAGAAGTATTCAACTGGCCAAATCGTGCATGGTCAACAACTGTTTTTGAAATATAATTTTTGTTACAGTACTAAATTTGAAGATATGTAGAATTGATAATAAGTAACGTAAACCCCTAATCAAAGAGGTGAAAACTGAATAATTTTTGAACTTCGACTCTTCAAATTATTTGCTTTTCTTACCGTAACTATACCTAAGCCGCGTCCGCACTGGCCGAACATGTTCGGCGAACAAAGTTCTTCCGAACTTTAGTTTGTTCGTTGCTAACCTATTGGAATGTAAATAATACGGCCGGTAATTGTTCGTTAGGAATGTTTGTTAATTTTTTGTGTTCGCCGAACAAGTTCGCCACGAATGTTCGGCCAGTGCGGACGCGAATGTTCGCCTATCTAGTTCACTTCCACATGAAAGAGTTTTAGCTGTTGTCAATTTGAATGATCATTATATTGTAAATGATCATATACGAAGGAATAAATTGTCATAAAATATTGTACCCTCTTAAAATTTACAAGTTTTACATTGTCTCCAATAAAAATGAAACCACACAATACCAAACATCAAAAACACAAATAAAAAAAATGTGTATTGTTTTTTTTTTGTTTTTTTTTCTAAATCAAGAATATGCAATTTTTGATTGGAATGAGAATCAAACGAATCTAAAAAAGACTTTCTCTTAGAAAATTCATTACTTTCAAATTATTATGTTGCTCCTAATAATTTGTGTTACAAAATTAACGTATGTCTTACATATATGCCGTTTTTTATATAACAACACACCACAAACAAAGCTTTTTTTATTCAACTTCAAAAGATGGCAAAACCATCATCATCCAATCCTGATGGAGCTTTTGCATACCCTTTATTTTAGAACTTACTGGTTGAGTTCCTTTACACCTAAAATAGTTATATTAATATAAATTTTAAATTCAATTTAATAAATTATGAGCACACTTGTAATACCATTGTTTTAAGTATCAGAAAACCTCTTCAAAACGCACCATTCTCCGCATGCATGTTAACCAAAACCAGTAAGATTCTGTTCTCAAAAGTGACCTCCACCTGCAACGTTACTAAAAACTACATACCGTATTGGGCTGCGGCAGGCACTGGAAACAGGATTCACTAATTAATAAGCAAATATAAGCAAGTAAGCAGGAAGATATACTAGTGCTAAAGTGTATGGGTGCCAACTAAACTATGTATTATGTACATCATGTAATAATATTAAAACCTCGGACATCTAAAGTTAGGCTACAGTTAGTTACTGATTGCATAGCTGAGTGGTTACAGAGAGCTCACTTTTAATCTAACTAAGTATGTCGATAGTTCCCGCAAAAAGTTTATAAACACGTTCAAGAAAATAGTTAAACGGAAATTTAAATAGCTGTACCCCAATCAACCCCTATCTTCCTGCAATGTTGTAATTTGTGGTTATCTTTATCTTGGCAACAATGCAGCAACTCTCTTTATAATATTTCCGAGAGCCTAACTTGTAACTTTTTTGAAGGTTAAAACTATATACAGTTGGTTTTGGACATTGATAATCACTAATGATACTAACAAATCAATCAGCTAAAAAGCCACACTAAAGTATTTTTGAATACATTCATAACATCAATAAATATGCTAACAAGATTATTAATACGGCTTCCCAAAGACAGCCATAGATCCCACAGTTGGAAAAATTTAACCCTTCTATCAGGTAACCTCAACATTATTTATTTTAACGTAATCCCCCATGAGCTTTAGGGAAATAATAATGATGGTTATGGTTTACTTTAAAAAGGCAAAGGATAAATATACTGAACACTAAAGATTAGCCTAATGAACTAGAAACAATAAGCAGGACATATTTGCAAGCAATAAATACCGAATTTAAGTTGTTTAATAACTTTGTGAAGGGAGATTTTTTCAGGATGTTCGTATTTTTTATTTATATATCCTTTTTTTAAAGAGCTAGGACTGTGGGTCACAACCATCGACCAAGGAATACCATACTGTTTCTACTGTTCTTCCTTGGCCATTGGCCACAAAAAAGTTTATTTTATGCAGCTTCATAATTATGTATATACTCTTGTAAAGATTTTTTTTAGATAACGTGATCTTCCTATAAAAATTTGTTGGATGTAAAAAAAAATGAGTCAATATTCATCAAAAATAGGCAGAATCCAATCTACATGAGTGGTAAGAAATATTTTAGAATTTGAACTAGGTTTGATTCAATCACTCAATCGGCGTAATATCAGTCCTCAGAGTTTCCAAAGACTAAAGTTATGATTACAGATTTTTTATCCACAAATTATCCAACAACTCCCGATTTCATAGTGTTTTACTTCGTCGACGATCCGACTGCAGTGTCGGTTGCAATACTGGCAACGTTTCTACGTCGCGTCTCCACTAGGATGATTCACGCAGCGGTATCGTAGACCGCTATGCCAGCCCTGCCCTTGGGTCGCCACGCAGCCCTGCCAAGCTATGGCGAAATGTGCATTCCAATGCAACTATAGACAGACCTCCGATAAATATACCTTGCCTAATGTCGTTGTGGTCGAGTATACGAGGTTTGTGGGGGAGGTGAAGGTGGAAATATTCCAATCGGCTTTGGAAAAGTTATATTCATTTTGGAGTATGATACAGATAGACTATCAGTAGGCTTAAAAAATCGGTTTTTGGTACTTAATATCGTAATTGGAACCATAGATTCTTTGATCCATTGAATTAAATATGTAGCATTTCTTTAAAAAAGATCTCTATCCTACATTTTGCACTTCGAGTTAAATGGTCTTACGAATAAATTATTAAAGTCCGTTCGTGTTCGAAGTAAAGTTTTATTTATATGACTACTGAAAATCAAGCAATGTAATGACTTTTTGAATTTTTGCATGGATTTAAAACCAGAAACAAAAAGAAAATAGGTAAAACTTTATAAATCTATGATATTAGTGATTATTTCATTTGCTCTTTGTTTGTAATACATCTTGGCATACGTAATTGTTTTGTAATAGGCTACTGCTGGTTTAATACAAAAGAATGCTGTATTTACAGAAATATCAGTATGAGAAAATGGAAATCGACACTAAATATGACCATCAATATCCGACATCTAAGCTAAAAATTTAAATGATAAAGTAAAACTTCAAAAGGAAGACTTTCAAGGTTATCCTAAAGTTAACGGGTTAACTGTCATTAAAAATCGATGTAATTTAACTATAACAGAGGCTTGCTCTGACAAGGTTGCATTTTCGTACTGCCAAGGCCTACAACCCCATTATAACAAGGGCAATTTGAATTCAACCTAAATAATACAATTTTTTTAACTATAACAGCAGTAATCAATTAAATTTATGACTGCTGTTTGATGTTCATTGTACAGTAGTTCATACCAAAACTCGGCCTTGTTTGTTGAATTTAAAATTAAAATTTGTAATTCGACGTACTACAACCATTTTTGTTTCTGATATTAGTGTCTCTCGACCTGCAAGGAAATTAATTAATGTCAATAGGTTTTAGGCTAAAACTCTGTCTATTTCTGTTGCAGCTTTTCAACATGTTCCTTTACACAGAGGTCTAAATTAGTAATGTCTGCTATAAGGTAAGCATTTTAAAACGTTTAAAAGGAATTTGACATTTCATATCACATGAATTTCAGAGTGATTGCAAAATATAAATTGCAAAGAAATGTTTGCATTGAAGCTTTATTGGGCTAATCGAAAGTAGGCGGCAAAAGTGTTAAGGACACGAAAAGCAGCGGTTGCCAAAGGCATGACAGGCTAGATTACACGAGCAAATGAGCCGTCTGCGAGGTTGCACATCATATGTTTACGCCCCTGGAAACTTCTGTTACTTTAAAGATTTAGAATGTTTCATTATCATCATGTAACATTCTTTGTTACACAATCTAGTTTTTATTAGATTTATAATTTAAAATTTATTCGAACTGATGCTATAAAGAGTATTTTTCTGTGCAAATATAAAAAAACCTACTGTGGGATATTAGGAAATTAAAGACCTTCTCTCCTCTTAAAGTTTTGATTTAAATTTTAAGAGTATAAAAAGTGGTTGTATGTTTTTTCTTAAATTTAATTTTCCTTCTTTTGAAAATGTATTTGAAACACGTTTTTTAATCTAACTAGATATAGAAATTTTTATTTTGGTAATGAAATAAGAGAAGCTTTTACATTGTAAGACGAGTTATTTTTAAAATTATATAACCACAATGCGTTATGGTGCGTAATTTTTTGGGGAGTGCATCTCCTTCATTTATGGGTTTTCAATTTGAAAAAAAGGAATTATTTACACCTCACAAATGATCCATCCATCTCTTGCTTGTCTTACGAGACTAGTATGAGTTACTGTAAGAAAAATCTAGACCTATTTACAGAAGACCTTTTTGGCTCTTAAAGTAAGCTGTAGATTAAGAAACTTCCTGGATTTGTTTCAGTTGAAAGTGCATGAAATACTATATTTGTTTTAGGTTTGACAAATTCGATAAAAATATGAAAAATTTTACCTATTCAAAAGGGTTATTTCATTGATTTGGACGGTTAAAAATTTAATTTTCAAGTAATTTTTTAAAGTAAGATTTTGACATCACGCTAAAGAACTCGTCTGGGTTAATAATCTCTGTTATAAAAAATAATGGCAATTGATCTGTCACACGTGTATTCAATGCCCAGCTATTACGTAAAAGATTTTAGAATAAATTAAACCCTTACGCCAGAATAAGAAAACGTCCCTTAATAAGTAAAAATTTATGCACGTGTTCATTGTAAAGTGCTGTAACGAATGCAAATAATGAGCTTTAAATTATTCAACACATTATAATCTACTAAACGGACATCAATGTTTGTACATGACAAAGAAAGACCAATCAACTACATAAAATGACCTCATCAGACCACCACCAAACTAATATTTGCTCAAACTACCTAAATAATCAAATATTAATTCCACTCCAAATCTCAAAACTAGCGTTTTACACAACAGTTTGGAGAAACAACTACATCAAATCCTTCAAAATCTTCCCTCCACATTGTTCACAAGCCACGAAGCAATACAACTCTATAAGTTTCCGCTTCCGCGGTTGTCCAGCTAGGTGTAGTCACAACATATGGTAGCGGTTATCATAGCTATGTGAGGTCACAAATTATGGCAGCGGTACTCACAGCTAGGTGAGGGCACAACATATGGTAGCGGTTACTCACCTACGGGCAGCAGTGCGATCAAACACACACACAACTGGTCCACCCTCATTGCTCGGCCACTCGACACGAACTGTGGACTGCAGCTCTACGTCTCCAAGCCGCTGCCGCCGCAGCTTTCCACAATGAATGGCGCCCCCTCCAGCCGTGCCTTACCTTCCTTTCTCCACGTATTCCCAGTTTTGCTTCCTCATTCATAAAAGTGAAAATCGGCTTGTTCCCAACGACGGTGTGGGAGTCGGAATAGAGAAAACGGAGGTCTGCGGGAATTTCGGGTCCTGTGAAAATCCTTGGTAGGTTTTTATAGAGATTCAAGAAGTGGAGAGGAATAACTGTGCTTGGAACACAAAGATGATGCAATTTTGTACAGGGTTTTCATAAATGAATGTTGCATTTTTAACACAAATAAAAAGATAACTTTACAAACTACTTAATAATATTTATTTCATCAGAATCCTCATTGAGAACAGTTTAATACCGATACAATTAGTACATTTCAGTGAGCCTACCCATGAAAGCTATATATATATATTGCCTATAGTTAATCTCGACCCAAATGTTGTGCAGCATGTTTCTATTAAAAATGAGGCCTACTGCAATGTAAATTATTTCAATTAAATGAGCAACATCACGGATTGTCTGAAAGTATACAAGACATTAAAACTGCGTATTTGAACTAATGAATTCAGAGGTGCCGACAAATTTTTTTATCTCCCATATAATTTTTATCTATGACCATTGCAATAAGCACTATTATTACAACATTATAAACACCATTCAAACCCGTTGCTCAATAATGTCAAACGTTCGGGGTTCACATTAAAATTCGAGGTTTTGAGTGAGAACGATGATTTGGTCAAGCGACATTTGTGTGGCTACGTTTGGGATGGGTGTGCCCGTTTATAAAATATATATTTTCGTCATGTTTATTACACTAATTAATCAAATTTAAATTGGTTGTAAAGTAGTGAATGCAACGATAGTATTCATCCTTTAAGCTATTAATTGTGGCTTAAGGGCCTCCATAATATAATACAATCATTGCATTAAATACTATTTAAATGTATTAAAAACGGCACCATTCATTTAAGAAACCCCTGTATTGTCCATTTACGATGTTCTTGTTGTGGTAAATCACACAACACTAAAAGAGAATTTCCTACACATTAGGTATTTGATCCTTGGGTGCAGTTCGTTATCGCAACATCTCTGGCCCAGGGGTCCCAAATAGGTACAAACACTCCGTAACATTTCATTTGGCCCATGTCCTTGCCCTGGAAAACTACAGCGGCACTTCATCAAATGAAAATCAGATGGTCATCGAATAAATATTCAATATTGAAAATTTCCTCGTCAACATAAATGGTCGACATAAAAAACCATGACCATTAGCATAAGTTCTTTTTGGATGCTCGCACTCGCCTTCCTTTATGAGTTTTGTCCACTCTTAGCTTGTACAATGTAGGCATAATATTGGATTAACTTTTTTTATTGCTGCATTTTTGTCTTATCGGTCTACAAACATCATTTATTGCCATAAAAACAACATTGGAGCTTACAAGACTGTCACTGGATGAACACCATAAAAGATTTCAAAGATCACAAAAATATAAAGATTTTACTAAAATACCAGGTTCATGACCATGTGCCAAAATTTCACCTGAATTATTATTCTAGTATATTCACATGAAGGCAGCAACTATTTCATTTAATAACAGTAAATAAAATATTCAACTAACATTTCACATCACACGTATTCGAAGAATAGAGAAATTACGATTTTCTAATTTAACTATAATAGAAAATCACTGTTGTGGTGCTGTAAAACACTGATGGAATTTTTTAGACCAGTATGAAATTGCAATGTATCTCAGGAGTGCCTGGACGAAATCGCCAGCCTGATGCAGTTTACAGTGTTCACTCTTTGAGAGTTTCTTAATATTTTCTTGAGAATTATTATGCATGTAGATACCACAGGTGCCCAATGAATCATTTCACTCCCGAAATATCCACGGCTTCGGTAACAAAAAAATAACATATTTTACTCGGTTGGATTTGAAATGATCCACACAATTCAATGAGTGGCTGATTTTAACTGTTGCTAAGTTTGAAGAATATTATTTTCATTTTAGAATTATGGTGGTGTAATCTTGTTCTTACCGCAAGTAAAAACCACATCCATTTTTTAGATAGTTTTTTTTTTATGTCTTTATAAGTTGACAAATAAAAGTTTTCAAGAAAAATAATTTATTTTTTGGAAAATACATATTGAAAAATATTAAAATATATTGTAAAGAAGTCTCTATACCGCTAGAATGGATATTTAATTATGTGGATTTAAGATGCTGGTTTTATTGCAAAATTTAACAACCAGAAATTTTTTACTAGAATGAGAATTGAGGCATATTTTGAAAATGTGGTTGAACTTATTTATGCACCAGAATGCAACAACCTTTGGTCTGGTGGGTGAGCGGAGCGAACAAACGTGTCTCACAAGTTTACCGTACAAATGCTCGGTCCCCCGATACTTATGGACATGATTATTATCATAACTGAGGGTTTTAAATTTTAAATTAGGTTGACGAACAGAGACGATTTTGTGACGCCTCAAACATTAAAATTGTTCAGAAATAAGGGAGAAATTGTGTAACAAAACCGATTATAACAAGGGTTATAAATAAGAAAATTATATAAGGATTTATACTCAACACATCAGTTTTTTGTTATAAATTCATTGTTGATGATCATCATTATTATTTTATTTTTTTTAATCCGTCCAGTTTTATATTTCGATTATACTCATTTTAAACCATCATCTTCATAACCAAGAAGTCCGTATTATTGAGGAAATTAAACATTTTTTCAGGGTGTTCCTAATCGGCATGCTTAAAAAATCTTATTTTTCTGTTCTGTGATTAAGGGGCCATTTGCACAAATAAATGATAAACCGGATTAAATATAATCTAGATTAATTTAATTCAAATCAGCTGGAAATGTAAGTTTAAACTATGCATGTGCAACTGACCTTTAGATTAAACTTAGGTTTAAACTGAAGATCAGGTTTAAACTAAAATGGTGCAAACGGCCCTTAGTTATCGAATTCACAAAATAATCCTATTTTTCATACAATTTTAATTTACTTCTATGAGGAAATATTGTAATATAATTCAAACCTACAAGTAATATTTCTTTAAAAAATTAAATGTCCGCATTTTGTGACGGTTTAACTTACACATGAATATAACATTTGAAAGATAACGCGTATTGTCTTAGTAATTATAATCTTGAATTCAGTGAAGTGGCTTAAGGATATCATTATAATCATAATTGGCAAGTAAAAATGATTCTAAACCCTTGAAATGATTCTAAACCCCCTAAAATGATTCAACTCTTTTTGTTACGATATGCCAATCTAATCTGCCAAAACAATGTGTTTTCAGAAAGACGCCTTCAAATGCAATAGATGCAACATACACAACAAAGAGCAGCGACTAGAACTGACCGCGATGTGAAGGCGTTGTAAAAATATTAAATGACAACAAGAGGCTTGCCCACAATTTCCAATATACACATGTGATTGTCTTTGTATAGAATACGAGTTTATTCTATTAAATAAAAAAAAATAGTTTAATGGATAACATACAGGTATTTCAGCTGAAAAGGGTATACAACTAGTCTAATGTATCCAATGTATATAAAAAAATCAAAAAAGCCAAAAAGTAATAATAGCATTAACACAGCATGTTCAAAATCTGCGCACCTCTCCGGGCTTGGAAAAGCGGGATAAAATACAATAGAATACAGTAGTTAGATTTGGTTACTTCTGGCTCAGGTCAGCTGCCCCGGAAGCCACGTGCCGGGGCACATAGCTTCCGGTCGTATATTAAATGAGGGGTGAGGAGGTGGGGTGAGCGTTTGAAGTAGATGTGCGCATAAATTAAAAGTTAGTTCAAGACTGAAATTCAACAATTTGGGGTTGAACAAAATGTGCGCATAAATTAACCGGGTTCAACTAAAACTCCGCATAAATTAAAAGTTAGTTCAAAACTGAAATTCAACAGTTGAACAAAAGTAGAAGTTAGTTGAAAAGGAGAGGGGATAATTGCTTCAAGGTCATCCGGAGGAAGTTTTAAAAAAGACTGAACTTCTAAGAGTTCAGTTTAACGGCGATCGTCGTACAGGTCAGTCGAAACCGACGAGCGACCGAAGAATAGCTTCAAGATCATTCCTCGCCGTCGAAGACACATCCGAAACTTGGACAGGGTCCTGTGGATTCGGTGAAGGCGAAGTTCTCGGAGGATTCTCCCTCGGGTGGGTAGTAGACGATATTTCGTGAACTTGTACTTGTTCTTGGTTTGTATCCATCTTCTTGTAGTGTGTAATTTAGAGCGGAGTAGTTGTCGGTCGAAGAGCGTATAGAAGAATGAAACAGGAATTGTCGTGAGCGCACTTATATAAAGAAGGGTGGGGGTAAAATATGAAAACCTGCTGAACACAGTCGATAGGTGTAACAAGTTCGAAGTTGTGGAAACGTAACATCGAACGCAAAATGTTGTGAATAACATTATCATCAACGTGAACCTGCGAAGTTCTAACAGAGTATAACGGGTTAAAACTTAATTTCTTCCTCACTTTTGTTAAACTTGTTTTAGTCTTTGAAACCGATGGTTTGTAATTATTTCGTAATATATGTTGTGTCCGCAAAAGTTTCAATTTCAAACATTGCGTATCCATCACAAGAAGTATGTCAGACGTGTAGAAGTGAGAACAAGACAAATGAATGAGATATAACGTCGAGCACGCGAAGGTGATTCAAACAGGACGACATGTGCTAATGTAAATGAAACTCCAGGTTAGTAGCAATTAGACTTGTATAATGAAGTTGGCGAAACGTATATGTAATGAGTAGGAAGGATGTGAACAACTCAAATGCGAGTTAATTAATGGTCGCGGAGCGATGAACAATCTCCTTTTTATAACGGCTATCGCGTGGGAAGATCAGTTCCGCATGAGCGTCCAAGTGGAACCTCCCGTGTTCACTCAAGCGGAACCCCCCCCCCCCCCCGTGACTAATCAAGCGGAACCCCCCCCCCGTGACTAATCAAGCGGAACCCCCCCCCCATAAAAAATGGAGATTAAATCCCCCCCCCCGGTGTTCACTCAAGCGGAACCCCGCCGGGTCGATGACCGGTCAATGGCCGGTCACGACCGGTTGCTAACCCCATCTAATTACCACACTTCACATCCCATGCCAGCCATGAACTACTATTGTTTGAATGAAACAGAATTAAACATGGCAGCTACCATGGAAAATTCTAACCTCAAACCTTGGTTTTTTACGTCACTGCGCATGCGCCGCTCCCACTCCTTCGTTTCATTTTTATGCTGCTATAACTTGTACTGGAGTGAGCCAACTTCACGCTACGGCGCCTAGTCATGTATTACTCACTTTAGCGCTACTGCGAATGCGCCTAGTCTGTATTACTCACTTTAGCGCTGCTGCGAATGCAACGAGTTCTCCGGATCGGAATCACTCCTCGCTATTGCGCATGCGCCGAGTCCTGTATTACTCAATTTAGCTCTACTGTGCACGGAAAGTTCTAACCTCAAACATTGGATTTTACGTCGCTGCGCATGCGCCACCCCCACTCCTTCGTTTCATTTTTACACTGCTGCGAACTGGAGTGGATTGAAGACCGTACTGGAGTGAAACAATTTCCCCACCACTGCATTAATTACCCCCACCACTCAAAAACCCGAGGAGCGATACGAGCCCGATTTTCGCGTCAGTCGTCAACGAGTTTTCATAGCGAAAAGTCGTTGGCGACTCGGTAAGAGGTTCAAATATATAGTAGGCCTATATATATTTGAACTTCTTATACTACGTTGCGTTCTTTAATGCAATGTGGTATGTGTGTGTGTGTGTAAATATTAGTTGTAAGTTGCACTTAATTTAAGAATTAATTTGCGCATTGCGATGTTAGTTATAAGTTGTGTTTAGCGTTAAAGGTGTATTAATTTTAAGAATAATGATGGTATTTGGTTGTGTTGAATTATTTGATATTTAATAATGATGTGTTGTTAGTTTTAAGTGTTGGTATTTATAATTAATGTTGTTGTTTTGCCTTTCAGCTAGATGATAGGGGGTAGATTAACTGTAAATTCAGAAGTTCCGTTGAACTTCACTTAGAAGGGGTGGGACATCCGCAAATTGCGGACTAGGTTTTTGCATTTTGTTTAGGAATATGATGGGTGGGATTAGTTGGGTGGGTGTTAGAGTTGCGTTTCTGCATTAGGTGTTCCAGTTTCCCTTCGAATTCACGGTTACGGATGGACCCGGACCGGCCCGTTACGGATGGACCCGGACGGGCCAAACAAAATTGCGTCGATGTCCCTCGCAGAACGTAACTAGTGGGTTGGGAGTGGGAACCGTTAGGCAAACAGGGTGGTGGGAACAGTTACTACTGTTCCCATCACCTTGGTTCTTTATAAGTCTTAAATGACCTTGACCCACTTTCGGAAGGGTCAATGACCGACCCCCCCCCTTGTCCACTCAAGCGGAACCCCCCCCCCCCCCGTGTCCACTCAAGCGGAACCCCCCCCCCCCCGGAAAAATTAAAATGCCTATAACTCGATAATGGCTTAACGGATTAGGACAAGCGATACATCATTGAAAAGGTCTATGTAAGACGAACATTTTAGTCAAAGAAGAATTTAGTTATCTTATTTTAGTCAAAAGTTATGCGAATCATTTGAAATAAATACCCCCTCTCTTTCCTTCTCTCCCACCTTCCCCCACCTAACGGTTGTTAACCCTTCTCATTAGCATACCGTTATAAAAGACGCATCGACCACGGCTAACGTTTCATTCTGATTCCAGACGTTAAGCTGCGAACTGCGAACAGAACTACCACGATGTCATCCCTGCCGACTACAACTTCCACTACAGCCTGCTCTTCTATTACAAGTTCAACTTCTACTTCTACTACGGCTTCAACTCCAGTCAAGAAAACTCTTCGCTTGAAAAATGCTCCCGATTGGTATAAGAAGCAACTAGACTCGAAACCTTCAACTTCTGGAGCTCCTCTTCCCCCGGCCAACAATACCATACGTCGCAGCATATTTTCACCGCCTTCGTCTTCAAATGACTCCACACCGCCTTCAACTAACATGCCACCACCGCAGAAGCCAGCTCCTCGTCCTAATACCCCTTCATTTGAAACCTTGCTTCATTGTCTTAGTACACCTGTCATTCCACTGTCACCATTGCCTCCTACCCCACCACTTACTATTCCTAAAGATCACGCCTATCCTAAAAATAAATCTCCTAAGTCTGCTCCTTCAGAGCGTTTCCAATTATTAAAAGAAGAGCGTCGTAGGGCATTTAGCCGTCCCACTACTTGCCCTGAAGTGCTCGCTAGGGGAATTAAGAAAGGATCAGCTTGTGGTAGGAAATGTGTTAAGAACGAACGTTTCTGCCGTGTACATATCGTAAAACATCTTTCCGAACCGCAACTGACAGAAATCCCCACTGTTGAAGACGATCCTGAAATAATATCCGTCAGAGGAGAGAGGCTTAAGAAAGGTTTGAGATATTTTTTTCTAAGTGTTGTTGACCACCAACACATATTGGCAAAATGTAACGGCAATAAATATAAAATTAAAGTTCCTGACAATTTGTGTAAAGAGAAGAGACTTAACAATTTAAGTTCTCAAGACTTTCTCCTCAGGGATAAAAAGGATCGTAATACAAGGTGGGGACGTAAACAGTAAATTCACATAGATTTTCCAAATTTTGCTAAAAATAATGGGGGAGAAACACAATGCGTTATAGCGTTGTGTTTCTCCCCCATTATTTTTTAACACTCTAAGTCTCGTGACCTACTTTTCAGTGGTTGTTGTACAGTTATATGACCGCTCTGACTTGCATAGCCAGTGTAGCTTCATATAGCGTGCAAAGAATGGTTCCTAATGAAATCTCATCAGCATTCAAAGACAGAGACTGTTGTTTTGCAAGTTAATTAGTCTTGAAATAATGAAGTAGGAAACGTATATGTAATGAGTAGGAAAGATGTGAACACCGCAAATGCGAGTTAATTAGTGGTCGCGGCGTGATGAACATTTGGTCTTCATTATCACACAACGACTATCTCGTGAGAAGATCAGTTCCGCATGAGCACCCAAGCGGAACCCCCCCCCCCCCCCGTGTTCACTCAAGCGGAACCCCCCCCCCCCATAAAAAATGGAGATTAAATCTCCCCCCCCCCCCCCGAAAATTCAAATGGCTATAACTCGATAATGGTTTGATCGATTACGACAAGCGTTACATCATTGAAAAGGTCTATGTAAGACGAACATTTTAGTAAAAGAAGAATTTGGTTATCTTATTTTAGTCAAAAGTTATGCAAATTATTTAAAATAAATATCCCCTCTCCTTCCTTTTTCCCCACCTCCCGGTCACCTCTTACCCCTCTCATTAGCATATCGTATAAAAGCGAAGCAAGCATTGTTCACTCCTTCATTCTGCTTTCACGCGCCACACTTGTTGTTTCGTCCTCTGCCGTTATTATTTGCTTTAAAATGCTTCCTCACCATAGTGAAAACTTCAATCCTTCCGAAATTGCTGATGTTTTCCAACAGCCTGAAGAAGATGTGATAGATTATTATGATAGTAGCAGTGACAATGAAAATGATAGTAGCAGTGACAGTGAAGATGAAGATGTAATTGAACTTGATGAACAAATGAGACCAATCTACATCGATGAACAATTTCCTTTTGATACAATAGAAAGATTTATTACGGAAGCACACAAATGGCTAAATTTAGGATTCAATGTTATAATTGGTTCAGCTATTGTGTATAATGACAGTAGGTTCTTCTGTGTAACACCAAATACTAGAGAACGTATGTTGACTTGGCAGGATGATGTTATGAAGTGTTATGAGCTCGAAGTTAGCATTGGTGGCTACTTTGTCGCACAAGTGGTCTAATAACCACATTACCCTTCTCTCACCCCCACCCTATCCCCTCCCAATCCTTATTCCTTCCCCTTCCCCATTTTTAAAACTCATAAAAGGCGGACTATGAACCTCCAGGTTTTTAGTCTGTACTTGCACCGTCAAGATGAGTACTAGACTTGATGGTTATATAGCCAATGATATTAATATATGGAGTTTGATAACAAACTTGCGTATTAAAATTGAGAAACAATTATGGCAAACAATGGGATAGGAGTTATTGTTATTGTTTCATTACTAAGACATATTGATTTTTTGTATGATATAAAAGTAACAATCAACAATATTAATGAACTATTTCCCTGGACAATCTTTATTCGTGATGAAGTTGAAAAGCAGAAAATTATAGTAGATGTGCTAGCAATGAAATATAACCTAGATAGATGAAGAATAGCTACAAAATCTTCTCCCACCTTTCCTTCACGTTGTGCAAAAAAAAGTGGGGGTAGAAGTATTATAAGACTAAGTAAGCGATACATAGTTTGTTATTCGAGGTAAAAGAAGTGGTGAACAAATATGTTGTCTAAAGATATTCCATTTGTTAATTATTTTGAAGTTAAAAATGTTTATATTAATACAAATGAAATGGAAGAAGACAATATAGAAGAAAATTATAACGAAACTGATAATGATTCCACGATGGAAGAAGAAATGGTACAGTTTGAACAAGAACTTTTTGAAGAAATGATAAACGATAGTGACGAAGATATAGTTAAGGAAGCTATTGATACATTTATATTAGATTCATCGTTGGATTCACCCATATCACCTTTATTGTCTTCTGAATCCGAATCCGAATTGGACTAAGGTAGTTCCCCCACTTTATTATTCAAACAAGTCTTATAAATTGAGAATTTTGTCATTAGTAAGTCAGCATTTGTTGGAGCTACATGTATGGTTAATAATGTCTCCTAGAGATAATTCTTTTATACAATTAATTGAAATTGTGAGACAACGAAATATTACGTTAGTTCAAGAAGAAGATGAAGTTGAAACAACCGGACACAATACAAAATCCTGTAGAAGAAGCGATGGAAGTAACAGAAATTGATCAAGAACCTTCAATGATGGAAATGGTTGAAACACAAAATGAATCTCAAGATGTGGGAAGAAACTGTTTCATATTCAGTTTTTTGGGAATTTGCGTCAAATATATTTGTTGTAATTCAAATTGAAGCTATTAATTCTGAAGAAGTGGTGGGGGAAAATTCTCCCCACCACTAGCTTAAAGTTGGTGGGGGAATGTTCATAAATGTGTTGGTTATTTGCGTAGAAGCTTATTCGTCAGGAAACTGTCGACTAAAATGTTCAATCCTAACGCACCTACAGAACCTTCTTCGAGTAACTGTCTAGTAAAAACGTTTCGTGCTGTACCTTTTGAACCTTCGTACTATAAAATGATAGGTATTCATGAGATTGCAATCAATGATCAAAACTGTTCAAAATATTCTGTTCTCGACTTGATAGAACCTTACGTTTACCACCAAATACGTTCACCTACAGGCTACCTCTGATAGACAAAGATGATGTAAGCAAAATACCAATGATTCAAGTGAAATTCCTGGA